>JABTTQ020001799.1:0-327557 GCA_016081115.2 Rehmannia glutinosa | reverse complement strand
CCGGTTACATTGCTAAAAGGCAGGCTTTTAGCTTTTTTGGTTATTTGTTTCTATATTACTCTTGTTGTGCGTATTGATAGGGGAGCTTTTGCAAAATGTTTATTGAAAATCTCTACCCCATCCTTGTGATTATTATGGGAATACTCTGCGCTCTTAACGGATAGTTTATTTTTAACCGGTAAAATTGTTTTGTTTTCAAAATCGATCTCTTTAAGTTGTTTTGGTTTTGTAATCATCAAAAGGGGGAGTTTGTTAGATAAAGGTTTATCTTGATTTCGATGATTTTGTTTTTACACCAAAACAATGTTTGTAAATGTTGTCCAAATACTCCTGATCGATTTAAAATGTTTTTACTAATTTTTCGGAGTATTTCTTGAAGTTTATTTTGACAAAAATTGGACAACACTTTCTGTCGTGTTCAACCAGTCGTCCTAGGAACCCCGTGTCTGAAAGTTGAGTTTTGAAACAGAAACGAGACATTTGAAATTTTTACTAGAGGTCGTCGGTGATCTAAGAATTGTGTGACCGGTGCTCAAAAGATTACAGAACAAGCTATATCTCAAATTGTGTTGAGGGGACGGTCCTTATAGGGGCGGCCGGTCGGACACTAGGTCGAGGTCCAACCCCTGACCTGGTCCCCCATTCTACGTTTGTCTTTTCTTTTCTTTTAGTATTAGAGCGACCCCGGTTGCCTATTGTTTTGACAGCAAACTTCTAGCCAAGTCAGCAGACCATTCTTCCTTAAATTGTGGAATTGATTTCAACAGCTATATTCTTCAATTGTCTTGCAAGTTTTTATAGATTTCAATCTCACAGGAGGAGTCTATCAAGTTCAAGACATCCTCTATAAATAGATGAAGAATTGAAGCAACACAACAAAGAGAGAATACTACAACACAACAAAGATACATTCAAAACATTTTTTGTTCTTCAATTTCAATATTCTTGTTTGTAATAAGGAAGGTCTTACACTTTCACATCTTGATGTCTAGGGCACATTTCTTGATTACACTTGCACTCAAAATTGTATTATTCATTATCGAGTTGTAATCTTGAATGTTTGGGTTCATCATTCAACACAAGATATCTTGAGTGTTCTTGTAAGAACACACTTGGGATCTAGGCGTTAGGTGCAAGAAGATTGCGGTAATCTTCTTGGCTGAAGAGTTTGGTGCTCTTTGAGGTGTTGAAGAATTGGTGTTCTTCTGCTTGAAGATTGTGGTAATCTTCAAGGGAGATTGTAATCTCAAAGAGGTGTTGTAAGGTGATGTTGTATTAATTGTGGTAATTAATAAAATCTTTTTCTTTTTGAAATCCATCCCGGAGAGATATTTTGGGGTGGAGCACGTAGTCCTAGGTGGGGTGAAGCTCATAAATCGACGCGTATTGTTTACTTCCCGCACTTTCATTCTTGTCTTGGCTTATTACATTCAAAAAAGAGGGCATAATGATAAAATTGGTATAATCTATTCACCCACTCTCTAGATTATCGTAGCCACTTTGACTTACACTTTTGTCCGTTTTTTATTTTGTTCAACCATTTTCTTGAAAACCACTACCTAATAAACAACACAAGACACCATATTCTAATGAAACTATTTATACACGTGACATGGATTCATCTAGGCATATTGGAACACAATTTGAAATAGAAGCTACTAAAGTAATTGAATTACATACTTAACACACATGTACATTTCATATGAGGATGATGAGTAGCTATGTTATGTTGTTTGGCTTATTTAAGTTTATTGAAGAATAAAGTGAAAAGTTTCCCACCTTCTTTCAAAGTAAAAGCGAAGGAATGTTACTTTTAGGATTGCATAGGGATATAAACTAATCAAAACTTAATAGTATTGTAATTCTATAAGGACATTTAACTATTGAGAAAAGGAATGTACGGAAAATAAGAAGTATCTATTAGTACAATTTGGAATTATAGAATGAAAATGGAATTACAAATTATAAAACAACAATTAAAAATTTATGAATAAACTAAATTATAGATGCACAATATAAAATTGCCCTGAATCGCGCGTTTAACACACTACCTTAAATATATTCTCCCCATATTCGGACTTGACTTCCCAGGATAAGATAGGAAAACTGGATTACCTCAATTCTGGAGAACTAGAAATTATGCTTGAAAATCACCAAAAATGCAAATCGGAAGACAAGAACGCAAGAGCAATATGCAAAGAATTTTGTTATGCAAGTATAAGAGTGTTTGTTGTGCGATTGTAGAGAACATGGACCACCTTTATAGGCTTCAAGATCAAGCCCACTTAACTCCCCACTACCCCATGACATGGAGCATCCATTCTCCCACTCCTCTATGGATGAGAGTTTCAAATGTCACTACCCTTGACTTGGAGCATTCACTCTCCTACTCTCCATGACTAGGGAGTTTCAAGTGCCTTCACTCTCACCTTTACTCCATGATTTGAGAGTTTTAGGTGTTTACAAAATCAAATACCATTGAGTCAAATATTTTCTTCATTATTAAAGAAATAGATCCAAGAAAATTATGACAAATAGCACAATTTCCATTCAACTTTTCCAACGATCCCCCACATGAATGAAAAAATTTCGAAGATACAAATATTTGGCAATAAAATCCACCGATTGAACCTCCTGCACAGGATAGGTATGTGTTATCTGAACCTTCCATTGTGAAAGTATATTTACTTTACTAGTTGATCAATGACGCGATTGTCTTTGAACTTCGCATTTCTTCCTTTGTGTAAATGATGATATACCTCACACATGATTCTTCCTAACATACTTGATTCTCATTTTTATGTTCATTCATGGCCCGAACATATCTTAGTTCTGCATAATAGGTTCTAAGAATTGAGCCTCACACAATTCTCTTGACGTACTTCTCTCTCACACTGTTTATTCTTCTTAAGAGTAGCCCACACTAATACTTTGACAAATACACCGAATGGGAGCAAGAACACCTTCACTTATTGACAAAACTCGTGGATTTGATCCTTATGTCAAGTAATTTCTCCAATTCACTAATACTTTCCAAAGAATTTTGTTTCTAGTGTTTGATTTGTTTGCAATCACTTCATTAGGGAACACACAAGCAGTACTTGGAAGGCAACATTTCCTAATAAAGTTAAGTCACAAAAGTGGTTACTAGATGAGCATAATCGGAGGTTTATTAGCTGGTTGCATGATCGTGTAAGCTCCTTAACTATTACATACTATCACATACTTGGAAGTTTTCACCATTAAACAACATGTTAATTTTTGCATTAATTATAGGTTGCAAATGTTACTAACCATTCCACCAATCAAATACTGGAATGGTTGGAAGTGGATCGACATGGACCAAGCAAAGAAGTGTTGAAATATTCTAGTTATTTGATTAATGGGGTCACTTATCATACAAAGGAGCGTAACAATATTCAAGCTGTTCAAAACTTGGGGTAAGCTTTGTTGCAAAGATAATGCAAGTTGCTAGTGCAAAGGATAAAAATCCAGTAGTGTCAAACATGGTGTAATTTTATGGAGTTATTGAAGAGATATGGGAGCTTGATCACCACAATTTTCAAATTTCAATGTTTAAATGCAATTAGGTGGAGAATAATAGTAGTATTAAAGTAGATGATCTTGGTTTCACATTGGTAAATCTACAAAAAGTCGATTAAATGATTCTTTTATATTAGGCGATCAGGCATCAAGACCTCAAGATCCTACTAGGAAGTACTTGAGTTCGGTAATGGTAAAGAGATGGAAGAAATTGCAATCCACCACCAAACATTCACGAGGGTTGCCATCATTGGATGTTGATGAAAAGATGACAATGAACCGCCATGCATTCGTGAAGATTGTGATGGGATTTGGGTTGAAAATGCATAGTCTTAGTTTGGGAGGCTACTTGAACTTTTGTAACTTTTGAGGCTACTTGAACTTTTATATTGTTTGAGAGTACCTCTATATTGAACTTTTGTTAACATGCATGCTTAGATTGCCAATCTTTTGTGGGCTATTAAGCTTACAAAAATAATTAATGTTTTACTAAAACTAACTTCACACACTCCATATAAAGAAAGTAATAGAAGCTCTCTTAAATGGCTTTAATGCTCTAAGAGCCAACTTAATGGTAGACTATTTATACATAATATTATAGCAATATTTTAGACTATATTCTTTTTTTGTTCATTTGTTTTGTTTCTTTTCATTTGTTTCTATATTGTGTAACGTCATTTATTATGTTTCTCTTCATTTGTTCCACATGCAGGTTTGTGGACTCTATGGCTTCCCATAGAAAGAACAAGTCGAGGATGATGAGGAGATATATAAAAAAATAAGAAAACAAATGTTTAGAGGGTAAAGTAAAAGCGAATAGGAGGATGTGGGTGAGGTATAACAAATTCGGACTCTACAAGTACCCAATCAACAAAATGCCTCGAGGTCCTGCGCATTTGGATAGGTCGCTTGTGGAAAGGCAAGGCGTTAAAAAGGATATATTGTTCAATGAACTTGACGATAGGAAAAAGTGTTGCGTAAATGCAACGTTATATTGGAATTCTCGCTCGAAAAAAAGTGAAATCACTTACAAGACATGGAAATAAGTGTCTAATGATATCAAGCAGTTCATATGGGAATCATTATTAATGTAAGTAAAATCATTATATTTTGACAATATGTAATGAAATGTTATTTTTAGTAATGATTCCTATTTTTATTATTTGTAGTGCATACAATGTTGACTCACGGTGGAGGAAAGAATGTTTGAGGTCTGCAAATGACAAGTGAAAGCGTCAATTTAAAGGCCATCTCACTCGAGGATTTTATTTTGAGCGGTGATTGGATGATCGAGAAGAGGTGAACAAACCGCCCTATGATATTGATCGGTGATTGGAGCACATTTGTGATTAGTCGCATGTCGATGACTTCAAGGTAAGAATGTCAAGTTTATTATAAGTAGAATTTTTTTCTAGCTTTTGTTTCGACTTTTCTATTCTTTTTCTTTCTTGATCGAATTTTTAACTATCTCTTGCTTTTAGATTACTGCTCATTTAAAATTTGAATCGAAAGTAGAACAATAATATTGAATTGATTAACTTTATTTTTCTTCCGTAATAAGCCGAGCTCGAAAGCGAAAAGAGAAAAGACAAAAAATCAAATACCCCATCGTATTTCTCGTAAAGAATATACATGTTTCTTGAAGATATTGTAAGTTGGTGATAATTGATTGTAAATTATTTTCTTCAACAACTTAAATTATTTGAAATGTACATTGATGTTAATTCTTGATTGTAGCATGATAAATTAGGTGATGATGATGAAGTCAATAGAGCTATTCTTTGGAAGGAAGCAAGAGTAAGTCACGAAAGGAATTTGGAGAAGATGTCAAAAGAGTAACCAAAATCATTGTGAGAAAATTATTCTCATTTTTAATATAATCTCTGATTTAGATGACTTATATTTTGAATATGCTCATTATAAAATATGCTCATTCTTAATAAAGACCAAGTATTATAAAATCATATTCTTAAAGATCAGTATTATGATCATATATTGGTTCTATCACTTGATAATTTTGTTGTATTCTTGGACGATCGATAAACGAGAAGAAGAAGAATGGAAACCTGGAGGACCAAAAACAAGATCTCTTACAAAGGCACTGGATTACGAAGAACATTCTCGGGCATATGAGGGCTATTGGAGGTCATGTTACTCCATCAATATACTTTAATGTAGCTAAAGGGAAGACGATTGTTGTTGAGAAAGAGGTAATGATTGAGCAACAAAGAAAGTTGGAGGTGGCGGAGAAAAAGATTTAGAACAAGATGCTCATATACATAAATTGGAAGGAGTAGTTTACAAAATGACATTGTAGGGGTCCCTTGATGAGAAGGAAAGTTGTAGGGTGAGGTTTTAGCCTCCCGAATGAGATGAAGCATATTATGATGAGGAATCCGACGATGATGATGATGATGATGTGATCGAGCTCATTGACAAATCTGATTCTTTACAGGTATATGATAATTTGTCTATAGGCTTCTTCACTTGTAAGCTATTCTCTTTCTCTCTACATCAAAATAAAACTTCAAATTTTCTCTTTACATGTATATGTTATTGATTTTCTTAGTGATTTGTTTGGTTGCTTGTGTTACCTGATTATTCTTTAGAAAATGATGCACGGGTTTCCCTATGATGTGAGTTACAATATTCTAATAGAGATAATTCATCTTGAAATAAATAAATAACTTAACTTCTCATATGAATATTTGTCTTTTAGGGTAAATTGGTCGCACTAACTTTGGGATCTGTAAGCGATAGTAATATTGGTGCGCATGGTACAATTGTACCTAATGGTGCTTCATTACTCAAGAATTGCATGTGTGTTGCTATTGATTAAGCAAAGGATGAATTTGCCTCTTTGCGGTTCCAATTTTGAGCGCATGTCACAATATTGGCGATGTTGTAGGATCCATGGCTTGGCATGTTCACTTGATAATTATGCAAGATGAGGTAAAATTTATTCTTTTATACCTCCAATTTGACAAAAATCTTTAGTATTTACCCACTTATATTTTAATACTTGCATTTGCAATTATCGGGCTTAAAGAGAATAAACCTAAGAAATTTGACCATGAACAAGAGAAGTTTATAATTGAACAATCAAGCGTGCCAAAGTCATTATGGATATTGTATTATTATTTTTGGAAAGCTCTTTGTGGTGGAGAGGGTATACCACTACCTCTAAATCATGACGTCTTTGGCAATAATAATGATCATTATATTTTATTGACGATGTCGTCCCTTTGGGAATTTGAAGCCAATTTCATATAAGCGTGTAATTGCATATATATGGTAAGTTTTTTAGTACTTGAGCTTTTATTGTTGCTACATAACTATAGATACTTCATTAATTCGTTAAAATAACTTTTTTGTTCTTTTTGAAATGATAGGTATTTGTATGGAATTATGAAGGAAGACAACAAGTTTGGTAAATTTAGATTTATGGACCCGTTACATGTAGGGGTAATACTGAATACTAAATTGTCTGATGATGAAAAGTCAGAACAAAGGACACGTGCTTTAGTGGACAGGTTGATGGGTACATTGACTAATCAATTAGTTTTGGTACCATGTAATGTTGGGTAAGTGAGAATTATATTAATTTCATTTTCATGCACTTATAAGTGGTGAATTGTTTGACATATGTGTTTGTTTGTAGCTTTCATTAGATTCTTCGATCATCGACCCTCACAAAGAGGTTGTTTCTTTGTTTGATCCTCTTAGCCATCGCAATCGCGATGAAGATTGGAAAAAAGTTGTGAAAGTGTAAGTCTTTTTTTCACTTTTTATGTGTTTGATGTATATGATGATTTATAAATTTATGTATACTAGATGCGCATTCTTATTAAACCATCAACTGAATATATGTAGGGCTTTAAAAAGGTTCAATGTGGAGAAGAGAAAGAAAGGAAAAAAGCAACCTACATGGGACGTAGTTAAGGTATATATTTTTTGTCTCAAGTTTTGTAACTCATATATCTAGAGACTCGGATGTATTTTATGTAAGCACTGTTATACTTGTTTCTAGATTAATTTCGTCCCTAAATTGTATCATAGACTAGAATATACGGAGGAGGGATAAATTAATGTAAAGCTCCACTTTCATAGGTGTATTATACCATTATTAGTAGAAGTTGAAACGAGGTTCTTTTCTTTGAAAGATAACTAGTTGCACATGTTAATTGCAAAATTTCAAAGTATGTGACGCTATCCCGTTAGTTGATTGATGGATACATTTGGAATTGTATTACAAACTAATAATGCCTTTTCAATTTTGAATCATGTACAACACACTAATGGGCTATGTAATGTGTGAGTTGTTCCCACAAGTATGATCTTTAGTAATTTTTAGATTATATTTGAACATTATAAATATTGATTAAAATAGAATACTATTCGTTAAGTATTATTTTCATAATTTATGTGTGATATCACGATTATATGAATAGTTATAATATACGATCGATTTTTTTAGCCATTCCCAACAAACCAAGATGTTTTTTAGCCATTTTTTCAAACACATCTTTTTTAGCCATTTTCGGGTGTGAAAAACCCAATTTGCCCTTGAGCCATTTAATCGCACAAAAACACACATCCTTGTGACTTGGCATCGATTCTTTGTGACTCGACATCGAGTTCATCAAATTGTAACTCGATTTGAGGATTCTGATAACTCAAAATCGAGTCATGTGACTCAAATTGAGTCACTCGACTCAAAATCGATTCTTTGTGACTCAATTTCGAGTTCTTCAGAACTCAAGATCGATTTCGATTACAACATCCGATTCTATCACGTATTATAACCTGATTATTTTTTTCCAAAAACTTTGAATTCACATAACTTTTTCGTTTTAAATGCATTTTTGCATGTATAATATATCAAATTAATCCTCTTTTCGATATCTATAATTCAACACCCATATTGCATATTTAAAAATGAAAAATACAGGTTCAGTTTCTTAAAAAAGTTTGAAAAAAGAGTAAGAAGATACATAGAGATAAGTGAAATAGAGAAAATAACCCAAATAACAAACAAACGTGCTAGAAGGGTATAGATGTCATTTTACACCCCAAAATGGCTAAAAAAATGTGTCTACAAAACATGGCTATTTTTAATCTTTATATTTTCTAAATGGCTATTTTGTACCATTACCACTATAATATATGTACGAAACATTTTATTTTAAAAAGTTGGAAATATTATGTATTGGATCGGTTGTGCATGAATTTAAACTCGTCCATTGTCATTCGTACATTGTCATTTTTATGCCGAGATGTACATTAGGGTTCTATATTGATGGAGATTAAGCTCATGTTGAACAACGATAGGAACCTCGGCTTGCCAAGCGGTCAATGCTTGCCTAACACATGGCAAGGCAGGATAGAAGTTTCTCATTTTGATGATATTTTGCTATCTTGGATCGACTTTATTATCGGCTTAGTGGCACGAAACCTTGGAAAGTGGTTGCTCTCGAAAATACTCTCTTCCACCGACGGCCTTACAGTCGAATCGCTCATGAAACCTCCGCCAAAGGGGCGTACCCTCTCCGATGCTTAAGTCGAAACTTGGAAGAGAAAGCGAGAGGCAAAAATGTAATGTGAAAGTAAAGTGTGATTAGGTTTAGAATGAACTGGACTTGGGCTTTTATACCTTAGCCCGAATTAGGGTTTTTAAAGTAAAATCTTGGATTCTCAACGATTTGGTACGAGTCATGATTAAGATAGGATCCAGATCTTCCAAACCCTGTTTACATACACGAGACCTCGAACCGACTGACTAAGACACCTCGGATCGTCATACTAGTGTGTTTATCCCTTAAATGTCCTAGAGCCCTCTTTGCTCATGGAACCGAACTGATAAACCGGCCGTGAGTTGGCAAAACTTAAAATGCAAGCTTTATGAGATCGGCCCGATTACTGACTGGACTTAATCAAATCAACCTAAGTTTAACGGATCGGCCTTTATGCTTGAGGCTCGAAGTAGGTCGGCCCCATGCGGTAGGCTAATAGATCGCCCACTACACATCAGAGGCAAGGTTGGCCCAATGCGGTAGGCTAACGGATCGACCCACTACACTGCCCAGAAGCAAGTCGGCCCCATGCGTGAGAACGCGGATCGGCCCAATAATGCAGGTTTAGGTAGGTTGGCCCAATCTGCGGTCTTAACGATCGGCCCGATCCGGGCCTTTAGTCGGATCGGCCTTTACACTTGAATAGGTCGGCCCGACCGTATTTCACCCTTATCAATTCCTCCCCCACTATGGTTAGGCATCCATTTCAACCATAGTTACTTATAGAACCGAGTTGATCTACTTTTAGGGTTTCCCTCTCTTTTCAAATTCATACCTCATCATTACTGTATTTTCAAGTCTTGTCACCTAAAAACACAAATGCACAAGAGCGTCCTTTTGCATCCCCATCCGAGATCCATCTCTTTGGATTAAATTTCAATCGGCGGTCCATCTTCCACCTCTTCAAATCCCATTTCTCTCTCATCCTCCTATAAAAGGCCTTCAACTTCTTCATTTTCACTTTCGTTCTTTTTGCACCAGAGACGAACCTTAGCATCTTCAGTTTTATTATTCCGATAGCTTTCTCCAAATTTCGACGACTTCACACGACCCAAGGTTTCTCAGTCTCTTCGTAGCTTCTTTTCATTCCAATAGGTACACCTTCTTTCCCTTTTCTCTAGTTTTTCTAATTTATTCATGGCATCATCTTCCTCTCCTTCCACCCCAATGGATCCTTACATCGCCGAATTAGAGCGGTGGTCCTCCTCAACGGGTTAAGTTCACAACCTTTCCCCTCAAATTCTTCCCTCGGACCATGATCTTTATTGAATCGAGCTCCGATTCGGGCGTATTCGATGTAATAGAGATCCAAGCTCCGAGCTCGGGTCCCCTACCCGAGTATCCTCATGACTTTAGAGAGACCACCATCAATGCTCACGTCCTTCAAAATATAAGGAAGAATGCAAAAATCCTTCCTCCTTCAAACTCTCCCCACCTAGCCGCACAGATCGGCCCAACCGACCTCCACCTAATGCCTTAGCCTTCTTTGTAGGCCGATAGAGGTGGACTCGGTTTCTATCCACTCCTCCATGGCCAGGTGTTTCGCACACTACGGTGTTCCCCCAACCAAATGGCTCCCAATTCCTTTCGAATTATTGTCGGCTTTCTAATACTAACCAAATATTTAGAGATAGAGCCTACCTCGAGCCGTTCTTTTCCTATTCCAAGTGAAAAGCTCGACCACCAAGGGCCTGTTCTACACCTCCCGAGGTGATGCTCGATTCTTGAGCGGATATCCTTCTTCCAATAAATTTTGGAAGGACAAGTATTTTTTCATCTCTTCTCCCCGAGCGTGGGGTTTTCCATTGCTTGGAATTGGAGCCTTCCTCTTGGCATAAACATAACCCCAAAGATCGGTCCCAGAGCTCAAGCCCTTGATTAGTAAACTTACCTTGGTCAAGTATGACCTTTCCCGACTTATTACTCCATCTCTCTTATACCACTTGGTGAGCTCCATAATTGCTCCTCTACCGTGTGACATCGGTAATTATCTTTTCATATTTAGTTTCCTTTCCTCTCACTGTTGGTGACATTTTCTTCTCTTATGCGAGACATGTTTATGGCACGATGGTCGCCGAACAGGAGGATGAGGAGCGACAAAGTCGCTCGGCTCTCTTCCATCCACCGCCGGTGCCATTGCCCAGGGGAGTCAATCCCTCACACTAGGTGACTGACTCGGTTGCCATTGTCATTGCCGTCGACCGGTCCATAAGCTCGGCCAGTTATCAAGCCCTCCCTAAAGAGGTCCACTTTCGATCTGGCGCCAAGCACGACTAAGAAAACCAAAACTGCCACCACCTCGGCTACCCCTCTCTCTTACGCTCGCAATCCCATCCATACCCCGAACCATACGTTCTTCACTGGGAATTCAATTTTGAAGAACACTGATAGGACCTTTGCCATCCAATACGTCCAGGGGAATTGCCCTCTCGGATCGGTCGCTTTGGAGAAGGTCGGCGATCTGCCGAGCTCATGAGCTCGTTTTTCCCCGACCACTCGGGCCGAGGCTAAGCTCGCCGTTCGATTGCCGAGCTCGCGTGGGTTTCTCGACCTACCGTCATCGCCGAGCTCAATCTTTGCCAGAAGGAATGCTGCGGTGAAGGCCCGAGAGACCAAATCTGCTAGAGGAGGTCCGCCGTCTCCGTGAGCGAGGAGAAGGTCCATAAGGCCACCGTGGAATCTTTTGAGACCAAATCAAGGCCTTAGAAATCGACAATGCGACCTCGGGACGAAGTGGGTGATCTTCATATCCACGGCACACTACTAGAGCCGATCTAGCTCGGGCCAAAGGCATTGAAATCGGTCGTCAAAGCTTCTTGACCTCTCTTGAAGGCTCTTCGATTGTTCGAGCAATTCGAGACAGGGGGTAAATCAAGCCTTCCTAAGCTCCAAGGAATTCATCAGTCTTATCCACAAGTGCCATGGAGTATTATGGCTTTGCTTTTGACCAGGCCGAACTTGACTTAGGAGCGAGGCATCACCGAGCCCCTTGACCGTTAATGTCCCAAGAAGATTCTTCCGACCCCAAGGGTTTGTGTTCTCAACCTAGGCGAATCATCTCAACCGAGCTCCCGTTGAGGCTTTCATCGAGTCTCTATCGGCTCCGTTTATCCTTCATCCACCTCGAGCTCGGTGGTGCTCCTCCCCTCCTGGTGATCGGCCAACCCCTCAAGACTCTCAAGGCCGAATTCAGGAGGATCCAGATATTGCTTTAGTGGACGACGTCACTATCACTTTTGACGACCTATCACAAAAAAACGTCCCTCCCCTACTTAGGAATTTTACCTTTTTTCTTATTTGTATTTCCGACCTTGTACTCTACTTTGAAGTAATGGAAATTAATTTTCCAAATCCATTTTCTCCGATCTCTATTCTTGTCTTTTTGCTCTTGCAATATCTCGGATTTGTTCTATTATGAAGGGCTTATTTGTTGAGCTTGAGCTTGAAGTTTTTTTTTTTTTTTTTTACCCAAAAAGATTGGTATGATATGCTCCTCGTGGCCCCAAGTGTTTGGAGTCTAGCTCGAGCTGAGCTCCAAATGCTTGTCATCATCCTCAAAGGAAGCTGGCTCTTGCCGAGCTCCTTGCCTGGCCTCGTGGCCCCAAGTATTTGGAGTCTAGCTCGAGCTGAGCTCCAAATACTTGTCATTTTCTTCAAAGGAAGCTGGCTCGAGCTGAGCTCCTTGCATGGCCTCGTGGCCCCAAGTATTTGGAGTCTAGCTCGAGCTGAGCTCCAAATACTTGTCATTTTCTTCAAAGGAAGCTGGCTCGAGCCGAGCTCCTTGCATGGCCTCGTGGCCCCGTTAGGGTCGAGCTTCATCCGGTACTTTCTCAAAGTGTCGAATGTCTCAGCTAGGTCATGCACATGATCCACGGCCTTCATGCTCTTGACTAACATGTCATCCACATATACTTCCATGTTCCTCCCGAGCTGTCCCTCAAACATTGTATCCACCAATCTCGATATGTAGCTCCCCGCATTCTTCAATCCAAACGGCATTACCACATAGAAAAAGGTGTCAAAAGAGGTGGTAAAGCTCACCCTCTTTTGGTCCTCCTCCACCAATCTGATCTGATGATAGCCCTACGATGAGTCCATCATACTGAGCAATTTGCACCCCGAAGTCGAATCCAGGAGCTGATCGATTCGGGGCAATGGATAGTAGTCTTTTGGTCAAGCCCTATTCAAGTCCCTAAAATCCACGCACATATGTCAATCATCCTCCGTTTTTGGTACTAGCACTGCATTGGATAGCCATTCCAGAAACTGGATTTCTTTGATATGCCCCGCGTTCAATAACCTTTGCACCTCCGCTCGAATTATAGCGTCCTTCCTAGGACCAAAATTTCTTTTATTTTGTTTCATGGGCTTATATGATGGATTGACATTGAGCCTATGCTCAGCTATACTCGGGTCGATTCCCACCAAGTCTTCTGATGTCCAAGCAAACACATCCACATTGTTCCTTAGAAACCCCACCAACTCTTCCCTCAGCTCCTCAGATAATCCTTTCCCAACCTTAGTGACCTTATCGGGGCACCCGACACCAGCTCAACCACCATCATCTCCTCATTGGGTTGCACGTGCTCCACGGGCTCATCAAGTCTAATTATTTTCTCTCTATTTTTATCATCATCAAAGACATTTTCTCTCTTCGCCTTTTGAATACTCTCCACATACAACTTCCTAGCCATGTACTGATCTCCGCCGACCTCACGATCTCTTCCCCTACGGGAACTTCATTTTAAATGGTACACCGACACCATAACTTGAAAAGCATTCAATGATGGTCTACCCAACATAGCATTATATGAAGAGGGTGCATCTACTATCAAGAATCGAATCATCCTAGTTTTACGACTAGGCTCATTGCCCAAAGAGACAGGTAAAATGATCATACCTATCGGTTGGATCATTCCTCTCCGCAAATCCGACCAGCGTAAGTGTCCATCGACTCGGCCCGACACGGAGATCCATCTTACTTCAGTAGCAATGATAGAACAAGATGTCCGCCGAGCTCCACTGTGTCCCACAAATACTCGCGCACATCGCGTCATTCGAGATCATCGCCGTGATCACAAGAGCATCGCTATGAGATGTCACGATACCCTTGCTATCATCTGGCCCAAATTGGATGTTCGGCCCCAGTCCGACCTATTGCACCTTCAATTGCTCTTGTACCCGATCTGGTGCTGCTACTCTCACATATCTCTTCCGAGCTCTCCTAGAATCCCCTTCCACCGGCCCTCCAATTATCATTTGGATGACCTCTCACCGAGGTGGAGGCGGAGGTGGAGGTAGCCCTTCCTTTTCCTCCCACCTACGCTCGGCTCCCGCCGAGCCGATGATAACCACGATTGTCTCTCTTATACTCCCCTTTTTTCTCCTTTTTATCAATGTACATGAATTCCCTGAGATGACCTGCCTGAATGAGCCTCTCAATTTCATCCCTCAGGTGTGTGCACCGATCTGTTGTGTGTCCATACTCATTATGGAACCTGCAAAAAGCTTTGCACTTCGCCTTTACAGGTGCTTCCGCATGCGCCTTCGGCCACCTCAGGTCGGGATGCCTCTCAATAGCCACGAGCACCTCCCCCTGAGGTAAGGCCAAATGGGTATACTTCTCATACCTCGGTCGTCCACCCATTACCTCAGTCCTCGGCTTTTTCTGAGATCATTTATCCTCCGGTCTTCTTTCCTGTCCCTCCTTTTCTCTCCTTTCTCCCTCTTTATTTTTCTTGCCACCTCCAAGTTAATATATCTCTCCGCCCAAGCTAATAGCTCATCGAATGTCTTAGCCGGCTCTATCACCAACGATTTAAAAAACTCCCCATCTTTCAGGCCCTGAGCTAGGGCATTAGCCAAAATCTCCGGACTAGCCGAAGGCACCTCTAGCTTAGCCGCAGTAAACCTTTGTATGTAACTCTAAAGTCCTTTCCCTTCCCTCTGCTTGATACTAAACAGAGTCAAGGGCGACTTTTTGTACTTACGACAGCTCGTGAACTGATTGAGGAATGCCGAACTGAAGTCATCAAAATTTTTGATAGAGCCTGGAGCAAGCTAGATAAACCATTGCTGAGCTGACTTTGTCAGGGTGGTAGGGAAGACTCTACACATCACGCCATCCGTGAACCTGTGAAGCAAAGCAGCATTTTCAAAACGACAGAGATGATCCCACGGGTCCGTGGTACCATCATATTCAAAACTCAGAGCTCGGTAGGAGGATGGGAGCTCATCCGCCATCACTTCATCCGAGAAGGGAGTTCCCCTCCGCACTCGGACTAAAGCCGCTCCCGGCGCTCCCGCAACCCTCCTACGAATATCCCTCACTTCACGATGGAGGTCATCCATCCGCTCCGACCAGTCCTGATCCTCAGTTGATGTATGCTCCGTCCTCGACGAATGCACCTCCTCCGCCACAATATTCTGCCGACCTCTCTCACCGACCTCTGGGGAAACCCCGGGCAGAGGGACCATAGGAGGGGGGACCACCAGTGGAGGGACCATAGGAGGAGGGACCACAAGCGGAGTTGGTGGCGGAAGCATCTCCCTCAGCCGCCTTTCCACCGTCTGCTCAATGGCCCTAGTAATGAAACCACCCAACTGCTCGAAAAACATTGGGGCCCAAATCGACACTACCACCGGACATGGGTGTTTGCCCCTCCACCCCTGCCTTCGGAAGCCGCTGCCCCCCGCCCTCCACCGAGGGTGGCGGAGGTGGAGGCCTAGTGTTTTCTTGTGTAACTCCACCTGGAGTATCTCCCAACGGTGTGCGGTTCAGGTCTTCCTCCAATTTCTCCTTATATACTCCATAACCACTGCTCGAAGCTCACGTCTCCGCTCAATCTTCTCACAGACGGTGCCAATTGGTTGCTCTCGAAAATACTCCTCTCCCACCGATCAGCCTTCTGGTCGAACTCCTCCGCGAAACCTGCACAAAGGGGTGTAGGAGGGGGGCTCCGACGTATCCTCTCCGATGCTTAAGTCAGAAACTTGGAAGAGAAGCAAGAGGTAAAAATGTAATGTGAAAGTAAAAGTGTGATTAGGTTTAGAATGAACCTGGACTTGGACTTTTATACCTTAGCCTGGATTAGGGTTTCCGTAAAATCCAGGATTCTGTTACGATTTGGTACCAGAGTCATGATTAAGATAGGATCCGATCTTCCAAAACCCTAGTTTACATACCTGAGACCTCGGCTCCAAACTGACCTGAGACACCTCAGATCGTCATACTAGTGCGTTTATCCCTTAAAATGTTCTAGAGCCTCTTTGCTCATGGAACCGAACTGTGATAAACCAGCCCGTGAGAGTCGGCATAACTTAAACACAAGCCTTAACAAATCGGCCCAGTACATTGGACTTAATCAAATCAACCTAAGTTTAACAGATCAGCCCTATGCTTGAGGCTCAGCAGGTCGGCCCCATGCGGTAGGCTAATAGATCGGCCCACTACACTAGGCTTAAGCAGGTAGGCCCCATGCGGTAGGCTAACAGATCGGCCCACTACACTAGGCTTAAGCAGGTCGGCCCCATGCGGTAGGCTAACAAATCGGCCCACTACACTAGGCTTAAGCAGGTCGGCCCCATGTGGTAGGCTTAAATGAGTTGGCCCATAATGCTGGGTTTAGGCAAGTCGACCAATACGCTTGCTGTCTTAACAGATCGGCCCAATCCGCTGGGCCTAGTCAGATCGGCCTACACTGAATAGGTCAGCCCAGACCATATTTCACCCTTATCAGAAAGACATGAGAACCTTTTGGTCCATCAGCTCCACATGGAAACACGTGTACATGTATACTTCAATACTTGTTGTATCATCTATTTGTTGTCTCAGGTTCTATATAAGTGTAAAATACATCATATATCTCAGGAACATGGAGAGGTTCAAAGACCAACATATTATTATGTAGGTATTTAGAACTATGTATGGATTTGTTATTAACAAGTTGTTTCTAACACAGGCTCCTCGACAACCGGATGATCTATAGTGTGGATTTTTCATAATGCGATACATGAGGCAGATAGTTAAAGAACTTACATCCACTGACAGTTCTTCGTTGCGAGCAATAGTAATTATATTTTGTCTAGATTTTCTTAATTTATATATTACAACACCATCGAACTTTGTGTTTATATGAGGTCTGTATTTATTATTCACAGTTCACACAAGCTAACTACTCCCGTGGAGATATCGACGAAGTGCCTTCTGAGTGGGCAGATTGCGTATCAAATCATATTGGCTAGTGAAAAGGTATTTATAACTAATATTCTATATTAAATTTTTCCTTTATATTAAACAAAGTTGTGGGATGTTGCTTCGTTTTTACTTATGATTCTTTCCTTTATGGTAATTCATGTAGTTTATGGACGCGGTGATGATGTTGGAATTACTATGGTGGATACTATTTGGAGCTACCATTTGTAGATCATTGGCAGACAAAATTAATGTTGTTTTGGCACTTTTATTTTGGTAGAACACTCTATGTACAACTGATATTAAATTTCTGTTGTTTTAGGCACTTTATTTTGGTAGAGGACTTTATATATAACTGATACTAAATCATTATTGTTTTGAGCATTTTGTGACATTGAGATATGAAATACAATTTGAAGTAGTTTAATTTCATATTTTATTCTTGTTTCACAATTTAATTTGTAATTTACAGTAGCAAAAATCAAAAAATATTGTGGAGTATAATTGCAAAATTCGCATTCAAACACAACAATTTTTCATTGTTGGAAAATTGTTGTGGTTGAGAACATAGACAACAGTGTAAAACTGTTGTGGTTGAGAACAAAGACAACAGTGTAAAACTGTTGTAGAATTGTTGCGACATTGTTGTCTTTGTTCCATACCACAAAGTTTTTTTTGTTGTCATTTAGTATCCCCTACTGCAACACCACTTTCTACAACAGTGTTTTTTCTTAATAGACAACTCTGAAAAAATGTTGTCTTTTTGGACTTTCATGTAGTAGATGGTCTTTTTCTTTCCTAATATTCCTGCTTTGGGAGTGGGAAAAGGATTTTCTTTAATGACAAATGTGGGTACAAGATTTGTTCAGCGCTATTGCGGTTTTCTGATTGTAATGGATCAATAAGATATGTATAAATTTAAAATATGTTCATGTTTAAGATCTATATAAATCCAAATTTTTTATATGTAATCTTCTTCTGAACGAAAATTCCTACAAAAATAGAAGCCCCTTAACTTAGTAAAATACTAATGGTTAAAAACTCAGTGCATCCTTCTTGTTGCCGTCCACTGACATAATGACTTTTACACTCTCATGGAGTATTTATAGTTACATTGGACCACACATGAAAATAAAAATGAATGAAAATCAAAGATACATAGGAAGAGTTTTTGCCAAAAATGTAGACAAAAATCCATAGATATAATCCCACAAACGAATTAAGTTCATAAAACAGAAGTCAATACCCGAACCATACAGTATTTCTTGCTGTGTTTACAAAGCCAAGCTTAGCTACTCAAACATTCAAGAATGCGAAATAAAATGAACACGCACACAGCAACAACGACACGTACGGTTCGTTCTTGACTTCTCTTTCAACCAAAAACAATCACTGTTTGGAAAAAAAAAAGAGTAAAAAAAGTCATCGTAAAATGTAATGAATTAAGCTCGACAGCAAAAACAGCGATAAGCCAGCGCGATCATCATCAGCAGTAGCAGTAGCAGAAGCTTATGTTGCAGCAATAATATGTCCTCTTCAGCTATTGGTGATAGACCGAAGGAGCATTTAAATTCCCCAACTAACTAAAGTTAGTTCTTTTTCCTCCATTCAATGCAATCAAACACGCATTTTGGTAACACATGAATCTGAAATCTTCTTTCCTTTCTGACCTGTACCGGTATTTAAGGATGGTAGACCGATCGAGAAGTAGACAGACAATTGTGGAGGGGAAAAATTTGGCAACACATGAAACATGTAAGCATTAGGAAGCACTGCAATTTAAGGCTGCTTTAATTTGGTGGACAGTGTTTGCGATAAGGTTGTTAACTGTAGTCACTGATTCAGGGCTCATTCTCGAGACGGCAGGTTGCTAACTAGTATTTGGAATACGACAGTAATTAGTGAGCCTGAGGAGATACCACTGATGGCGGGGTTGGAGCTGGTTGAGGCTCCATCACCGCCACCGGCTTGGTGGTGGTCCTGGCGGCCATCGGGTGAAATTGTGAAGCCCGATGGGAGTAATGGGATGTACGAAGGATCCTCACCACTCATCGCTATGTTGATAGCCGGTAGGTCGACAGGGCAGTAAACGATGAGTGAGCCTGATGAGTCTATGCAGCTTTCTTGGAGTATCAACATGTTGTTTTGGCTTGTGTTGAATGCCTGATTTAAGGGAGTTAAGCTTGTTAGCACTCCATGGAGTTAATGGAGAATGAACGTGTTTTCAATAACTTATGCTTTTAAAAGTGAAAAGCAGCTGACAATCAAAATTTTGGTACTCATAGTTGTAAAAGAGAGTGCCTGGCGAATAAACTGTAAGAGTGCTTTTACATATTTCCAACTGAAACCAAAAGCAAAATCAGAAATTGGTTGTACCCCTCCCCCTGCTTTTAGAAGTTAACATTTGAAACACTAACAACTACTTTTTTAGGGATAAAACAAAAAAAAAAATCTTTGAGGTTCGGTCTAATTACAAAAAAAATCGAGAGGTTCTTGAAAATTGCAAAAAAAACCTTGAGGCCTAATTCCGTCTTACATCTTCCCACTATATAAGTGAAAAAATTTCAAAAATCCCCCCAACATTTATCGAAATTTTACAGTTACACCTTTAAATTTAAGGTTGAATCAAAACCTGAGGGGGTATTTTGTAATTGTGAATCATCTCTAGAATTTTTTGTAATTAGCCCCACTTTAAGTTTTCTTTTGTAAATATCCATTTTTATGCCAAAAGCTGACAATCACTTTTTTTTAAGTGTATGCATAAACTCCCTAGATCCTGAGAGAAAATGATGTGAAAATGATGGGGAAAAGAATTTTACCCGAAGGACGGATATGCAATTTCCTGGATGAGAGCCATTAGCAATGTGAGCAACCTCTTGAACAGGATTTTGATTAGAGAGAACATCCCACTACAGTTTTTGAAGATTAGAAGATAAAAAGTACATGTAAGGCATTTTGAGCTTATAAGTATGCAAAACAAACATCACTATGATCTTAGCTTGAGATTGTTTTCACCTGAGGCCGAGTCCTTTCATCCCTGAAAAAATCAAACACGTTTTGGGAGGTATCGGGAGCCAGATTGTGGCGGCTGCGCTAAGTACAACACCGTTCGGCTGGCCAGGATCGGTGCTCTTGTGAAGAGTCGCTCGTACTTCAAATTCGTTCGTCCCAGAAAGTGTGGTCCATTGTTGGCCATTAGAAGGATTAATGCTTGAACAGAAATTGCTGACCATTCTCTGGGCAAGTTTCATCATGCTTCTTTTGCCTTCAGGTGATGGGATCACTGTCAAGAAAAGGACATTAATATGTTACAATCATAAGCAAACATCTTTTGTCATCTCTAACGACTATATATATACAAGAGTTTTCTTTTAAGGGGTAAATTACTAAAACCCCCCGAGATTCGGCTAATTACAAAAAAAAACTAGAGACTTTGAAAATTACAGAAAAAAAAACCCTTGAGGTTTGATTCGCGTCTTAATTTTCCCCTTCATAAAGAAAAACATTTCAAATACCCTTGATATTTAAAGAAAATATTACAGTTACCTAACTAAAATTTAAGACAATCAAATCCGAGTGAGCTTTTTGTAATTTTGAAACCTCTCTCGATAATTTTTGTAATTAGCCAAAACCTCATGGGGATTTTGTAATTATTCCTTTTCTTAACTAGGAGTTACCTCCTCCAAGATCACGAGTCGAGTTTCCAGTAACCATTAAACAGGAAAATCTTTCGCATATCCTTTGAAGAGTGGAAAGCCATCTTTCGGCTCCAAACGCTAATCCACTATGAATGAGGTCTATATAAAGCCGATGAATCGGTGCTTTATCTTCAACTCCCCAATGTTCCACCCAAGTTACCTAATAGTGGTACATCAATTAATGTCAATAAAAACCACAATTTTCAACAAATTCTTATCGTAGACAGATATAATTCAGTTTAAAACCTTGGAATAACCATTAGGCATGTCTTGTATCAAACATCCAGAAGGAAGCCTGCGAGCTATACACGACGAAGAAAATCGGTTCTCTTGGTCATGAGGAATATCGTAAGACACATCGACAATTGCCCACGAGCCTTCTTCAATCTGCTGACACAAACGGAGGAAAAACAACTGCCTAGTCGGTACCAAGGCCGAAAGCACCTGTAATTCTTCATACATCTGCCACAAATAGTACCGAGCAAAATTTGAGAATACAAAAACTTAAAAAAAAAAATTGCAGAAAACGTACGTATAATACTAATTCACATTACCAGTTGCAATGTGCCACTTTGGCTTCCTAGCATTCCGGATGATATTACTTGAATAGTCTTAGCCCTTGAGACTATTGTAGGAAACAATTCCACCCACTTGTTCTGGAGAGCATTATTATTACATCATTATTACAGACAGCTCATAATTAGGAAAAAATAATGATAAAAAGTTGAGAAATTAACTAACCGAATCCATAAACATGTCGACTAACGCCAAACTATTCATTATAACAACACCTGAATCTCTGGAAGCTTCAATCCGAGTAGTGGGATTTTTCATATAAGGACTTTGAAAAATCCTTTGGTAGCTTTCAAGATTTAGAGTTTCTGATCTGCCATCAGCTGATTTAATCCAAAGTGGATCATTGCTTTGCAAGAGTCTAATCAATTCATTCATGGCATTGGCTGAAATATCAGCCATGAGTGATTTATCCATGTCTGATATGTTAATTGGAGGGAAGGCTAAATTTGGAATTACACTGAACGAACTTCATGGAGAAGATCGAAATCAAGACAAGGGCCTGGAATATTTCCATTAGTAGCCACAAAATTTGACATGGATAAATCCAATGAAGATACATGAATAGGCTGTTGCATTGGTGGGAGCTGTGAAATAGGCCTTCCTATGTACTTGGCTGCAATGCTTGAAACTCTGCCAAGCTGAAAAATGTTTTTTAAGGCAATGATGAAAGAATGTTAAAACGAGTTCACAATGACTAAATCACAATAAATGGAGAAATACAATAACTACCCCTAAGTTTTGGGGTAATTACAACAAAACATAGGAAAGTTTCAACATTACAAAAATCTTCTTGATACATTTTAATCCAACCATTAATTGACTTGACGAAATTTGCTAACCTTATCAAATATCTTTCAATTACTTCAAAATGTTACAAATCGCCCCAAGTTTTCGACTGAATATAATATTAGAAAAATTGAGAGATGTAATTATAAAATGTAAGATGAAAAGTTGAGGCTATTTGTAAAGTTTAGAAAAGCAGAGGATTGTAAAATATTTGATGAAGTCAACAAATTCGGTCACTTCAGGTAGCCATTATTGTAAAAATAAGACGGAAGCAAACCTACGGGATTTCTGAAAATTCTATGGGTTTTTCTTTTTTTTTTTTTAAATTTGTAATTATGGCTACAAGAAATTCACATAAGAGTAATTAATGAAGAATGAAGAATTAAAAGTACCTCTTCTTTCAAATGGGCATTTTGGATTCGCAACTTTTGTTCGTCGAAGTAAGAATCTTCCGAAACTGGAGGATTACCACAAGAGGGGCAGATCACATTGTTGAGGGCCTCTCGGATTGCTATGTTTTCACATCTAATCTTATCATTTTCTGCTCTGAGACCGCAATTATCTGCTCTTTCAATTTGTGCCTAAAAATTCATACAGATTAACACTAACACATTAAATCATTGTGGAATATAGGAAAATCACAAACAAGAAAAAATAGTGTCATTATCATAAAATAAATGAAAAACCTTCATTTGAGTCCTTCTGTTTTGGAACCAAAATTTTATCTGGCGAGGACGCAAATTTAAGTCTCTGCTTAGCTGATTTCTTGTCTTTTCATCTGGGTGGGGACACTCTTTGAACATCCTAAACACACACACACACACACACACACAAACCTCAGTACAATCAAAACCAGTTCTTTGTCCCCAAAAAAAAAAAAAAAAAAAGAATCCTTTTTTGGGTGCCAAAAAAAATAATCTTTTTTATGATCAAGGTATATTATATGTGCAAGGAAAAAAAAGAGAGAAAAAAGGATTTGGACTAACGCTTCAAGGGTCTGAATTTGGTAGGCCGTGTGTCTGTGGTAACGTTTATTCCTGTGGTGAGGATGGGACCCATCATGGTGGTGGTCGCCGCCGCTTGAGCCACCGCCTCCGCTGCTGAAGTCCATCTGTGATTATTTCAGCGTCTCACCACGAGAAAATCAAAAAAAAGGCTCTGGTGTATATTTTTAATACAAATATAAATACTGTTTTCAAGAAGCTCTGGCAGATTACTAGCTATTCCCATAATATAACTGTAATAACTGCACTTACTATATATAATAAAAAATTGAAATAAGATTTTATGGATAACAGAAAATACCAATCCAAATTGTGAAACAACCAATTAAGAAATAATAATAATAATGAAGAAGAAGAAAGAAATAAAGACGAATATCTGGGATTTGATATGGAAAATGATATGGATTTTAGAGAGTGGATTATGAGCATGTGAAGTAAGTGTAGCTAGTAGCATTGGTCAACCACGTTTTCAATTTTGGCAGTGTAGCTTGAGTAACGCCCCATGATCAAAATACACACCTATATGTGTGCGTATATATAAATATATATGTGTGTCAGTGTGTGTATGTGTGTGTATATAAGTGGGTTGGTTGGTGGAGAGAATGAAATGGAAATGAAGAGAAATCTTGGGAGGGTGGGAGAGGAAGGTGTGGTGGTGTAATTAAGAGAGATTGTTAAGAAATTCAAAGAAAAAAAAGATGAAAATTAGAGAGACCTAAAAGCCAACCCCGTAATAATACTTCAACCAACACCACATTATGCCCTTACCTAAGGACACACAACACACATAATGGGTGTAGCCATGTAGTGTTTAGCCTTATCATGTTCGTGTTCTTAATGTGTCGACATGATAAGGAGATGAAAGTTTTTGTGTCGTGTCATGTCGTGTTCTTGTCAACTCGATAAACACGATAAAAATTAACAAATAGAACATTAACTTGTTAACAATTTCTTAATCTATTAGTGATACGATCTGCTTTCAAACATGTAATCTAATAATGACGCGTTTACATGTTAGTGATACGCTGACCTATTAACGATCTGTTAATATGTTAGGTCATTATATGTTTTTATTGGACACTTACTTTTATCGTGTAATATCGTTTAACGTGTAACTTTATCGTTCAGACTTTGACAATTTTTTTTGACTTATCATGTCAAGTCGTCTTGTGTTGTATCAACACGAAAACTTCGATATCGTGTAAATACAATCCCTTATCATGTCATGTCGTTATCGTGTGGACAATAGACATGAAACACGGCATAATTTGTCATCCCTAACTAGAAGTGTCAAATGAGTTGTGTCGGGTCGGCACCGGGCTAAAGCAAAAGAATTGGGCCGGGCCGAGCTGACCCAAAAAGTAACCGGGACGCTATTTTTAGAGCCCGACCCATCCGAGCCCATGAAAATATAAATAAAAACGGACCGACCGGGCTGGCCCAGTGCCCCGGGCTAAAGCAAAAATCGGTGGGCGGGCCAAACATTAACCGAGTCGCTATTTTGGAGCCCACCCCAAGAAAATACAAATGAAAACGGGCCGGCCAAGAGCCAGGCCAGTTTTGGGTCTATATCTGGACCAAAAAGCACAGTTCATTCGGGCCTAAGAAATACAGCCCAGTCTGGCCATATTATCGGGTCGGGCCAAAATTGACAGTTTTACCTCTAACACACACTAGTTACTGTGTTAGTAATGTGTACACATACATACAATTACATTATACACATGTATTAGTGTATTTTTGATTGTGTGTGTCGTTTTTGAAAACTTGTAACCGACGGATTTATGGGCTTATCTGATAACACGGTGAGAGAGGGGGTTGGGGTTGTAATTATACAATTCTTGTAATTTTAAGAGTTAATACTGGGTTTTAAATTATGTTTATGGGAATGGGGAATTTATGCAATTATTTTGTGGACGATGAACATCTATTTCACAGAATTACGACAATAAACTTTGCTTATTTTTCGAGTCAAGAACTCATAATTACTATTCGTTGGTAAATGAAGGTCTTGCGTCTCCAAAAAAAATATAAATAATGTTTGGCATTGCAAAACATAACTTGTATTGTGTAAAATATACTTATATTTTAAAAAAACTAATTTATTGTTATGTTGTCTTTTTTGTGCTAAATCATTTATTTCCAGTTGCAATATATTAACCAACAAAAGAAAAAAAAAAGGGAAAAAAAAAGGGCAAATTATAGTAGTTCTAGGTGGATACAAATTAATAACTCGAGGCCACTGTACAGTTTGGGGCTTTAAATTTAAGGATGGTAAACCCACGTGGCAGCTGCCTGCCGGAGTGACTTTGCCGGTAGACCAACGGTAGTGACAATTATACCCTTTTTCTATTTCTATCATTGTTTTTAAACTCGGACCGGACATCGAATCGGATTAATAACTGGGTCATTGGGTCATTGGGTCACTGGTTCAACCGATTAGACCGTTCTAAAAAAATTGGTTGACCCATATACATACACACACACACACACACATATATATATATATATATACATGGGGAGAGGATTATATGAGACCACTTCATAGGGTGAGTCCATATGGACCAATCCTAGCAATATATCTAATTTTTTCAAAGGTTGCGATTTAAGAGGCAAAATTATAAATTACAAGCTTGTTAATTAAACACAGGGGTAAATTAGTCATCCTCTCAAATCAATATTCATGGGATTCACGGTATTCATGGGATTCACGCAATCTTTCTAAATCTCAAAACAAAATCACGTAACAAACCTACTGCTTCTTCTTCAACATACTACTATGAAAAATCATTCATCTTTCTTATGAAGATGTAATTTGTTGCTTATATAGATGTGTCATGGTGCTTTTAGATATATTAACTACATAAGCAAGTCATTAGCAACAAATCCATACTACATAAGCAACAAGTCTATACTACATAAGCAACGAATATACACTATGTATGCACTACGTATATATTAACTACATAAGCAAGTCATAAGCAACAACCCCATATTACATAAGCGGCAAGAAGCTTTATACTACATAAGCAACGAATATACACAACGTATGCACCACAATTACATTAACTACATAAGTAAGTCATAAGCAACAAACTCATACTACATAAGCAACAAGTCTATACTACATAAGCAATGAATATACACTACAAATGCACCACAGATACATTAACTACATAAGCAAGTCATAAGCAACAAACTCATACTACACAAGCAACGAATATACACTACATATGCAACACAATATATTAACTATATAAGCAAGTAATAATCAACAACCCTATACTACATAAGCAACAAATATACACTACATATGCAATACAAATATGATTAAATTACACATGCAATATGGTTATACTACACATGCAATATGATTATATTACATAAGCAGTTAGCAATAGAATACACTGGAGATAAAAAAAAAAAGTGAACATGAGGGATATGGGTTACTCAATAATCGAAACCACGTGCGCGCGTGAAAGGAGGAAACAAATTGAACGTGATTGAGATCTCATCAAATCTCAATAATCGATTCTATATTATAAAATGACCACCCTACCTTTTTTAGTTGTTGAAACAAAAAAAAATATAAAACCCCTAAAAATCTGACCACCCAAAAATATTAATCTATGGTTAGGATTGGGTCCTATGGACTCACCCCAAATGGGAGGACCTATTTGATCCATATCCTATATACATGTACAAATGTAAAAAATAAATACAAATACAAATATAAAAAAATAACAAATATAAATAAAAACAAAAAAATATAATAAATTATAATATCCAAATATAAGTATAAATCGAATATGAGGAAAAGTTTTATGTAAATTTACCAAATATCCGTTCACTTTTTGTAATAAAACAAAGAAAATATTGCTTAAAAAATTTGAACCGGATTAACCGCGTCACCGGTTTCCGGGTTTTTTGCCGGTTTTGACCGGGTGGCAATGATTTTTTAGCCACCCGATTTTAATATAGAACCGGGCCGGACATGTGACCGGTTTCCAGTTAAACCGGTCGAACCGATCGGTCCGATCCGGATTTAAAAACATTGATTTTTATAAGATTGACATGTGCTTATAGACTTGTAGTACACATTTCAAGAATGGAGAGGGAAAAAAGTGCTTTAACCTCAAAAGGTCAGAAATGGTACTTCTAATGAGTGGGGTCGGGTCGGACTAGTGCTAGCCCACCAAGTCAAAGAGAAAGTCGGGTTACGCCTAAATTCCATGGGGCCATTATTTTGGAGGCCCAAGCCCAGCCCAACCCATAAAAATTCACATGAAAAGGCGGGCCGAACTCGAATTTCAGGCCAAATAAGCCCGATTTTTTCGGGCTTACAATATCAAAGCTCGACTCAGCCCTATCACCGGGCCGGTTGGACGGCCCACTGGGCTGGGCTCGTTGTGACAGTTATATCCCTGCCATTAGGATTGAGATTTGTTGGTTTAACTTTCTAATGACAATTATGTTTATGTAAATACTAATATAAACATGGGGTTAAGTAATTAATTGCATTTTCAATAATACATGATCTTAGGAGGTGAAGAATATTTTGTGCAATAAAGTTTTTAGATATCAATGAGGATCATAATTAAATCTACGTAGGGGTGTTCATTCGGTCAAACCGAACCGAACCGAAAATTCGGTTAACCGAAAATTCAGTTGGTCGAAATACAAAACCGAAAACCGAACCGTATTAAACAGTTCGGTTTGGTCAAAACCGAATTTTTTTCGGTTTTTTGTTTGATTTTTCGGTTAAAACCGAAATATAATTAAAAATTAAAAAAAAAGTGCACACAGTCATTTTTATGTTCGGTTATGTCTTCTAAGCATTCCACCATCTACCCATTACTCAAAATCATTTTTGTATTGGGACCAACAACACTCAAAACCCATATTATAAACTTGCACTTTGAAACATCAATTAAAATCAGAGATATATTGACTTCACTGATTTGGCAGCTACATTTAGAGAGAGTTGGAGATGATTTGGCAGCATGATATAGTTCAAGAAAGTCTTGGAATTGCAAATTTCATATTTTGCTTGAGAAAACTACCTTCCAATAACATTTGACATTTCCACACATCACATGAAGAAATTTGCATGCTTTTCAAATTCTGCATCTGTTTCAATTTTTAGTAAGCATTATTTACAGGATCGCCCCTCCTTCGGTTTCGAATATATTGGTTCTTTATTAGATCACCACTTCTAAAGAAACCCACAATCAGAGTTTTGAGTCTATAAAAAAAAATAAAAAAATCACAGCTTTGAGATAAGTAAATCGGTTTTCGGTTCGGTTCGGTTAACCGAAATTCAAAATCAAAACCGAACCGAAAAACCGAATTTCTAAAAATTTAAAACCGAAAACCGAACCGGAATTTTCGGTTTCGGTTTCGGTTCGAACCGAATTTTCGGTTTCGGTTCGGTTCGGCCGGTTAACCGAACTGTGAACACTCTAAATCTACGTACTATTACTGCATAAATAATATTGAATATACGATGTTGATAATTTAAAGTGCATTATTATATTTTATATATCCCTTTAGTGATACTAGTGCCTCTTAATCTTCTTAAATTGCTCATTTGGGTAAATTAACTGCTTATTTGATTGTTGTATGAATAAATGGATATCAATGATTCTATAGAAATTAATTTTTGATTGATGGTAAATGAAAGTAAAAGCACTTTGTAAAATTTATGCCTTCATGTTCTCAAACTTCAAAAATATAAACTCATCATCAAAATTAATTTCCTCCAATTTACAATCTTGTGAACTTACGAGAGATTTAGTCACAAATACTAGTTATAATGGCGCCATAAAACATGTATGACTAGGACCAGGGGACGGACCGACCCTTATTGACAACTCTACTCATAACTTTGAAATGAATTGAAGAGTACATTGCTATTTTATTTTACTTTTCGTCTTTTGATTGTACAAGCATGCATAAAAATTGAGTATTTTTCAATTGGTGTATTCACAAATGTTTTTTCTTTTAGTACACAGGGGAAAGGTGATGAAAATCAAACAATAGACCCTTTTTAGGGTATTAACCACTTAATCACTATCCCCTTAAAGGTTAGGGCTAAAAAGCCCTGAAGTCATAAGGGCTTGAAAATTCTAGGTCCAGCCCTATAATTTTTTTCGAGTTCTTTTTTTTCTTGGATTAAGTCATTCCATTATAAGTTTAATATTTCTAACTAAATTAAATACTAATATAATATATTCTAATAAAAATTAAGTAACAATCAATGAGGTTTCTTCTAAATAATTTGTGAATTAATAACCAATAATCTAATATTCTAACAATGGAATCATGAATCTGTTAGTCCAAGTGGCTACGATAATCTAGAGGGGGGTGAATAGATTATCCCGATTTTTCAGATTTTGCCCTCTTTTTCGAATGATCAAGCAAAGATGAAAGCTATAAGTGCAGAAATTAAACAACACTCGATGATTTATAGTAGTTCAACCCACCTAGGGCTAATCTACTACCACCCCAAGATATCTCCTGGGATGGATTTCAAAAAGAAAAAAGATTTTATTAATTACCAAAATTCATACAACACCACCTTAGGATTACCACAATCCTCTTACAACACCTTCAAGGAGATTATCACAATCTTCCTTCAACACCTATGAAGAGTACCACACTCTTCAATACCTAAGATCACCTAAGTGTGCTCTTACCACAAGAACAACAACAAGGATATCTTGTTTTGGATTGATGATACCCGAGCCGAGCCGTGAGAAATTAATCCACGTCATCGATCGACACATATCCGAGTAGGCGACTGCGGGTGGCGTCGCAACAATGATGTCTGACGACGACACGTCACGAATTAGGCTCGCCCGCTACCAAGCCCAACCGTTACCGAGCCCAACCGCAACACGGCTACCGAGCCCCGAGCCCCGAGCCCAAATTTCAATATGAAACGCACGCGCGACAGCTTCGTAAAAATAATCACATGCCCATGCTTAACACTTTATTGGTATCATAAATTGCCACATGTCAGAGAATTATGAAGAGAAGTCGACAAGTGGCAAGTTTTGACTGACATGCACAACTATAGAGGGACATGTGTCGTTCTTTAACTATTTTACTAATTAATGAATAGTTAGTGCAAAGATGACTATTGTAAACCCACTTACTCAAAGGGGTATAAAGAGTCTGAAAAGGAGAAAACAAAGGAAGGCAGTTGTAACAAATTATAAGAAAGACCGACCCCAATAATCCGGCTCGGCAAAATACAAAAAAAGGCATAATTAGCCAGAAATAAACATACGTTACGCACGTTTTTATTTCCACGTGTTAAACCTTTTACATATTTCTGCTTGTTGACCAAAACGCACGTCAACAAATTGGCGCTAGAAGGAGGGCCGTATTGGTCCAGTCCGAGTTCCAGTCAAAAGCAAGTTAAATAAAAACCAGGTAAAGGTTGACGCTTAACCTTTTGATAATAGACAAAAATGAGTCAACTGTCGAGAAATGCCCGTTTGACTGAAGAGCAACATTCGAACAACCAACCTGGCCAAACTACGAATGGCCACAATATGCTCCAAACGGAAGCAGGGAGCACTACTTTATTTCCTTTTGCTCAGCTAATTGCCAACCCAACTTTTGTACAGCAAATGAACCAACTTATATCACAAACTCTCGCTACCACAAACTCTCAAGCACCTCCTCCACTCCTTGCAAATACTAACCCACTCAACCCACAACTAAATGTTAACGTTAATCCTCAAATTCCCGGACTTCCTCATCACGAAGCTCGGGAAGCCGATTCGAGTAATGAACAACATGTCCGGCTGTGATGTAGAAGCGGCAAAGAAGACGAGGAGGAGCAAAGTCGTATAGCGAGTCATTTCCGAGCAAACACGACATCGTCATGCCCACTCGGTGTTCGCCGGACGACCGGAGTTGATCCCCTTCGCCCGGCTCGATCGATAAGTTCCCTACTCGGGTTTCGGATGAACGGAGCGGCTCGAGGGTCAATCGAGTCCAAGGCCCTAGCTTATGGCGAGAACGGGATGTAGAAATACACCGCTGCGTCGTCGTCAACGAATTGGAAGGCGGTCCGGATGGCGAACAGTTTCAAGACCGCCCCAAGTAATGAGCCGGCCAATTGCCTGTCGCCATTTTCCCGGGAATTCTCGACCGACGTCTACCGCCAAAGTTGAAAATCCCCAGTCGGTCTCTATAATGGGAAACCGACCCGACTACTCACATTCACAAGTAATTAGCATGGATGGAACTATACGATCCAAGCGATGCCATCCTCTGTAGGGCCTTCCCCGACTTTGGGCGGCCGAGCCCACCGTTGGTTTAGGACCACGCCACGGGGATCCATTCGGGCATGGGGGATCTCGGCCTCCGCTTTACGATACATTTCTTAACGTCCAAAGTCCGAGCCGCGCCTAAAGACTCCTCGTAAACATCAAACAAGGGAAGGACGAGCCCCGAAAAGTTATATTTCTCGGTTCAATAAACAAGTTCGAGAAATGGAACCGGTGTCGGATGACGCCATTTTGATCGCGACCATGGCCGGACTAGCCCCAGACTTGGTTCAATTACTCCATCCACGAATCGGGGTGACCTCGTACAAGAATTTCTAGTCCGCGCGAATGCCATATTTGTGCGGAAGAAGCCATGGCAAGTAACCGCCCGAGCACCGACAAGGGGCGTAAAAAGGACGGAAGGAAAGAACCGATGGTTGGGCGGGTCGGGATTCCGCCATTCTCGAAAAACCCGACCACCGGATTTAGGGCTCGCCAAGAGGCGAGAGCCGAAGTCGCCGCTAAGGAGTACTTTGACCCACACTCCATCGGCCATATGGAATGAAGTACGAGTCTGAATTTGTTGCCTCCGGCTCGGCCTCTGAAAATTGAGCCGTCAAAAATTAGATTCGCGTCGATTGTGCCTATCATAAATCGATAGGTCACGATCTTGACGAGTGCCGAGATCTAATTAGGGAAATCATGCGGGTTGTTCGGCGGCGGTCTTAAAAGGTACGTTCATGAGCTACCGCCCCCCCAAGATCGGCTCAAGTGTCAACCGGAGCGCGTAATCAATCCAGGCTCTCTCGCCCGCCCCAAAAAACCAGGGGAGGGAGATCCTCATGATGTCGAGTGTCGGTCGAATCAATACCAACACGATGAGAGGATAGACGCTCCAACAGAAAAGAAAAGCCGATGTTAGACAGGCAACCAATGCCGAAAGACAAGTTCGGGTGGCGGAAATCAAGGAAGGCCAACCCACCGGCCACTTTGTGTTCTCGGATGCGGATGCCGACCAGGTGGTCCATCCTCATTCTCGACCTACGGTCATTCTTGCACCGATTTTGGGTATTCCGTTCCGCGAGAATTTTGATCGACACGGAAGCTATTCGTCGATCATTTATGTCCGAGCATTTCGAAGATTAAATGTGGATGATAGTTATATCCGTCCATGTAACGATAGCGATTCTGGGGTTTGGAGGAGGAAGGATAGTCCCGCTAGGGGAAGTTGATTTGCCCATCCAAATGGGACAAGGTTTGCATAAACGGTTGTCGTGACAACATTCAAAATAATCAATGCCAATTCGGAGTACAATGCTATCATTGGGAGGCCATTGCTTTATCATATAAAAGCGATCGTTTCAATATATCATTTTTGTATGAAATTCCCAACATCCGATGGCGAAGCTATACATAAAGGGAATCAAAGGAGTCACGAGTGCTCTCTTAAACTCCGACCGTGGAGATTAACGTGGCGGAACAAGGACAAACCAGTGGAACCACACAAGATAATCCCTTACCCAAGGAGGAGTCCGAGCAGAAAGCGGTGATCGTTCAGGAGGATAATCCAGGTCGTCGGCCTGGGAAGGAGCCAATGATGGAAGAAGGCGAGCCGGCAATCGAAAACGAGCCGGCCGCTGAAGACGAATTGCCCCTGCAAATCAAGGAGGGGCAAAGCAAGAAAAGAAAACGAGCGGAACCAGTAGAACAGGTTGATACAATCAATGTCGGAAGGCCAAGCGAGGGGCACCAACTACGTATTGGTCATGATCTCCCGAAACCATATCGGCGGTAGTCGAGAGTTTTGGGAAATAATCTTGACGTCTTCGCATGGACTCATGCAGACATGCCCGAAATTGACCCTAAGTATGCGTGCCACCGCCTCAATATTGATCTAACGTTCCGCCCAGTCATCCAGAAAAGGCGCAAACTCGGCCCTGATAGACAGACAGCACTCGAGATCGAGGTTAACAAGCTACTAGACAATCAATTCATCCGGGAAGCCCTCTATCCCCGATGGGTCGCCAATCTGTTTTGGTAAAAAAGCAATGGCGATGGCGCCTGTGCGTGGATTTTACCGACCTCAACAAAGTATGCCCTAAGGACGCTTATCCATTGCCAAATATCGATTACATGGTGGATGCCACGGCAGGACAACGAGTGATGAGCTTCATGGATGCATACTCGGGTTACAACCAAATACGGATGCACCCAGAAGATGAAGAAAATACCTCATTCTTCTCTGCTCGAGGAATTCACTGTTACAAGATGATGCCCTTTGGATTGAAGAATGCTGGTGCGACCTATCAAAGGTTAGTAAATAAGATGTTTGAGAAAATGATAGGTCACACTATGGAAGTCTATGTAGATGACATGTTGGTAAAATCACTGTACATGTCCGATCATCTAAACGATCTTAATAAAATGTTTGCTGTTTTGAGAGAGTACAAGATGATGTTAAACCCGAGAAAGTGCACATTTGGGGTCGGCTCGGGTAAATTTTTGGGGTATATGGTCAGCCAAAGGGGAATCGAAGCTAACCCAGACAAAATAAAAGCCATCACCGACCTAGAATCCCCAAACTCTGTAAAAAAGGTACAAAGCCTAACAGGCCAATTGGCCGCCCTTAACCGATTTGTTTCTCGGTCCACAGACAAATGCAAACCTTTCTTTGAAATTATAAAGAAAAGCAAAAATTTCGAGTGGACCGAGCAAGCACAGATTGCCTTTGAATCCCTCAAACAACACCTATCTTCAATCCCTATATTGCAAAAACCGACCCAAGGGGAGGACTTGTATTTGTACTTGGCGGTATCCGAATACGCCATCAGCTCGGTGTTAATCAGGCTAGATGGCTCTATTCAACATCCAGTTTATTACACCAGTCAAGCGTTACATGACGCCGAGCTCCGATACCCACCAATGGAAAAGTTGGCTTATTCATTAATCACCGCGGCGCGGAAACTCCGTCCATATTTCCTAGAACACAAGATTATAGTATTGACGAACTACCCGCTGAAACAAGTATTACACCGACCTGATACTTCTGGTCGGATGATTAAGTGGGCCGTCGAACTCAGCCAATTTGACATTATATACGAACCACGTACCGCAATAAAAGGACAGGCTTTAGCCGATTTTGTGGCCGAATTCACGTCTTCCATACGATTGGAAGTCATGGAAGACCAAGAATGGAAATTATGCGTTGACGCTCTTCCACCGCAGGCCGAGCGGGGGCGGAATCGTGATAATCGATCCAAATGAAAAATGCTACTGCTCGGCCGTACGATTTCAGTTCCCCGCAACGAACAACGAAGCCGAATATGAGGCGCTCCTAGCAGGCTTAGATATGGCAGCCTCTATGGGCCTAAAACAACTATTGGTGCACAGTGACTCTCAGTTGGTCGTTCATCAAATCAACGGCGAGTACGAAGCGAAAGAGCAAAAAATTGCACAATATTTGGATTTGGTCAAGAAGAGATTATCACACTTTAAAACAAAAGTCTTACATGTGCCCCGAGCCGAGAACATGCAAGCAGATGCCTTAGCTCGGCTCGGCTCGATCCGGGGGCGGATGCCATCACGGATGTCATTTGTCACACAACCCATGCCCCGTCACTTGGTGCAAAGAAAATATATACAACCGAAACCGCCGAACAGACTTGGATGACCCCAATCATCCAATATTTAGAGAAAGGAGTTCAACCTGAAAACAAAGCTGAGGCCAGAACACTACGAACTCAAGCGGCTCGGTTTACACTAGTAGACGGCATCCTATACAAACGAGGATACTCCATCCCACTCCTACGCTTTGCCTTTCGAGACACAGATCATTATGCACTTCGAGAGGTTCATGAGGGAATATCGGCAACCACGCTGGGGCCAAACGCGGCCTATAAATTAATACGGCAACGATACTCTCGCCATCCCCGAGAAAGGACGCAACCGACCTCGTCAAAAGATGTGACAGTGCGGAGATTTGCACCACAGTCGATATCATCCGAACAACTTACTTCCGTATTTAGCCCATGGCCGTTTGCCAAATGGGAATGGACCTCATCGGACCACTACCCACCGGCAAAGGGGCGTCAAGTATGCCATCGTGGCGGTGGATTATTTCACAAAATGGGCGGCGGAGCCTCTGCAAAAATAGATGAAGAAAAGGTTGTGAGCTTTGTATGGAAATCTATTATCTGTAGATTCGGGATACCACATTCGATTGTTACGGATACAATGGGAAACAGTTCGACAACCGAAGGTTTCAAATTTTGTGAAGGTTTCCGCATAAAAACTATTTCTCAACTCCATACCACCCCACCAAACGGACAAGTTGAGGCCGTTAATAAAATACTCAAGTATACCTTGAAGGCGAGATTGGAGGAGTCTAAAGGCAATTGGCGGAGGAATCGCCGCGTACTATGGTCATCTGAACGACACATCGAGCGGCCACCGGAGAAACACCTTTTTCTTTAGCTTATGGAGCCGAGGCGGTGATTCTGTCGAGATTGGAGCCCTACCTTGAGTGCAAATTTTGAAGAAGACGTAATGAGGCCGCTCCCGAGCCGAGCTAGACTCGCTCGAAGAAAAAAAGTGCAATGCCGAGATGAAAAACGCAGCCATGTATAAACAAAGGAGTGAAAGGTACTACAATTCGAAAGTAAAGGAAAGAAGATTTCCAGTCGGCGATCTTGTATTGAAAAAGATAACGGGCATTCAACCCACCCATTGAAGCCAACCTGGAAGGGCCCATTTCGGTCACCACGTCTTATCCGTGGGCGTCACGGCTAGAATATTTGAGTGGAGAAAAATTTATGCATCCATGGAATGTAGCATACCTGAGCGGTATTATCAATAAAGATCTCGGTCTATGATCCGGATAGGATTCCAAAGAATTATCCTTTCATCTCGGTATTTCGTGAGCTCTCTAAAGGAAAACGAAGTTTTTACTCACCACGACTAAAGACTCGATTACGCACCGAGCACAAAATAAAGACTTCGATTACGCACCGAGCACAAAATCAAGACTTGGTTACGCACCGAGCACAACATAAAGACTTGGTTACGCACTGCAAGCACAATATAAAGACTTGGTTACGCACCAAGCATAATACCAAGACTTCGATTCTGCACCGAGCACCAAAATCAAGACTTGGCCACGCACCAAGCACAAAATAAAGACTTGGTTACGCACCGAGCACCAAAATCAAGACTTGGCCACGCACCAAGCACAAAATAAAGACTTGGTTACGCACCGAGCACCAAAATCAAGACTTGGTTATGCACCGAGCACTGAAATCAAGACTTGGTTACGCACCGAGCATAAAGTAAAGACTTGGCCACGTACCAAGCACAAAATAAGGACTCGGTTACGCGCCGAGCGCAATAAAGACTCGGTTCATAAACAAAATTTCAAATGCAAAATAAAGGACAGGTTTATATACCGAGTACAAGAATCAATTAAGGCGAGCAAATCCCCTTATTCAAGAAACGAAAACCGAGCCCCGTACTTGGGAATATAAAAGGAAAAAGAAGACAGGCAACAATCTTACAAAAGGGAAAGAGCCGAGCATCTACAAAAAGCTTGAAACACATACACAAGTGAGGAAAATAACAATTCATTTCTACTTCAAAAATATTTACATAAGGGAGGCCGAGCCCATTACATCTCGAGGCACGAAGCCAAATTACCTACCTAGGGGTACATATGAAAGCATCAAGATCGAGCGGGGCGGAATTTCGACGGCACCACTAGAGCCGACTTCTTCCACGTCCGGAGGAGGAGAGCCCCGCACATTAGGAGCCTCGGCAAAGTTCGGCCGAAGGGTATCGAGATCACCCTCCCGGGAGGGCCGATCTTCCTCAAGCCGAGCAACAAGACGCCCCTTAATTAAATCAAGAATTTCTCGGAAGGCGGGTCGCATGGCCACGAGTTAACATGAATGCATACTCCTCGGAGTCTTTGTAAGCTTTAACGGCCTCTCTACGAACTTCCTCGGTTTGCCGACGGGCGGTTTCTTGACCTCCTGCATACATCGGCTAGACGCCTCTCCATTTCCTCGGCCGGCGTGTGGCAAAGACGTTCGATTCGCGACCTTAACCCCGAGCTCTTCTTCACCTTGCGGGCCCGATCTCGCTCGCCTCGGCCTCGCAGCGATCTTTCTCTCGAGTCGGCCCGAGCAGTAGCCTCATCCGCTTGAGTCTTAAAAGATTCTTGTACCCCTTGGAGGTAGCATAGGCCTCCTGCGGATCCCCGTGCCGCCTTTCCGGTCGGCATGTTTTTTCTCCACTCGCGAGTCCCCCAACCGCATGCCATAAGAGCCCAATCATCCGCCTGCATATGGCCATGGCATACTGAATTTGTTCTTCGGCTTGATCTCGAGCGGACTGCTCGATACCTTTTGTCCAGGCACGAGCCGGAACACTCATCGCGGCCCGACCTGCCTCCGTGGGACTCTTGTTTGCTCCTCTGTCGGGCGTGGCACAAATAACGAATTCCACAAACCATCGAGGGCGTAGTCCAATCATTCCCTCGCAATATTCATCCCTCACTTGACTTGGAGGGATGAAGTGACCTTCCCGCCGAGGTCATCCGAAAAAGTTCGCGGACCTCCTCTTTTAGGGGTCAGCATTCGGATGTTCGGGTACCGCTCGACCAACCCCTTCTGGCCCGATCGGGCTCCTCCATCACAATTCCTCCTCTTCTCCTTTGAAGAGGAGGAGGCTGCACCGCCTCGCACCCCATCGCCAGGACGTTCTGGCCCGGATATCTTCTCTCCGAGCCGCCTCCACATCCGCAGGTTGATCGGCAGCTGCCCGAGTTCGCCGCGCGGCCGTGTTCCTCACGCTGCGAAGACGTGCACGCAAGTCTAAGCCACGCCCTGCACAAAGCAACCACCGTTAGAAGATCAAAAGAAAACAAAGATGTTTCAAAAGGAAATGTGAAAAACATAAGTGTTTACCTCGGACACCGCACTCGGTGGCTCGAGTCTGTGTTTGTCCTACGGGCGCGCGATCCGCCCACAGGGGGCCGTCGCGGGGACGGCGTAGCTCGCTCTGTCCTCGCCGGCCGCTCCCCGAGAATGGGTCCGTATTTGTTCATTGCCGGGATGATCTCGCTGAGTCTCTCTCTCAACCTCCACCTCCTGCTCGGCCGCCTCATCCCGAGCCGCCCCCTCGGTCTCGGGGTCGGCGGGCAGAGCAGGCCTCAAACCAGCCGCGGCCAAATTGGCCTCAGTGGCCAGTCTTTCAATCCGCCTATCTCGACACCTCGGCTGGATATTCTCCACCGCGGATGAAGGTGGTCGACAAAGGCCCTTTTGATGCACGTTCTCTACAAAGGTAAAAAGACACAAGTCATCACAAAAAGAAACGATAAATAGCAAAAGCGAGAGAAGGGAGAAAGGATATAGACTTACGTAACCAAAAACAAAATCGAAGGAGGATAAAGGACGGTTTCCCATCCTTCGTTCTCCACGCGAGCTTGCCACTCGCCGCTCACCCGAGCCATTTTTCTTTCCAATCCTTCAACGATGAAGGAAGACCTTCCACTAAACTATCCGGATACCCCAATCGGGTTTGCACGTAATACCATCCAGACGGTGACCTTTTGATGAAGGATTCGCTCGCCAGGACGAAGAGTTCATTCATCTCTTTGAACTTAGGGCGGGTACTTCTCGAGGTGGAACATCACCAAGAGGCCAATAATCCTACCCCACGTAATGGGATGCACTTGGGTTGGATGCATACCCCATTTGCAAAGCCACCGCGTGAGAAAAACCGGTAGCGGGACCGCAATCCGAATAGAAGAGGTCAAGGCGGTATGTATACCCACGCAACCCATGGGCGGGTCTTGGGGGACCTCGGTGCCATCATCCGGTACCCGAAATGGATACCACTTGGAATACGATACCTTCGGCCGGAGCTCTCCCATCTCTTGGAGCATCGGCATGCTTGGGATATCGTTTATATCGCTCGCGTCCACCGAGACTCAACACGAAGCGAGGGCCTCCTCCTGGCCGGCCGTCGCCATTACGATGACCCATAGGCCCTTGTTGCCTCTCCGCCCTCGAATCACCGGAGGGTTCGTTTAACCGCTCCTCGTTATCACGCTCCGGATTACGATGGGTCCATGTTTTCTTCTTCTTGTTGGTACTGTCTAGAATCAACACTTGGCGATTCTTCGTCGGAACTTGCTTGTGCCAGTCCGGGCTGATACACCGTTCCCTCTCTAAAGACGGTCACTGGCGTCGGATTGAAGATAGTATGAGTCCGCCCCAAAGACGTTCCGCTTCGTGGAGAATCCGGAGAAGATATCTGAATAATGCTCGGGCTATGAGACGGAGATCGCCGTACTGGTGAGAAAGAAACAGAAGGTTCAGAGGAGGATCTTCAATTTCAACCTCTACACTATAACTACGACTCCTACTATCCTCAAAAGAAGACATTTATAGGTAAAGGGAGAGTATTTCGAAAAAATACCTAAGTTCGAAGTCTCTGAACTTGGGAAGCCGACCCGAAATTTCCGCTCGGTTTTAGTTACTTTAGCTCAAATGGTTAAATGGTTGCGAAAGTGAATAATGGGGGGAAACAAAGGTATTTATAGATAGGGTTCCTCGATAGACGCGATGATTATTCGAAAAAGACACGCCTTTTAAAAACTCAAAAGCCGTCAAACATGTCAAAAAATGTCGCGTCCCCACGCCCGCCGACAGAACCGACGTACTTTTTTTTCCTCTGCGCAAGATTGGTCCAACCACAAGATGCCACGTGTCCGTCATTATTATGGCAACCCAATTAATGCGCCGTTTCAAGCATTAATCGCTCGCGACAGTGCCAGGAAAGAACAAAACCTTTGAGAAATCCGTTTCCCCATTAAATGTTCATCATTAGCATTAAAGTTTAACTCCGACTTCAGAAATTCTTCTCTCGGAATCAAACTTGGGGGCCTTTGATGATACCCGAGCCGAGCTGTGAGAAATTAATCCACGTCATCAGTCTGACACATATCCGAGTAGGCGACCTGCGGGTGACGTCAACAATGATGTACGACGACACGTCACGAATTAGGCTCGCCCGCTACCGAGCCCAACCGTTACCGAGCCCAACCGCAACACGGCTACCGAGCCCCGAGCCCCGAGCCCAAATTTCAATATGAAACGCACGCGCGATACCGTAAAAATAATCACATGCCCATGCTTAACACTTTATTGGTATCATAAACTGCCACATGTCAGAGAATTATGAAGAGAAGTCGACAAGTGGCAAGTTTTGACTGACATGCACAACTATAGAGGGACATGTGTCGTTCTTTAACTATTTTACTAATTAATGAATAGTTAGTGCAAAGATGACTATTGTAAACCCACTTACTCAAAGGGGTATAAAGAGTCTGAAAAGGAGAAAACAAAGGAAGGCAGTTGTAACAAATTATAAGAAAGACCGACCCCAATAATCCGGCTCGGCAGAATACAAAAAAGGCATAATTAGCCAGAAATAAACATACGTTACGCACGTTTTCATTTCCACGTGTTAAACCTTTTACATATTTCTGCTTGTTGACCAAAACGCACGTCAACATGGATGATGGACAAAATTCAAGATTACATCTCTATAATAACAATACAAAGATTGAGTGCAAGTGTAATCAATAATCAAAAGCCTGGACCTCAAGAATGTGCAAGTGAAAGTACTTAGGCTAATACAACAAGATATGAATGTGTTTGCTTGTATGCTCTTTGCTTGTATGTTGTGTTGTATCTTGTTGCTTGAATGAAGCCTCTATTTATAGGAGAGGTCTTGGCTTAATTTCCATACATAGGCTCCTCCTTGGGGAGTGATTTTCTGCAAAAGAAACCATTTAAAATCAAGATTATAGCTGTTAGAAATCAATCCCACAAATTAGGGAAAAGCTGTCTGAAAATGCAACGGATAGTTTGCTGATAAAAGAGGTGTGCGATCGGTCGCGCAGAGATAAGTTTAAAATGAAATTTCTGCGAAAATTACACAGGGGGACCGGTCGACGGGGGGTTCGACCGGTCGCCCCCTATGTTGACCGGTTGGGGATGCTTTAAACAATGAAACAGAGAGGTCTGTTCTCGAGGGGAAGTTCCCAGGCACCGGTCGCCCATACTGGTCGCCCTCCCGAGTTCCCCTTTCGTCCCGTTTTCTGTTTCAAAACTCAACTCATGTACGGGTTGCCCTATAGGGCGACCGGTCGAGCATGAAACAGAAGTGTTGTCCCATTTTTATCGAAAATAAACTTCAAGAAATACTTCGAAAAATTAGTAAAAACATTTTAAATCGATCGGGAGTATTTGGACAACATTTAAGAATATTGTTTTGGTGTAAAAACTCAATTAAACAAAATCATCAAAATTATGATAAAAACATTTTTCTAACAAACTCCCCATTTTTGATGATTACAAACCAAAACAATTTTCAAGAGGACGAATTTGAAAACACAACAATTTTCCGGTCAAGGAGTAAACTATCCGTTTAAAAGGGAGTTAAGATTTTCAAGAACATTTTACAAAAGCTCCCCCTATCAACAATCACATCAATAAGAATTATTACATAAGCTAGAAGCATAAGCTTTTACAAGATAAACATAAACATCATGAGCTTAGAAGCTCCCCCTGTCAAAAAATACTCATAATCCATGCGCAAATAAGTCCATAATACATCCAATGGACTAAATATACTTCACAACTTATGGCTTTAAGAAGCCATGGCTTATAGCTTCTTTCGCGAGCTTTTATTAGCTTCTTTGAGCCGAGATTTTATTAGCTTCTTTGAGCCAATGAGCCAATTTCATGTTTTTCCCCCTTTGGAATCATCAAAAAGAATGTTAGGATGATAAAAACATCATGCATGTATATCAAAGTGCGCCAAAGAGACAAGGTATCAACCGTTTTTAAGAGTAGAGGCGTAGAATCCAAATAGAAATGGGAGAAATTTAATCATTTGAAATCCATAAGCTCATTTGATTGGCAAAACATGATCTCAATAAATATATAAGATATTTTAAAGCATAAGAGTCATGTAAATGTTGAAATTTTCTTTGCGACAATTTATCGAACACGTTGCGAGCGTGAAAAATAGAAGAAGTTGTATAAGGCCCTTGTATATGAATCAAGCCAAAACTTTTCATCACCAAATCAGTTCAAACAACATTCATACAATAATAATTAATGAGCTCATCACAATCATATGAAACTAGCATCAAGAAAATGACACATAAGTCAAAAACTCAAGGGTTCAACCCAATTGAGCTAAGAGAGTAGAATTCTTACCATTTAATCGGTAAAGATAAGCAATGATGATGATAATCGAGCCTAATGAAGTCCAAGATATAAAATGAATGCAATAAAATAAATTTGAAGTGAAATTTGTGTGCAATTTACGAAGGGGACGAAAAATGGACAAAATGAGCCAAAATGGCTAAGTTTGAGAACAAAGGGGATTTAACCAAAAAATAGCAATGGGCGACCGGTCGGAGATGTGGGCGACCGGTCGAGGGCATGCCGACCGGTCGGCCTCACCCCAGTCAGCCCACTGGTTCATTCTGTTTTGCAAAATTCGAAGTTTGAACTAAAAATCCGATTTTTCGCCCCTAAGTTTTAAAAACGTGCAAAATGCAAACGTAAACCTCATTCAATATGCATTATGCCTAACCGATCTCGTATTGACGCAAAAGTATCGGAAGATAGTGGTTTTGTAAAAATGTCCGCCAATTGATCTTGAGATGGTACGAAAGATATCTCAATTTTTCGTTTAGAAACACAATCCCTTAGAAAATGATGTCGAATCTCAATATGTTTAGTACGATTTTGATGAACCTGGTTTTGAACAATATTTATAGCGGATATATTATCACAAAATATAGGAACATTTTTAAAAGAACATTTGTAATCCGCTAGGGTTTGTTTCATCCAAAGAAGTTGAGTACAACAAAAAGCCGCGGAAATATATTCGGCTTCGGCCGTTGAAAGTGAAACACAATTTTGTTTCTTTGAAAACCAAGAGACTAGGCAATCGCCCAAAAATTGACATGATCCGCAAGTACTTTTACGATCATCAATATTACCCGCATAATCCGAATCACTATAACCTTTAAGAGAAAAATTTCCATTCTTTGGATAAAATAAACCATATTGAATAATGCCTTTTAAATATCGAAAAATCCTTTTAACGGCACTCATATGAGACTCTTTGGGATTGCTTTGAAAACGAGCACATAGGCATACGGCATGAAGAATGTCCGCTCTACTTGCGGTTAAATAAAGTAAACTACGAATCATACCTCGATACTTTGATTCATCCACGGACTTGCCTTTCTCATCTTTGTCAATTTTGACATTTGTTGCCATAGGGGTAGAGACGGTTCTTCCTTCTTCAATGTCAAAATTTTTCAAAAGTTCTTTTGTATATTTTGATTGCGAAATGTAGATACCTTCTTGGCAATTCTTAATTTGAAGTCCAAGGAAGAAGTTGAGCTCCCCCATCATGCTCATCTCAAATTCACCTTGCATCAACTTAGAAAATTTCTTGCACAAGGATTCATTAGTAGCACCAAAAATAATATCATCAACATAAATTTGCACAAGTAAACAATCCTGCCCTTTTTCAAAAACAAAGAGAGTAGTATCAACTTTACCTCTTGTAAAACCATTTTGCAAAAGAAATGAGTTAAGTCTATCATACCATGCACAAGGTGCTTGTTTTAAACCATACAAGGCCTTTTTAAGCTTATAAACATCATTAGGCCTAGAAAAATTTTCAAACTCCGGAGGTTGTTTTATATAGACTTCTTCTTGAATAAAACCATTTAAAAAGGCGGATGTAACATCCATTTGGTAAAGCTTGAAATTTTTAAAACAAGAATAGGCTAGCAAAATACGAATAGCTTCTAAACGTGCTACGGGTGCAAATGTTTCATCATAATCAATACCTTCTTCTTGACAATACCCTTGAGCTACTAACCTTGCCTTGTTTTGGACAATGTTGCCTTGATCATCGAGTTTGTTCCAGAATACCCATTTTGTACCAATGATTGTTTGAGATGGAGGACAAGGTACCAATTCCCATACATCATTTCTTTAAAATTGATTCAACTCCTCTTGCATTTCCAAAAACCAATCCTCATCTTCAATAGCCTCCTTAGCATTTTTAGGCTCTTTTTGAGATATGAGAGCTTTCTCGGCAAATTTTCTTCAGGTCATCACTTTATCAAGGGGATCACCAATAATAAGATCTTTTGGGTGATCTCCTTTAAATTTTAATCCCACGGGAAGATCCGAAGTATCACATTTGTCTTCTTGAGGAACATTTGAAGTGGATGGTTGATCACTTGAGATAGAAGGTTGATCATTTTGAGCATCATTTTGAACAATAGGTTTAATAACAACTTCTTCATCACTATCATCATTGGGTATCCTTTCAACACCTGAGGATTCATTGAATTTTACATGAATAGATTCTTCAACAACCATGCTAGTCTTATTATAAACCCGATATGCTTTGCTCTTGGTTGAATACCCCATGAATATTCCTTCATCGGCCTTAGGATCAAGTTTGTCCAATTGATCCTTTGTATTAAAAATAAAGCACTTACAACCAAATATTTTGAAATAGCTAATATTTAGAGTTCTTCCTTTCTGAAGCTCATATGGAGTTTTATTCATTTTAGGACGAATATAAACTCGATTAATGACATAGCAAGCGGTACTTACGGCTTCGGCCCAAAAATGTTTTGGAAGTGAAAATTCATTGAGCATGGACCGACTCATTTCTTGAAGTGTCCGATTCTTCCTTTCGGCTACTCCATTTTGTTGAGGTGTCCTTGGAGCCGAAAAATTATTTGCATATCCCTTGGTTTCACAAAAGACTCTAAATTCACCATCAAATTCTCCACCTCGATCACTTTGAATAGACTTAATAGTATCTTCTTTTTCATTCTCAATAAGTCTACACAACTTAACAAACTCATTAACGGCATCGCTTTTATTTGCAAGAAAAAGAACCCAAGTATATCTAGAAAAATCATCGACAATAACGAAAGTGTAATATTTTCCACTTAGACTTGTCGTACCAATATCCCCATACAAATCTAAATGAAGAAGTTGTAGAGGCTTGGTTGTGGAAATTTCATTTTTGGGATTAAAACTACTCTTAACTAATTTGTTCTTTTGACAAGTGTCACATAAGCCAAGATTTTCAAAATTCAATTTGGGTAGTCCTTTTACATGTTGGTTTTTGTAAATATTTTGTAAATTCTTGTATCCAACATGTCCAAGTCGCCTATGCCATAAACTCGTTAAATCATTATTGGCGACAAGACAAGAAACATTTTGACTAACCAAATCACTAGTACAAATTTTGTAAAGATTGCCTTTTCTATTTGCTTCACAAATAATTTCATCATTTTTAAGAATAAGGCATTTTTCTTTGTCGAAAACACCATTATAATTTGAATCACAAAGTTGGCTAACACTTATCAAATTAAACTTAAGCCCTTCTACTAAAAGAACATTACTAAGAGAGAAAGAAGAGTTACCAATTTCTCCATTTCCAAGAATTCTTCCCTTGCCATTGTCGAACATGATCATGCTCTCTTCTTGGAACTTGATGTTGGTAAAAAGTTCTCTCTTTCCGGTCATATAGCGTGAACACCCGCTGTCCACGAGTCATTTTGAATCCTCCATGGTTGTTATAGCCCCAATGACCTACAAAAGAATTATTTTTAGGTACCCTATAGTTTTGGGGTCCGTGGGGTTAGCCTTGAGACCTTTGGGTCTCCAAACAAAGCTAAAATTGTTCTTCAACTTACAATGACTAACATAGTGACCAACTTTACCACAATAAAAACAAATAAGATCATGGGCACTACTAGCACGTACAAAAGTCGGACCTTGGTCATTTTTCTTTGAAAGAGGTTGAAAAGGTTTATAGCCATGTCCTAATTTAGAATGCTCACCTCTTTGTGCATCTAAATTTTTTGTAACTTTGTCCGTATTTATGTTAAAAAGATGCACATCCTTTTTTAAACATTCAAGATCTTTGGTGAGCGATTCTTTTTCGGTTTCAAGAGTAAAGACTCTAGTAAGAGTGATAGCATGAGCTTTATCAAGAAATTCATAAGAAGTAAATAATTTTTCCTTTTCAATTTTAAGCTCTTTATGCTCCTTTTTCAAACTTGTATTTAACAATCAAATTTTGAAATTCAATTTGCAATTCATCAAAATCACATTGCAATTCATCAACTAAAGAGGAGGTAGAGGAGTTAGAGCGTACCTCATTATTTTCATCGTCTATGGCCATAAGACCATGTTCGGTTTCACCTTCCTCGTCGGATGTTGCAAGTAGCTCATCCCAAGTCTTGACATCCGCATTTAGAGCCTTCTTTTTCGGAAAAAGCTTTTTCTTCTTTTGTTCCTCCTCTTCGAGTTTTGGGCAATCGGCTATGAAGTGCCCGGATTTTCCGCATTTAAAGCACGAGTTGTCTCTCGGTTTTCTTGCCTTATTTTTATTCACAAATTTTGCAAATTTCCGGACAAGTGCGACCGTCTCCTCATCATCCTCATCATTATCATAGTATGCATTATTAGAAGAAGGTGCAAGACCTTAAGGAATATTTTGCATACCCGATTGAGTGATGGATGGTTTGGAATTTTTCCTCTCCTTGAGATAGACTTCATAGATGAGGAGGTTCCCGATGAGCTCGTCGAACTTGAGTGTCTCAAGATTTTGTGCCTCCGTGATTGTCGTCACCTTTTCGGACCATGAGCCGGGAAGTGCATTTAATACCTTAGTCACCTTGTCTTCTTCGTAGATGACTTTACCGAGGGCTACAAGAGGATTGACAATGTTGTCAAAGCCTTTCCACCATTTTTGAGATGCTTTCACCATCATGCATGTTGAAGTTTTCAAAGTCTTTAACAAGCATGGTTTTTCTTGCTTGTTTGACCTTCTTAGTATTTCACCAGCCCTATAATTTTTTTCGCATTCTTTTTTTTTCTTGGATTAAGTCATTCCATTATAAGTTTAATATTTCTAACTAAACTAAATATTAATATAATATATTCTAATAAAAATTAAGTAACAATCAATGAAGTTTCTTCTAAATAATTTTGTGAATTAATAAAAAAATCAATAATCTAATATTCTAACAATAGAATCATGAATCTGTTAGTCCAAGTGGCTACGATAATCTAGAGGGGGTGAATAGATTATTCCAGTTTTTCAGATTTTGCCCTCTTTTTCAAATGATCAAGCAAAGATGAAAGCTATAAGTGCGGAAATTAAACAACACTCGATGATTTATAGTAGTTCAACCCACCTAGGGTCTAATCTACTACCACCCCAGTATCTCCGGGATGGATTTCAAAAAGAAAAAAAGATTTTATTAATTACCAAAATTCATACAACACCACCTTGAGGATTACCACAATCCTCTTACAACACCTTCAAGGAGATTACCACAATCTTCCTTCAACACCTATGAAGAGTACCACACTCTTCAACACCTAAGATCACCCAAGTGTGCTCTTACCACAAGAACAACAACAAGGATATCTTGTTTTGGATGATGGACAAAATTCAAGATTACAACTCTATAATAACAATACAAAGATTGAGTGCAAGTGTAATCAAGAATCAAAAGCCTGGACCTCAAGAATGTGCAAGTGAAAGTACTTAGGCTAATACAACAAGATATGAATGTGTTTGCTTGTATGCTCTTTGCTTGTATGTTGTGTTGTATCTTGTTACTTGAATGAAGCCTCTATTTATAGGAGAGGTCTTGGCTTGATTTCCAGACATAGGCTCCTCCTTGGGGAGTGATTTTCTGCAAAAGAAACCATTTAAAATCAAGATTATAGCTGTTAGAAATCAATCCCACAAATTAGGGAAAAGCTGTCTGAAAATGCAACGGATAGTTTGCTGATAAAAGAGGTGTGCGACCGGTCGCGCAGAGATAAGTTTAAAATGAAATTTCTGCAAAACTTACACAGTGGGATCGGTCGACGGGGGGTCCGACCGGTCGCACCCTATGTTGATCGATTGGGGATGCTTTAAACAATGAAACAGAGAGGTCTGTTCTCGAGGGAAAGTTCCCAGGCACCGGTCGCCCTCAGGGTCAATCGGTCACCCTCCTCAGTTTTCCTTCAGTCCCGTTTTCTATTTCAAAACTCAACTCAGGTACGGGTTGTCCTATAGGGCGACCGATCGAGCATGAAACAGAAGTGTTGTCCAATTTTTATCGAAAATAAACTTCAAAATATACTCCAAAAAATTAGTAAAAATATTTTAAATCGATCGGGAGTATTTGGACAACATTTAGGAACATTGTTTTGGTGTAAAAACTCATTTAAACAAAATCATCAAAATTATGATAAAAATATTTTTCTAACAGAATCATAATACCAAATCCATTCATTTTCATCAATTATAATTTGCTAACATTAAATGATAATTGATAAATGAGATGAAAGATTATATTTGGTTGTAAATATATGCATAAATTTTAAATATAAATTTATAAAAATTAAAAAAATTATTGAAAAAAGCCCTAAGGGGCAGTCTGACCCTAGCCCTAGTCGGCCTTAGGGCCAGGCTACAAAGTTCTCATGTTATAAGGGCCTATGAAATATAGGCCCTGCCCTCAAATTTTTAGGGCTTGAGGGCCGACCCTTATTAACATCTCTAGCTAGTTATATATGAGGTGCATTTTTTTTGCCTATATTTATATGCATATGACAAGCTTAGCGATTTTTCACCAATAATGTCTAATCCAATTATTTTCTTTAAACAAAATAGAGAAAATTCACTTTTAGTCTCATTAGATTGTGGTCCTAATGTTTTTAGTCCCATGGTTTGAAAATAGTCCCTTAAGATTCATTTTGTTACAAAAATGGTTGGATATGTTTAAAATGCTTCATTTTTTTATCCCAGTGGCTGATTTTCATAATTTATAATACCCAAACCGCTCTTAATGGTTGATGTGAAAAATCTCATTTTTAGTCCCGTTAGGTTATGGTCCTGATGTTGGAGTCCCAAAAATGGTCCCATAAGATTTATTTTGTTGCAAATTGAGAAAATTGCAAACTCAATCACATAGGATAATGTCTATTGCAATCTTAGTCTCATACTTTACAAAATTGATCCCATTGTTTCAAGATTTTACAATATCGGTCCCACGCTTTAGAAACATGCACTAATAACCTTGCAGTTTATAAATGTTGCAATACTAGTCCAAGATCACCATATTCTACCCCATTATGTAACAACTCACATGGTGTGTGTTAGCAAATATGAATTGAAATATAAATCACATATTTGCACATATATGGATCGAGTATACCTATTTGCAAAGATAATCAAGCCGATCCACATAGCCAGGATTAAGCCCGTCTACAAACCTCCATTTGATCCATGATTAAGCCATCTACAAGCCTCATCTTGATTGAATCGCGAGCAACGAACAAACCCCATAGATTGGTTGAACCACGTCAGAATCACGAACCGCCTTTCTCGTTGGTGTAAATAATTACTAGAATTATTTACTTGGATGTGCACACCTTAAACCCTTGGAGACTTTGGTGATACTCCAAGAAGAAAACCGTAGAGAGAAATTTTAGGAGAGAGATAATTCTTTCTATGTGTAGGAGACGTTCTAATTACTTAGTATGATTGTAGGGAGAGACATCAATATATATCTCAATCCCATGTATCAGTTAGAGTCCTGATGGGAGAGGTTTCTAGATAAACCTCATCTAAATAGGACTTCCTATTATCTCAAATATGGATGCAGCCTAATTGTACCCAATATCTCCCACTCATACATATTTGACTCAACTCATTCGAATCACATTCTCGTAGTTTTCATCTCACGTCTCTTCTTTCATACAGGGAATAAGGCGTGCGACCAAGTGAGAAAGTATAGGTGATGAGAGTTATATAAAGTCATCACCAAAGTAACATAACCCTACAACTCAACAACTCGCTATGTACCCCAAACTAAGTGGTCGCACCCAGTCAAGCATCTCTAGATCCCTCAATGAAATAAATAGAGCATGCTCGACTCACTCAAATATGTTTCTATATTCATGACTAGTCAAACATATTTCGACATAGTCGCCCGGGCTATGAATCATAGAATATAAGTGTGTTACCAACTTAATTCTTTCTCGGCCCCACATGCCAATTAGCTTGGTCTTGACAGCTTTCCTAGACATGCTCCGACAGACCGAATCACATATAGCCATTGGATACATGCTAAAGTAGCGTCATCAAGCTTACACCTTGTGACATGGTCCAAAGTCCCAAAGGGTACAAGAAAATAATATGGGCTCATACAGTGACGAAGCAGGGACCCATTCAGTCACTTTCCCATAGGCGGTCGCCCCAAAGCACATGTAGTATGAATACATGCTATGATGGAGCTCCACTCAATTTAGGCATGTCACGCTCTAGACATCATACAAATCTTAGTCCAGTCGCTATTCAAGCGCCCGACCTGCGCACTACTCGTAGTCATTCCCAAAGTGTCATACGATAGTTCGCACATTTGGCTACAAACATGCTTTTATGAAGTTTGGACATACTTCATAATCGATCAACTCGGATCTCACTTTAACCTCTAGTTAAGGCGATTGTTAATTATACTTAATAACCTTCCTCACTGCTCTAGCGCGAAGGCGATCATTCGCAAACCTTCTTATGCGACACAATCTTTTAAATCTCATCCCGCTCGCTCTCTTAGCGCCAGGGCGATTGCCCGTGTGAGAGGGCCAATCAGAGCCTGGTGACAACTCACAAATGCAGTACCAAACACATAATGAGAATCCAACATATCTCATTAATCACAATATGTTCTCAAAGGACACATAATCAATTCTACTTAAACCCTAATGACACATATGCCTTTGGAGCATTTCTTTAAACAAAGGCTCATAAAAGGGATGAGCGCCCACACCGCTCGTAGAAGTATGCCTGAGAACAATATTAACTATGCGCAAAAACTCTTAAGTGAAGTAAAGCCTCGAGTAAATATGTTTGGTCTACCATCCATGTTTGGCGCCCAAACCATACACCAAAGTGGTTTTACTATCACAAAGACAACAAAATACACCATGGATGTGCGCGCAATACGCATCATCTCAAGATGCCAAATTTGCCTCTAGCAAATCATAGACCAATCTGCTACGATATCTAAGTATCCACTTGTCAAGATCATCACAATAGCGCATGGATCACTTCATATCCACTCACCAATCACACTCGCTAAGTACAAGACTTACGAAATGCACGCACATAGCGCACATCAAACATTCGACAATGTTTACTTAAATTAGCTAGCATTTCTTTTCATCTTCCAAAGATATCGTTTCTTGACTACGAATATGATCTTTGACCATGGAGTGTAAAGACAACCAACACCGAGTGGCGATAACTCCATGTTCTTTCCAAATATCACATTTTTGCCATATGCAAAGGTGAGATACAACTCTTGACATATGTTCATGAATTAATTGACCATCGTAGGCCTATCAAAATGATAACTCGATGAAATCAATGATGATTCAAGTCACAATCGAGCTTCTTGATCAACAATCAATGCGTTCTTACTCCACTTGTTGAATTCATCGGGTGATCCACGAGATCTCCTAATTCAACTTTCACCGAACTATGTCAACATCAATCGTCTAGGACAAACCCGGATGAAAGTGGCAATAATAGATAACATATCGCATTTAATTGAGGCAATCTCATCACTTAGGAGAACATCTCAAAAAATTACGCTCTTCTAACAGGCGTAAATATTTTGTCCTTAGTCGAGCTACACACATGTTAATCAACCCATCTATATTGCACTTGACCTTCCGAAACCACATGTTTCAAATGGTCTTGCATCTAGACAGAAGATTAACAAGCTCTTAGACTTTATTCTTAGTCATTCGACTCATCTTTTCCTTCCCAACAACTATCCACTTAGGGCATCCAGTGAAGTCACATGTTATATTGACTCATCAACACCCACAAAAGTAATTGTGAAGGATACCCACTCAATCTCCTATAGATGATGAGGAATATTTCATATTCACTCCTTTTTACTCGTGGAATGTGAGAATCCTTTTCGTGTGAGACACTAGCTCCCACTGACTTAGTGTTGCTCCCACTATCCCAACGATTACTAGATGAGTATAAAATACAACATCCTCGCTAGATAAACGAGCGCCTCCTAAGGATCTTGCAACTCGCATAGTTTTAAGATCTCTTTAGACTTCACATATGCTCAAGAAATCTCTTTGAGGGGAAAACTAAATCATGTGACTTGATTCTCCACCAGAGAACACATATTCTCGAACTTACATGGGCAGACCCACCAATTTGGGCTTGTTATCAAACTAGAGCTCATATAAGGTTGAAGAATCATTGGGAGACACTTTTTTTTCTTTATGATGTGGGCAGCAACAAGATACATAAATCAATTTGCACCATCATAAATCTAATAATTTTGAAGTGGTTGTCCCTTTTTCACAAGCTCACATAGCTGCAAAGTATTTAGAACCATCATTCAACTTACAACTTTATTTTCTTCAACTGTGTGTCCAAATTAATTAGACACACTATTTTCTCTCCCTATTAGTACATCTCCATCTGTTAAGAATCGCTCAAAGCAATTTGGCGCTTCTCACTGATGAGAGTGAGAATGTACTAACTTATAGCGTAAATAGCAATGAAAGAGAATATAATGCGTTAATTTTGTGCCTCACACTCAGAAGTCCGCACTCAATTTAGTGGACTTAGCTTTAAAGGAAAAAATAGTAAGCTTTCATTCTTCCAGCAGGCTTTTCCCGCTTGAAAAAAATAAAATTAAGCAGAGGAAGATCGACCTTAGCGAGTTATACCACGATATCTTTGGAAGATCTAAAAGAAATACTATCTAACATCACAAAGAAAAGATAGACAAGTCTTCTCACTCAACAAATATCTTACAAGTGCATTTATCCGAGTAAGACTATATCGACACATCAAGTTGCTCACACCAACTGTTGAGCTTGAGGTGACTCTTTTTAGCCTCCTCTTGTGCGCTCTATAGCTGCACAATCCGATAATAGTCATACACTTTTGCTCAATCTCAAAACCACATGCTAAGTCAACCAATATCTACAATCCACTGATGGAGAGATTTGGAAATATTAGCGAAAAAATAAGAGAGCAAATAAATAGTCAAACTTCATCTCAAGATAACAACTACGAGCTTAAGTTACCAATCTCATAAGTGCACTTAATATTTGTTGATACTTAATTGCCTCATTTAATACGGTGACACGACTTCTTGTCACTTTATGGATCAATTTGTAGTTCTAGTTTCTGCTTTTGCTCTCGTCAAGCTACATTTTGCTTGTTCTAACATTCAACCGAGTTAGTTTATGTCAGTCAGCATAAGCGACAAGTGCACGTGTATTTCTCAACTTTTTATAACCAGCCTCTAGATAAGCGATTTTCATTATTAATAACACAAGTTACTAAAATCCTTAATTCAACTCAAATAGCGAATTTGGATAACTAGAGTTTTTACTTGGGAGTAAGCTCATATTCCAAAAATAGAGCTTAAACTCTTTTATTAAATTTGCAGCTTAAATAAATTAAAGCGCAAAATTAATTCTTGATTCGTAAGTATATCATCGGCATCTCGACTGTGATTATTTCGAGCAATTAAGTTCTTACATTTGCGGCTCAAACAAATAAAACGCAAATTCTGTAAGTCCAAGCAGCTACGATAATCTAGAGGGGGGTGAATAGATTATCTCCATTTTCTCGATAATGCCCTCTTTTTCGAATCAAACAAGCCAAGACAAGAATGTAGGTGCGGGAAGTAAACAACACGCGTCGATTTATAGAGGTTCAACCCACCTAGGGCCTAATCCTCTACCACCCCAGTATCTCTGGGATGGATTTCAAAAAGAAAAAAGATTTTATTAATTACCACAATTAATACAACATCACCTTACAACACCTCTATGGAGATTACTACAATCTCCCTTGAAGATTACTACAATATTCTACGGCACCTTGTGAAGATTATCACAATCTCCAACCTTGAAGAACACCAAATTTTTCAACACCTCAAAGAGCACCAAACTCTTCAATAAGAAGATTACCACAATCTTCTTGCACCTAACACCTAGATCACCCAACTGTGTTCTTACCACAAGAACACTGATAAGGATATCTTGTGTTAAATATCAGACCACAAATTCAAGATTACAACTCGATAATGAATAATACAATTTTGAGTGCAAGTGTAATCAAGAATCAAACCTAGACCTCAAGATGTGAAAGTGTAAGACCTTAGGCTATTACAACAAGAATATAGAAAATGAAAGAACACGTATTTGCTTTGAGTGTATCTTGTTGTGTTGTATCTCAATTTGGTTATTTGTTGCTCCAAAACTTCCTCTATTTATAGGAGATGATTGATCATAGAGGCTCCTCTTGGAGATTGAGAATCTACAGAAAAATACAATTAAAATCAAGAATATAGCTGTTAGAAATCAATCCCATAATTTAAGGAAGAACTGTCTGCTGTCAATGGCTAGAATTTTGCTGTCAAAACGATAGGGCGACCGGTCGCGTAGAAATAGACGTTAGAAGAAAAAATCACATTTTAACACAGGGCGACTGGTCGACCCCTGTGTGGACCGGTTGGGCAAGAATAAAAAGCAATACAGAGAGTAGCCAAACCTTCAGACACCGGCCGACCTATGGTCTTGTAGTTTACTTCAGTCCCGTTTTTGTGTTTCAACACACATCTTCAGGTACGGGTTGCCCTATAGGGCGATCGGTCCAACACGAGACAGAAATGTTGTCCAATTTTTATCGAAAATAAATTTCAAGAAATATTCCGAAAAATTAGTAAAAACATTTTAAATAAAAAAAAAATCGATCTGAGTATTTGGACAATATTTTGAAACATTGCTTTGGTGTAAAAACATTTTAAAACAAAATCATCAAAATCATGATAAAAACATTTATCAAAAAATCTCCCCCTTTTTGATGATTACAAACCAAAACAATTTTAAGAAATTTTAAGAGGTCGATTTTGAAAGCAAAAATGAATTTTCGGGTAAAAGATAACTAGCCGTTTGAAGCAACAAATATTCAAACAAAATAGCCACAAGGAAGGGAGTGAAGATTTTCAAAAAAAAAATTTGCAAAAGCTCCCCCTATTAACATGCACATCAAGATAAGTAAATAAGCAACCATACAAAAGCTAAAAGCTTAGCTTTTACAATGTAACCCAAAAAATCATGAGCTAAGAAGCTCCCCTGTCAAAGACAACCATTAAACAAGTATCATAAGTCCAAACTATATCCAATGGACTAGTTTATATCCATAGCTTTTGGCTTTAAAGAGCCATAACTTATAGCTTCTTTTATGAGCTCATTTTAGCTTCTTTGAGCTAATGAGCTTATAACATATTTCTCCCCCTTTGGAATCATCAAAAAGAATGTTAGCACGATAAAAAAATCATATTATCATATCAAAGTGCGCAATTATAATAGATTTATCGAGCATTTTGAACATTTAAGCTTAAATCCCAAATAAAAAGGGGAAAAGTTGATCATTTGATTTGCAAAAGCTCATTTGAATGATAAAACATGATCTCTATAGAATTGTAAGACTTTTCAAATTGAGAGAATCATGCAGGTGATGAATTTTTCTTTGAAACATTTGATCGAACACGTGGCGGGCGTCAAATAATAAAGCAGATGTATATAGCCCTTTGTAAAAAATGACCAAGCCAGATTGTTTCATCACCAAATGCAATAATACAACATACAACAATCATCATATACAACACAAATTTCATCAAAATATCAAGATATGAGCATATTCTTCAAGGGTTCAACCCAATTGAGATAAGGAAATGAATAATCTTACCAAAAATGATATACAAGCAATATGATATCAAAATCACTTATGCTATATATGCCCAAGTAATATCAAGAAGTACTTTTACCATCAAGTACTTTATACCATCCATCCAAGTAATATACAATTCAACCATACTTCAAGCACTTTACTCCCCTTTTGAAAACAACAACAATTCATTAGTGCAATAGAGTTATACAAAGTGCAATAAGAGCCATAAAAATACCAAGAGTATGCAATACATCAAAATCGCAGTGAAATATGCAAAGACATTTTGAAAAAGCACGGGGTGGGGACATCAATCCTCCTCCGAGGAAAAGCAAGCCGCAGGGAGAAGCTCCTTGATGAATTTCTTAAGTTTCCTATTTTGCTCTTTATTTTTTTTGCATTTTCTTCCTTCACTTCTGGAGCTCTTTTCTAAGAGATGCAACATCTTGAAATGTTTCCCTTTCCACTTTTTCCATTCTATCTTTAAGACTCAAATCCTCAACATCTGGTTCATTATCATCTTCTCCATCATCTCCTTCATCATTGTGCCCTTCTTCATCTCCCACATTTTCTTCTTCCCTATCTTCTTGTTCCCTGGCATTATCACCTCTTCCTACAATATTTTCAACCTCTATGTCGTCAAAGAAATCATCCCGAGGTTGTCGCAGATTTCAAGCACATCCCCTGGCGGCTCTAGTGGGAACCCGAGGTAATGTTCGTCTCATTCTTACCATTTGTAGTATATTATCATTATCAAAATAATGATGACGAATTTCAATGTTCACCTCATTTTCCGGGTAGCCCGATAGGAATAGAAGTCGACAAATCAAGTTCCCTAATGTATATTGCTTCCTTGTAAGCTTTCTTGATTCGGTCAAACAATACACAAACACGACCACATAATTGACCCTTTCGCCCCGGACAATCTTATAAGTAAGAAATAGTTCGAGATTACTAGGAAGTTTCACTTCTTTACCACATACGCAATAAGAACATATAATAGACACAATTCGGTAATTCGGCGGCATTGTCGAATAAGTTTCCTCCTGTAGAACTTCCAAAAATATTTTCACTTCATCTAGTGAAACACCAAAAATATCATCATTGCAATGTGCACAATCCACATTAACAACTCCATCATTAGGCACATTAAAATGATTACAAATGTCGGCATATGTCCAAGCAAAATGTCTACCGTTAACATAAGTGTGAAGTTCCAAAGGTCCTTATGCCGTAGCATCGACAATCCACATGTTTGCATAAAATAGTTTAATGAGTTCATCATCATAGTGCAAATTTGGATTATTCCAAAGTGATACCCATCCGTGAATTTCAAAATATGCCCTTCATCATGAAATGTCAAAAATCGAACAATACGAGTACGAGCAATTTTCTTATCATTCACTTCAATATTTTCATAATGCTCCTCCGCAAGTTTATTCAAAAATCGAAACCTATTTGCTCTAGAAGGAGGCTTAGAAAGAAGTGACAACTTACTAGAGTCCCAATGAATGTTTGATATTAAAATCCCGGCTCTCAATTCAACAATCTCCTCCTCCGTAAGCCGGTTTTGATTATCTCCTTGTGGAACATCATCTTGTTGGGGGTTAGAAGAAGATTCTCCCCTTTGCCTCCTTCTTATCTTTTGAGGATTTTGTCCGGTAAATTGACGGGGTGCCATGAAAATACGATGAAATGGGTGATATAAACTCAAAGATTGAAACAATTTGAGAGATAATGAGAGGTTTTGAGATAATTTTGGAGAGAAAGAGTGCTAGGGTTCGACACTTTAGAAAAGAGAAGAAGAAAATGAAACAGACCCTGTTTTAAAAAAAACTTCTTTGCCCGCCTTTGTCTTACCAATCGACCAGACATGTTTCTGTAGTTTGTCCAAAAAAACCTTTTAAAAATGCAAATCGAACCCCAAATATTTTTAAAAACATGCAAAAATGTAACCATAGACTATATCCAATACGTACGAGCCAAAAAAATATAATAGACTCAGTTTAAAACACGATCTTGCGAATAGTGCCTTTTCAAAAAATCGAAAAATTCTTTAAATAGCACAATAGAGATATTTAGAAATAGTTTGGAAGATAAGCGCATGATTATACGATATGAAGAATATCGAGTTCTAAAAAATAATACGAGTGAACGTACCTCGATAGTTTAAGCATCTCTTGATGAAGATGAAGATATATATATACCCTACACAATTCTCAAACAATTCTTGCACAAAATATAATGGTAAAAGTGTAGGCTAAAGCAATAAGAGATGTCACAAGTATTCTTATGCTATATAAATTCATAAGAGATAATAAAACACTTTAGTCTAAGTAAATGCTCAAGAGTTTTTTTACAAACGTCACGCAAGGTCTCCTTTTCAAAAAAAACGCAAATATTTATTGAAGACCTTAATTTTAAAATAAATATTTGAAAACTTATTTTGACAATTAAGGCACGAAATAAAATGCATATTTAAATAGGGAGATACGGTTTACCAATTACGCCATTTCCATGGGTTGTGTCTTTCCCATTGTTGATGATATCTTCCTCTTTGAAAATTATCTTGTTGATGATAGCTTCTCCAATTGTTCTATTTCCAAGGATTGTGTCCTTCCCATTGTTGATAGTGTCTTTCTCTTAAAAATTCATTTTGATGTTGTCTTCTCCTTTGATCAAATGAAACAATCATTTGATGTCTTCTTGGCGGTATGAATTTTCTTTGATTGTTATTCTGCCGAGTACCTAATATGACATTGTTTTGTGGTACCCTCAAGTGTTTGGGTCCTTCGGAATTAGCTTTGAGACTTTTAGGTCTCCAACAATAATTAGAGCTATTTCTAGCCCGACAAGTATTTACCGTATGACCCTTTTTACCACAATAAAAGCAAGTAATAATTTTAGGAGCATAATGACCAACATGCTTAGAAACTTGATTTTTCATACAATTAACGACATTAGGTTTATGATCAAGTCCTAGTTTCAAATTATCACAACTATGAACATCAACAATTTTGGTTATTTTATCGATACTCAAGTTGAATTTTAATAAATCCTTTTTCATGAAATTAATATCCTCAACAAGAGTACTATTTTCCTTTTCAATGTTTCTAACCTTATCAAGTGTGGCAGTGTGAGCACCAGAAAGTGATTCATAGGAAGTAAATAGGCCATTTTTATCATTTTTCAAAACATTGAATTCTTTTTTCAAATTTTTGTATTTAATAAGCAAGCTTTGGAATTCATTTTGAAGCTCATCAAAATCATTTGCAAATCAACATAATCATTTTGTACTTCATTATCAAAAGAAGTATAGGGTTTAGAGCGTACCTCTTTTATTCTTCGATGCCCATAAGACATTGTTCGACTTCTTCATCGTTGGAAGTTGTAAGAAGTCATCCCATGTTGTTGGATTTGATGTTGTATCCAATTGAGAAGTAGATGCTTTTGAATAGCTCCTTTCATTTGCATATACTTCATAGATAGCTTCTAGTTTTCTCCATACTTCACATGCCGATCGAATTCCTACAATATGATCATATTCCAAAGTGGTAAGTGAACAATAAAGAATATTAAGAGTTTTACCATTTAGGGAGATAATTTTATTCTCTTCATTATTGAGGTCCTTGAGGACATTGGAGGTGTGAGGTATGTCTTTCATCAGAATAGATTCTCCATTAATGACCGTGTTCCAAATATCGAACCCACAACTTTGTAAATAGCATTCCATTCTTTCTTTCCAAAATGTATAATATTTGGAATCAAATAGTGGTGGCTTGTTGGTGGAGGCGCCGGTAAGGTAGACTTCATTCGTAGCCATTGATCGTTCCTCTTTACTCGCGATGTGGAACGAGCTTGCCAAAGAGTTTGGCTTTGATACCACTTGTAAGTCCAAGTGACTACGATAATCTAGAGGGGGTGAATAGATTATCTCCATTTTCTCGATAATGCCCTCTTTTTCGAATCAAACAAGCCAAAACAAGAATGTAGGTGCGCGAAGTAAACAACCCCCGTCGATTTATAGAGGTTCAACCCACCTAGGTCTACCACCCCAGTATCTCCGGGATGGATTTCAAAAAGAAAAAAATATTAATTACCACAATTAATACAACATCACCTTACAACACCTCTATGGAGATTACCACAATCTCCCTTGAAGATTACTACAATATTCTACGGCACCTTGTGAAGATTACCACAATCTCCAACCTTGAAGAACACCAAATTCTTCAACACCTCAAAGAACACCAAACTCTTCAATAAGAAGATAAGATTACCACAATATTCTTGCACCTAACACCTAGATCACCCACGTGTGTTCTTACCACAAGAACACTCACAAGGATATCTTGTGTTGAATGATGACCACAAATTCAAGATTACAACTCGATAATGAATAATACAATTTTGGGTGCAAGTGTAATCAAGAATCAAGCCTAGACCTCAAGATGTGAAAGTGTAAGACCTTAGGCTATTACAACAAGAATATAGAAAATGAAAGAACAAGTATTTGCTTTGAGTGTATCTTGTTGTGTTGTATCTCAATTTGGTTATTTGTTGCTACAAAACTTCCTCTATTTATAGGAGATGATTGATCATGGATAGGCTCCTCTTGGGGATTGAGAATCTACAGAAAAATACAATTAAAATCAAGAATATAGTCATTAGAAATTAATCCCACAATTTAAGGAAGAACTCGTCTGCGTCAACGGCTAGAATTTTGTTTTCAAAACGATAAGCGCGACCAAATCAGCGTAGAAATAGACGTTAGAACAAAAAATCACATTTTAACACAGGGCGATCGGTCGATGGGGTCCGACCGGCGACTCCGTGTGGGACCTTGGGCAAGAATACAAAGCAATACAGAGAGTAGCCAAACCTTCAGACACCGGTTGACCAGTGGATCGATCGACCCACCACCAGGTCAACTAGTCGACCTCCCGTGTATTTTACTTGATCCCGTTTGTGTGTTTCAACACACATCTTCAGTCGGGTTGCCCTATAGGGTGACCGGTCCAACACGAGATAGAAGTGTTGTCCAATTTTTATCGAAAATAAATTTCAAGAATACTCCGAAAAATTAGTAAAAATATTTTAAATCGATCGGGAGTATTTGGACAACATTTTGAAACATTGGTTTGGTGTAAAAACGCTTCAAAACAAAATCATCAAAATCATGATAAAAATATTTATCAAACAAATACTCTCTTTAATCCACAAAAATATTGGCCACGTCTAAGTCGCGACAATACTGGATAATTTGTCTATTTTCATGCTAAATTAGCTAAACTAAAGTTGGTGAGTTTGGTCTAAACACATTTCAATAAATTGTGCAAACAATAAGGTACTAATCTAAAAAAACTATTCTGGATCCAAAGTAATATTTATTATTTTCTTCAATTCAATGAGATCGAAAATTTGCCACCGAGGCTAGTAATCATCTCCCACCGAATTGAAGATCACAATAAAAATTACTGATCCATGAATAAAATTATCAAAGTCCATAAATACATCATACATGCATCCATGCGATATAAGTAATTACGAAAAAAAATATAGCCCACATGGGCGACATTGACATATGGTGCATCATGTGGAAATAATTTAGACCTATGGTAGTAAAACAAAAATATCCTCGGAAAATTGATGTTACATAGCCTCAAAAAATCGGCTCAGTAAATACATGCCTCGAAAAATAAAAAATATACATATTTTCGAGGCCTACTACATCAATCTAAAAAAAGTAAAAGAAATAAATTAAGATATCAAATTACCACCATTTTCAAATATTAACTCCCACAAATAATATTAATATAAAATAGTAAATATTCAAATACATGAGCACCCGTATGTCAATGTCCATTCATTCCCAACACATGATAATTCATATCACATCAACAAAATTAATTGCAGCACAAAAAAATTGCATACACATAAGCAATTAATAAAGCATGCAACTCATAAATTAAAAACCACATAGAATATTTTTGCTTGCACCTCAATGCACAAAATATATAAATATTTTTTCACGCACCTTATGCGAAAAATAATTTCATGCACCAATGTATAGAAATAATTTTCCCATGCATCACAATGCACAAAAAAAATTAATTTGTTGCAAACATCTTAATGCGCAAAAATAATTTTCTTTCATGCAACTAATGCGAAAGAAAAAATATCATTGCTACATATGTGCAATAAACAATTATTGTGAAAGAAAAAATATCATTGCTACATATATGCAATAAACAATTATTCATGCATCATATTGCAGCATAACTGTCGATTCACATAGCCAGGATTAAGCCCGTTTACATACCTCCGTTTGATCCATGATTAAGCCATCTACAAGCCTCCTCTTGATTGAATCGCGAGCAACGAACAAACCCCATAGTTTGGTTGAACCACGCCGAATCACGAACCGCTTCTTTCGTTGGTGTAAATAATTACTAGAATTATTTACTTGGATGTGCACACATTAAACCCTTGGAGACTTTGGTGATACTCCAAAAAGAAAATCGTGAAGAAATTTTAGGAGAGAGATAATTCTTTATATGTGTAGGAGATGTTCTAATTACTTACCGATTGTAGGGAGAGATATCAATATATATCTCAATCCCAGACGCGATTAGAGTCTGATGGGAGAGGTTTCTAGATAAACCTCATCTAAATAGGACTCCCTATTATCTCAAATATGGATGCAGCCTAATTGCACCCAATAGTGTTAAAGCCCTCATTTTCTGTCACCTGTTTAGTTCATGGCATTGTTACACCTACTTAGATCCAGTCTCCATTCAGAGACCTTAAGGGGATCATGTCGCTTTTCCACCGATAAACTTAACAGGCATACTTCGGCAAAGACCTCACTAACATGTATACAAAGCTTCAATTTGCCTAAATTTATTAACAAAAATGGATATAATCAATTATGACCATATCAGGCCCAACATGCTTCCATAAAATTTAAATATCCCTTAAAATTCATACATTTCTTTGACTGAAACAGCTCCGGGTGAGATGGTTCACAACACCACCAGTCAGAAAATTGTTTTCCTTAGACCATTTGACAAACGGCACAACCGTCCAACTTCAACCTTTGGGAAATATGATCTACAAGTTATCTGACTCCTTTAGAAACTACTCAACACAACATTAGTTCGTTTCCTACTCCAAGCGTAGAAGATAATTATTTAAAGGGATAAATTAATAAGACATTTGAACACATGTTAAAACAAAAGGCTATGATTTTTTATAAGGTGTGTTGTACAAATTTGGCTTTTTGGAACGTTGTTCGGTTTTTGTTATAATTATAGGATTTCCTCTTACGTTGAAATCTCCATCGCATGTGAACTGAAACTTTCTGCTACGTTGGGATTAGCTGGCGGTGGTGGTGGTCTTGGATTTTGGTCACGAGTAACCAAAGCTATAGATCCATCCCCATTATTCATCTTTAAATCTATAATTACTAATCTTGCGAAGGATTTAGAAAGGTCATATAGATCTTAAAGATAATCTTCTTCATATCCATCACTTTTGGTTTGTGACGAATTTTCCTCTGATGATAGCAATAAGCTTTTCATCTTCTGTCATGCTTCGTACAACTTCGGTTGGTTTCCCAGTTTGGTCCAAATAAGGTACCGTTTTGAAAATTATACTCTTCTTTCCTCCAGTTGAACTTGGTATGCCCTCCAAATTCTTGACTCATTTCTGAATATCACGAAGGATTTCAAGACTCTTCGTTTGATATTTTGTCATCGTCTCCATTTGGGTTTGAATCTAATGAACTTGTATTTGTAAATTATTATGGCGATTGCCATAATTCTCCATCGTCTTCTGGACTTCTCTAAGATCTTGAGAGAACTTAGATGTGTATGAAAGTATCTCGCTCCATTCTGGTTTTCCATCAGGAATCATGATTTTGATTTTGATGAACTGCTTCTTGATGATTTATCAGATCCACAAGTAATGTCTGATTTATCATAAGGTAATTTAGATAATACCACTTTTTTTTCCGCATTGTCTCATGGTCTCCCTATCGGCTCATGCGATCTCTTTTTCAATATATTGATTATCCCAACATATTATTCTTTCTTGGTGTTCTTGTGCATACATCGCCAAAATTTAGCGATACCTCCCGAAATGTATACATTTTGGACAATTGTCCAGCTCCATGTTCTTGGAGATAATTCTCCTCACCAAAAGTTAATTATATAAAAATAATAATTATAACTTAAAGTTCTTAATAAATCTAGCTCTGATACCATTTTGTGTTAGCATTCTAAGGCAAATTGAGGATTAAGATAGATATGAGAAATCAAGGACCAAAAATGCAAGAATTAGGACTTATGGGACCAAAAATATAAATATATAATTTTGGGACTATTTTTACAATAAAATGAATCTTATGGGAATATTTCTCAATATAGAGACTAGAATCGCAACGCAGAAATTCCTGTGGTACCAGTTTTGCAATTAATATTTGCAAAAACAGTCTTGAAAACTTAATTTTGCAATTTTTTTCCTATATATCTCATTTCTATCATTATACTCAATTTTCTTAAAATATTCTACTTAAAAACTCGTAAGTTAAATTTATAAAATTATTTAAATCTTTCAAATTCAATAAACAAAAACTTTAAGTTAAATTTATTACATTTATGTAATTAACCTTCAGCGAGGAGAATTATTTCGGAGAAAATAGATCTGAACGAATGTCCAAGATGTATTTCTTATAGGAGGTGTTGGCGATTTACGAATAAGATACGCATACCGAGATTCCTGCTTTGCTAAGCAACGGGTCAATGTTTCCACCATCTTTAATCGAACTAGTGAAGATCTTGGGTTAACAACATATTGTTGTTTGGAACGTATACACGTTCTTACTACGGTTCACATCAAATTAATATAATCACATTATGACATTCCAAACCCTACTCTTCAAAGTTGAATGTATTTAAAATAGTTGAGATTGTGATTTCAATACTGATAATAAAACTTTTTTGGTCCTTGCATATTGTAGGATGAGCCCATATGGACTAGTTTGAACCTATTTCTTGGGCTTTCTCTATGAACATACATTGGCCCTCTTTGTGTCCAGTCCTTCATAGGTAAGAATGTAATCAACTGCACACATTGCCTTCCACACATAAATCCTTTTCAACTTATTTTTTCTTTGTCTTAGGTTTCCACTTCACCGGACTAATCCTATCCCAAGTTCTAAAGGAACGTGAATAGCAGGATGTACCTCGACTAACCTCGGATTCCAAATAATGTTTATACACTTCTGGGTACAAGGAGTCAAATGCCACACTGCCCCCGTGAGCCTCCCGATGAAGCCGGTTTCCAATGGGATTCGAACCCCCATTTTTTTCTTTTTTTGATAACTCAACTTTCAGGCTTACGTCTGATTATGCCTGAGGACAGTAGTTTCGCAATTTCGGCCCCTCATCGCTGTCACCAAGGTAAATCGCAGGATGTGCAGGGGCTAGCCAGTGTTCTGATGGGGTCTGTTGATGTACAATCAGGTCCTCCCAGGTAAAGAGAACAAGTATGCCCGATCCCCCAAGGTCTAATCATAATTGATCTTCCCCCCTGTTCGCCAAAAATATTTTGGTTCATACAACTGCAAGTGTACAGTGTAGTTTATAGAAAATGGCAAGCAAGGTTGTATTCCTCAAGGATTGATATTCGAAACACTTAGGCTATAATAACATCGCATTCCAGTTTTATTGAAACGACCGAAAATCAAGTTATTTAATCTAAGAAAAATCGAAAATAAAGAAAAATAAATAAAAATAAATTTGAAAACCCCACAAGTATTTTCAATATCTTTAAGAGCAACCTTAGGCACATAATCTCAACATGCTTCTTCAATATTAAATGCGATTAAAGTTTTAAAAACCAATTCATGCAATTCTATGGGTTCAATTCATAAGTTAGTCTACTCTCCCTTCCGGGAGGTGAATAAACAGTTGATTAATAACAATTGTAGGTCTCCCGACTCGTTATAATTATTACTAACTCCCAAAAGATCTACGAATTTAATGACTCCCCACAAACAGTTGTAGGTCTCCCGACTCGTTACATCCATTTATGTCTGAATCCGATTTCCGTCTTTGTTAGAACTCATTGTCCGAAATTTGTACTAACAAATATGACATGCTAATTATTGATCAGATAAAAAGTAATTAAAAAATAAGCACTCGAATTCATAAAATAGAAAGCATGAATTAATTACGAAAATAAGTAATCATATTTAATGCAAATCCACAGTTTCGATTATGCCCCTAAGATCCGAAAAATATGTCAAACATTGATTACAAACTCATAGACAAATTCGAATAAATATTATGACATCATATAAACACAGACAAGAGTTCTTAGACATAGAAAGAAAACCCCTTCTTGTCAGGATGGATTCCCCTCCTAAGCCCTCGAAGCTCTTGTGCTCCCTAGATGCGAAAGTCTTGTGGTGTTTTTCGCGACCTAGTCTTTTGCTCTCAGAAGCTCTTCGATTCCTTTGTTCCTGTGTTATTTGATGTGTTTTCTCTGTATAAAGTGATGTATTTTCGTGCAAGCCTTGGGTCCCTTTTATAGATGCTTGGAGAGATCACTTGTAGAGTTGGAACGAGAAGCAAACTCTGAAAAACGCGCTGAAATAGAGTCTCACACGGCCTGGCCGTGTGGTCCTGCCTTCAGCCCTTTCTCACATGGGCGTGTGAGTCTGCACGGGCAGCTGGTGCGATGGCCTCCCTTTCCCACATGGTTGTGTGACTTCACACGGTCTGGCCGTGTGGGCCTGCTCTGTCCTCTATTTTTAATCCAACTTCACACTACCGTGTGATTTTCACACCGGCACTTCCACACGGCCGTGTGACACCATACGGTCCGGCCGTGTGAAATGTTTTTATCCACTTTTTTTTGTCGTTTTGATCTTCTCTTCGCATTCGTTAATCTTAGTCGGGCATTCCAACTGATTTTTCTTCATTTTAAGCTCTGTTTCCTGCAAGAATTACAAGAATACGCAGTATCATGCCCTTTAAGGAAACCAAGTAAAAACATAGTAAAAATCGTGCAAATGTATTAATTATATATCATTTTAAACCTCAAAATACACGTATATTTTACACACATCACCCCCGAATCGAACCTTTGCGGATGCTATTCAGTATGAGTTCCCACCAATCATTCACCAGCTCGCATATGCCTTGGGAGGCATGTAGATGGTGTGTGGGTTTGAACCCACGACCTCCACCCCACAAGAGCCATAAGTCCCTTCACTACAACATAAATGAAATTAGGTAAGACAAAATTGTAGCACTTTTTACATAAGACACATTATGTAACGCGTGTTTGTAATACTTTTAACATTACAATTTTGTATAATACTTTTGCAGCACTTTATCAATATGTAACACTTAGATGTAACAGTTTTAAATAACACTTTTTTTTTTATTTCTTTGGTAATACAAATAGGTTTCACTTTAATTAAACAACACTCTAGGTAACATTATATTTTATTAATTGTAACACTTTTTTGTCTATATTTTGGTAACACAAAATTACATCGCTTTCATTAAATAATGCCAACAATTTATTTAATTAATTGATATAACAAAATAAGTGAAGACAAAAGCAATTACTAAACATAAAAATTGTAGGCGCCATGTACTATTTTTTTTTATTGATTTTTTGTTTTCTTTTTACATAGTCTTTTTATTTTGTTTTATTTGTTTTTAATTTTTTACGAAGACAATTAATTTCGTTGTAATACCGTGAAAATTCCGTAGGCAAATATTATATTATTATTATTTTTAATTTTAACCGACGGAAACCAATTTCATCGGTAATTTTTTTTTTTTTGCACTTTTTCTGAAATTACTTACCAGCGAAAACTTATGATGATGATGTAGGTAATTACTTAAGAATTTTCTCTGTTCGTAAAACTTTTTCATTACTTATTTATTATTTTTGTGTTTTACTTTTTAATATGTTGTAATATTAATTTCATATTTTTAGGTTTTTTTATTTTTAAAGATGGAAAATTAATCAATCGATAATTTTGTTTTATATTTTTTGTATTTTTTATTTTTTATTATGTCCTTTAATATGATATAATATGATTTTTAATATATATTATACAATATAAATTTTAATATATATAGTGTATAATATTATTTTTTAATACATATATTATATAATATAATCTTTACTACACAAAGTATATAATATATACATATCATATAATTTTAATATACATATGTGTGTGTATATAAAATAATGCAAAAGTTGTAATAAAAATCAACTTAGTTTAATGGCAATTTGCCACCTCCACACATAACAGGTCTTGGGTTCGAAGTTCTTTGGGGTCAAAAATGATAAAGTGCACACAAAAATGCTACATATGGGGTCAAAAATGATAAAGCACGCACAAAAAGTGCTACATAAGATTCATATGTAACACTTTAGAAATATTTTTTTTCTAAGTTTTACAAAATAGAAAATGCGTTACAAAAAAATGTTACATAAGATTAATATATAACATTTTAGAAGTGTTTCTTCAAAGTGATACAAATAGAGAACTTAACGTAACACTTAGAAAAAGTGTCACTAAGAACTATTAAAAGTGATACCTTAGACTATATAGGTAGCACAGACAAGTGTATTACAAAAAGTGATACATAATGTCTATAATAACATTTTATAGCTATTAAATAACATTTTTTGGGTGTTACTTTATATCACTTATGTTGTAGTGTTTGTGGTGGCCACGTGGACTAACAATAACCTTACTTTCAGGCCAAGCTGTCAAAATATTACTATTCTCACTTGTTTTTCGGAATAACAGTTGAGATCTCCAAACACAACATAAATTCACAATTTAATAACAATAATGCAGCTCTATTGTGGTGGAATCGGAACAGCTCACAGCTTGTGGCTTAACTGCAGAGCAGACATTCAGTACTAAAAATAATGACTAGTTTCTGCCCAAACTACTGCCCTTGGTATGAGCATAGTAAAGGAAAACAAAAAAATCGAAAATAAACAAAATAAGTAAATACTTGAAACCTAGGCAGAATATCTGCCAAAATTACACAAGCGCTAAACAATGTTTCATTTCCTGGTAAACTACACAAGAATGCCGTGTTACAAAAGATTCATATATTTATAATAGAGCATATATATGTATATATATATATATATATGTCAGCTTTAAATAACTAACTACGTGGTGGGGGGCTTGAGGAATCGGCACGATTTATTCGTTTCTTCCTATATCTCCATGCAACTTGAATTCGTCTAGCAGCAAGTCCTCTCCAGTAAGGTGATTCATACCTGCAAAAGTGTGTCGAATAAACTTATGCTTTTAGAGAGTAAAATAGTTGAGAATCAGAAGTTGGTAGGTAATATTCGCATGTAGAATCAGAAATTGAGAGTGTTTCGTGAAAAAGTTGTAAAAGTGCTTATTTGTTTGTAAATGTCAAACTAGAAGCAGAATCAGAAATTTAAAGCACCCATCTCGCTGATTTTAGATTTAAAATTAGAAACACAAGTTGGTATTTGTAAACACTCCCATTATAACATCTCATAGCCAGGATAACTAAATTTGGATTTATTTTTGCATCATTATGCAGCGCAGACATGCGAATAGTAGTCGAATATGTGGATTTTTAATCGCAAACATATTTAAGTGTAATATAACAGGCTGCCATGTTATTCTCTGTACTATGGTAGCACTAAAAATTGCTGGGACAATGCCCCCTACATATTTTCTTAATACTCAATATCAGGCATTTTGCGAATCGATTTGACAAAAAGAAATTACCGTATGGCCCCCTGAACGCGTGGACTTCTCAAGAATCTTGAAAAACACTAGTCACTTCTTCAAGATCTGCAGCTCGCAATACAAACGCTTCGACATTTGTTAAGCATCTTACCAGCCTGTTGCTCAACAATCTATGTCCTGGAATCCTTATTCTTTTTCCATCTGAAAAATAAGAGAATAGTGCTTATTTTTTCACTGTCAGAAGGGGAAAAGTAGTTAGTTTTGGAAGTTATTGTTAATGGTACGTATCAGAAAGGGATAATTACAAATGCTACTCTTTAAATTCGAGGTAATTACAAAAAACCCAGAGAAGTTTCAAACTACTCCTAATGTTTGATTATGTGTTTTTTAAGGGGTTAACTGTAATATTTCTATAAATGTAAAGGGAGTATTTTGGAAAAAAAAAAAACTTATGAAGGGAAATATGTAAGATATCAAATCTCAAGGGGTTTTATTGTAATTTTGAAACTTCTCTGTGTTTTTCTGTAATCACCCCAAACCTCAGGGATGGTTTTTGTAATTATCCCTAATAGAAAAAGAACACATTTTCCTAAGACAGTGGGGATCATTTTTCCGAGGACTGCATTAGTAGTTTTCCATTGGACAATCGAAAATGAAAATGGTGTTACATTATTACAGGCCATATAAGAAAGACAGCAAACTCGAGTTCTACCAGCCGACAAGAAAAAAAGCGTCGATTTGTAGTTTTACCTTTATTTACAGAAGAGTGTTCAAGGCACCAAGTAAGAAGTTCTTCTCCACAAACATCCCCTTCAGACAATGGAACAACAATCAGATCTTCCCCAATGCTCTCCATTTTTCCCCGAATTATAAACACCATTTTATCAACAAGACCACCGCGGAATAAGGTTTTGCTGCCTTTGATATATGTTTTGGTCCTTAGCCTCTGACATATAGCATCTATGATAGGTTCATCCAACAGTTGAAATATTCGGACCTGTAAACGTCAAGATGAACAAAATTCATCAGAGAGAATCTGAACTCCTTTGGATCATTATGGTGCTCCGCACTAGGAAAAAAATGATTTTATGGTAGTTTTTGTAATAAAACATACTTTCTTGACGAATTTAAAAAGATGACGCCTTATTTCTCTTTGAAGGTCTTCTGGTAAATTCTCCATTAGCATTTCTTCGTTTACTCCCCTAGTGGCCGCCCAATTAAAGCGTTCCGAGTCTCGGACTTGCCTGCATGAAAAAGGCATCATACACACCCACTACAAGAAAAAACCAATTTACATACAGAAAACTTTGTAAGGAAGTATTTAGATATTTGTAAAGTGTAGTTATAAATCATTGTAGGTAAATATTTACCAACAAAATCTAAAATTATTGGTAAATACCTACAATATTTATGTCAGTAAATTTAAAAACTAATGGTGATTTGTCGGTATAGTTTGGGGGAATAGATTATTTCTTTTATTTGTCGGTATTTTGTAGGTAACTGTAAGATTTAATGAAAAAATGATTTTTGACCGTAAATTATGTCGGTAAACTGGAACTTTTTGGTAGTGACACATGCAACTACATTATATCAAATTTGGGTCCATCACAACTGAAAAATCAAAGATACTAAAATTTATTTCTTATCAGCTTGAATAATTGCAGGCTTCAATTTTATACTTCTTTAGTCTAACATGGATATGCTGAACTCTTAGAATCAATGGAATAAGACATCGACCAAAGAGGTATGCGTAGAAACAATTATTTAATTTGAACCGAAATAGAAATATGAAACATTAAAAAAATATCGTCACTCAGCAAAAGAAATATGGAACCTTCTGAGTTCTTCAGGCAAACGACGATGGCTCATCCACTGCTCGACATCACGTCGTCTTAAAGACATTTCTAACCTCCTGAAGGAAAAATGAATATAAAGTACACTAATCAAAGCTAGATTTTCAGTTGAGAAGATAAAAAATAAACAATGCACATTAGTAAACTGGATAAGAGTGTGTTGTGTTGTGTTGTGTGGGAGAAGTCAATTACTCTTATCTAAAGCATAAACTAATTAGAAGAAATGAAAATGTAAATTCCAGCAAATTTAATGCGAATGCAAAGAAAAGTCACATGTATAGATTGAGACTAAAAGTTCTACCTGCGTCCGAGAGCCTGGAGAAAATTCTGCATATTTAAATCAACAGAGCAAAAAGTAGGAGGCCTACCCCTATGATGGCCATAGTGAAAAGAACTTCCCACACAAAATAGCTTGGAACTTGATTTCCAGCAAGGGTACTAATTTGCTTAAAAAACAAACACAAGATGGATTTAAATTAGTGAACTAAAACATAAAAAGGAAAGTACGACATAACTTATCATGTTAGAATGAACTTAAATGGCATGTAAATCTATGTTCAAGGCAAATAAAAGAAATTTACTCATGCTACAATCTAATGTCCCTCAAGTAAAATTTTGTGAGAAATCGAAAAGCACAGAATCAACCTTTTATGCTTTTTCTAACTCCATTTCCATAAAAAATAAAATTAGTTTTATCAAATAACGGTACCTGGAACCCCCAAAACAACGAGTAGACGTATCTTGTCACTATACTTGTGTGTGTGGTTAGATTGACTGCATTTTGATATATTCCAAAGTCAAAACCATCTTTCCCAAAACAAGCAGTTGCATTTACATTGTTTTTCCAAAGCTCCCATGTGGGATCAAGCCTGAATCTCTCATGTCCATCTCCATGGCCGCAATCGAGGAACTCCATACACTTTTTGATCTTGCTGTCACGACAGGCATCTCGAAAGCATTGGTTGACCCTCTACATATAGAAGTAAACTAAGATAAAAGTCAAGATCCCACAAATGCAAAGCCACAATCAAGGGCGGAGCCAGAAAAAAATTTGGGGCAATACACGAAAGTGGGGTAGGCCGGATAAAAAATTATCAGAAAATCGTATAAATTATAACTAATTTTTTTTAAAAAAAAAATTCTAGTGTAAAATTTAAAAAAAAAAATGGGGGTGGGCTATGGCCCAGGCTGGCCCCCTCCCTCCGCCCTTGGCCACCATGATGTTGCTCTTGATGTATTGACAAGTGTCGCATGTTTATGAGAATAAGGGAGTATATTTGCAAACAAATAAAAGAAGTGATTTTCAGCTTTTGGCCAAAAAAATAAATAGTTTTTAGTGGTTTCAAATGCCAACTTCTGCTTCTGATTCTACATAATTTAATCAAAATCTAAAAGCAGGGGAATGGTGCTTTAGATTTATGATTCTGTTTCTAGTTTGACTTTTGCAGGCAAATAAATCACTTTTACAACTTATTCACCAGACATTCCCTTTTAACTTAATCAAGTTTTATCTTCTATTTGCAAACGCTACCAACTTATGATTCTAAAAGCATAACTTTTTGCAAACACTCCCTAAAAACACCAATAAGATAAAAAACCATCAAAATTTTCGGAGGAACCAAATGAATAATGCTTTTAAACTCGAAAACCGACCTGTAGGCCAAAGAGATACCAGCATGAGCCAACCACATGGCTAGCTAAAACAAAGGTAAGAAGATTTATGACAAAGTTCGCCCAGGCGGACTCGAAAATGAAGCCAGTTGGAGACGGACCAGCAACCAACGGTAAGAATCTGTATAGCCTGGGAATATACTGAACAAGAATGGCTGCTCGTAGAAGATTTTTTGCATAATTTGCACCAGATGCTCCCACGGAATCAGGTAGGATCAATAATATAATAATCTACAGAAAGCAAATAATCCACTTTTAGTAGCTTTCGCATTAGTTTGGTAAAATTTGACCACTTAATATAACTCATGGAATCCAAGAAAAGAAATTGGCCACATTCTAAAATGTCCTATACAGTGATCACAACATATATAATCATGCAGCAGAAAGGTAAGGGCAAGATAGATGCTTACTTGTGGCAGGGGCAGTACAACAAAGAAATCAATGATAAAATATCCAAAAAGATAATTCCGGGCGATTCTTTTAGGATCGTCAACTAAATCTCCAGCTCCCATGACTCTAGATTCAGGAGCAACATAAGCTAGTCTGAACTGCAAAATGACGGTATATCTTCACTTGTTAAAAATGTGATAGACAAATATCATTATATAATCTTTCTTCACATGGTAATTATCTATGATGCTCAGACCCTTTATTTCAGGAGGTGTATCCGTGTCGACACGACACGACACGGAACACGTGTTAGATCATCATCATCATCAACTGCACCTTATCCCACTATGTGGGGTCGGTGGTGTGAAGTTTATAGTGTCAATTAATTGTCTAAAATTAGTTCACACTACAAATTCACACAAAAAGCAAAGTGGCAAAGTTTTACGCCGGATGCCCTTCCTGACGCAACCTTCATACGAAGGAGAAATGAGATGAAATTCCAAAACCATCATCATCATAAGTTTTTCCACTTGCATGGAAAATACGATGAGACGGCGATGAGTTGAGATAGTTGCTCTAGTCATATCCCATTACATAATTGATATAGTAAAATCAACATAATTTTTAGATCCTCCAAAAAAAAATCGGGCACGCCACTTTCATCATTAATCTAGTCTGATGTCATTTTGGTGCTTTTGGTTGATGTTATTTTATTCAAGATGGCATATTTTTCTTTTTTTTTCGTCACTTTTGGGACATGCAAGTTTAATATGTTTCAAGTTTTAATTATTTTGTTCAAATTACATATATTGCGTATAAATGTCGTATTAAAAAGTGTAATATTATATCCAATATTTATTAAAAGAATCTCAATTTTTTTTGGCCGTGTCCCCGTGTCGGTGTCCAAAATTTGGGTCCTTTTTGGCGCTGTCCTAAATTTTAGACAAAAAAATATCCGACACTAGGATATGTACCAGTGTCTGACACCCCTGTCCGAGTTCGAGCAACATAGGTATTTACCATATGCTCTATAAGAGAGTAATAGAACAAGACAAAAATCTTCACCCTCATTATTATCCAAAATTGGAGTAGCAAAAACAATAACAGAAGGCTGCAACACAATTCCGAGTGAATACATGTACCTGAAGGAGGATATGGATCAAGTAAATGAAGTCAGTCATGCTCCTCAAGACGACAATTGTTGTTGTCATGGGCCAATTCAATACTATGCACTTGTTATCCTGGGGAAGATAGTGTCATTAAAGTTGAGACATGAGAGTTTGTTCATCACCTTCTGAATTATAGATGAAAAATGTGGGCAGTAACTTCAAGGATGAAAATTAGCAGAGATTATTAGAATGGCATCAGTTGAAAATATTATAGGTAAACTAGAAGAGAACAGTTGCATGCACCATATTTAGAAGCATTGCATGTGAGCATCCGAATAATCGAGAAATTATTAATTTATCAATTATAGAGTGTATTTACGACTCAATAAATATACACTTAATCAGCCAAACATTTAGGCCAATCTAGTCAATTGAATATGAATTAATCCCAGTGTATTAACAATTCGATGAACATATATTTGAAAAACAAAAAACTTGATTGCATTGCACCAATTTATTAATTGAATATAAACTAATTCAAATGTATTTACAATTCAATGAAATACATTTAGTAAAGATTCATCTTATTTTACCAACTTAATCAATTGAATATGAATTTAATCTACTAATATACATTACATAAAAAAATAAATTCATTGTCTTGCATTAACTTAATTTAAATGTATTCAACGAATTAAATTAAAATTAGTATTTACATGAACGAACATACAGTCTTCCTGTATTTCATAGTTATTATTACAATTGTTACACATTTCTAGATGTTTAATAAACTATAGTTATTGATATCTATGAAGTTTCTAAGAAGATAAATGACATATTTCTAGAAAAATATCGAAAAAATTCGATCTAGGAAGTATTTGAACTGTTTGTTTCCTAGATATCTCTATATATAATTTAAAGTATTTAAAATTTCAGAAAATTATATGAATGGTACCACAAAGTTATATAATTATTTTAAAACATTATGATTTAGAAAAAGTAATAACTTAGTCTATTAGCCCATTGGGACCATAAAAAAATGTTACATATATAATAGAGGTTATAATTAGAGGTGTCAAATGGGCCGGGCCGGCACTGGCCCAAAAGAAAAAATCTGGTTGGGCCGGACCAAACAGTACTTGGGCCATTATTTTTGGAGCCCAACCCACAAAAATACACTGAGAAAATCGGCCAACCGGGCCATCCCGGATTTTCGAGCCAAAAAAATCCGGCTCATTTTGGGTTTTAGAGCCCAGTCCGGTGCTTTTACCAGGCCGGGCCGAAATTGACATCTCTAGTTATAATGATCAAGTATTAATTTTCAACGGCTTCTTTATAAGTGAACAAACATCTAAGGGGAATATAGTTAATGATGAGTTGACAAGAATGGAATAAGAAAAACAATAACAACAAACAGAAGCTTACCTGCTGTACACATAACAGAAAAAAGAATAACGGGTCTAAGAATACTGCAAACAAGCAAGAAATCACAAAGAACTTGTTCCACTGCTGAACAACTCTTGTGTGAGGATTCATGACTCCAGGAATATAAAGATGCAGAAACGAACACATTCTCTTTGCCCATCCTTTTGCATCTCCATAGAGCATATTGTGAAACTGCAAAAATGGTGCAGGAAATTTACGAGTGCATTGACTGAATATGGTATGTAGAAAGCATACAATGGCAATTGAAAATATTGGGAACATATAGGCAGCAAGAATAACCTCAATGGGAATGACAAATTATTACAGCAATAAACCAAGTTAATGAGATATATTAAACTTACGAAGCCATCGCTTATATGAAAAAAACTTGCCTTAATATTTATTGGCCTCAGAATTTAGACTAATAAAAGAAATGCCTCAGAAACAATTCAGGCATAGGAAGAATGGAAAAGTACAATGTATTTGGTAGTCCATCCCAAACAACAAAATGGAACAATCTTATTGTCAAGCATGTCTGAATCTTAATTCACTGGAAATTGCATTAAACTACCAAAAAATGTCATGTTTGTTGTCAACAAGCATGACAGTTCGTGTTCCACAGAGGACTTCTATTATCATATCATCGATCTTCCATTTAAGACGTATGTTTTGAGAAAAAAACCTGCTGAAGTTATCCGATGTCATGGAAGCAAGTGATCGTGTGGAGAACACTATAGTGGTACAAAAACATGGTTAAGCCATAAACCATAAAGGAGGATAGTTAGGGGAGTGTTTGCAATAAAAAAAAAAAAAAAGCGATTCTCAGCTTTTGGCTGAAAAAAATCATTTTTAGTTTTTGCAAATGTCAACTTCCGCTTTATTTAATGAGAATCTAAAAGCAGGGAAATATGTGCTTTAGGTTTCTAATTCTGTTTCTGGTTTAACTTTAACAAACAAATATGCACTTTTACAACTTTTTCACCAAACACTCTCAACTTCTGATTATATTTGCAAACAATACCAACTTCTGATTCTCAAATACTTTTACTTCTGCTATGATAAATCACTTCTTCTAAAAGAGAAGTTTTTGCAAACACACCCTTAAAATGATAAACTGCAAGATGAATTTCGAGCAATACTGTTGTGATGCTCGAACTTGTAATAAGTAGAATAGTTGACTTAAATTTAATACCTTTGCATCCAATATCTCTGACGTTCTCGAATACCTCTGCCGCCCCTTAACATTGTAATACATCGGACAAGTCGTGCAGTATGGATCATTGCACATTCCCAATTGCCCTGACTTCAAAAGGTGTTCGTTTTTCCCCACATAGTCGTCCGCTGGCCAATCGTTATTCTCGGTGGGGGCAATTGAAGGATATCTTTCTATTTTGGGCTCATTAGTTTTTTTCCGTAACGCACCTTGAGGAGGAGGCTGAAAGATGAACTCATTGTTGCGGTTAGCATATAAGGGACCGCTCATCGGTACAATGGGATTTCGCCGTTGGTTTCTCAAAGGACCAGTGAAGCCGACGAGATTGGGCTCGTATTCGGAGGAATCTTGAGAGTTGATAGGGATAGACATTGATGCACTTCTCGTCCTGGTCGAAAAACCCTGCTTGTAGTAGAGTCACTGCGATCGTCTGATTGGACGTACACGGCTGATAGCATAGGTATCTCATCTCTTTCAGAGGCATCCATTCCTCAAGTACAACTGCGACCAAGATATAAATTATAGTTGATCAAAATAATGTTTTAACAGCTGGAAAGTTGAGGATTTAGTAATAACCACAGACTAGCCATTAAGGGTCAGAATTAAAATAGATTAAATTATAGATAATTCTGTTCACTGACCGGAAATACAGACTGATATGGTTCAATCAAACTTTGCAAGTGATGAATACCAATTTTCTACATTAACATTCAGTATTTCACTTTTTACTCTGAAAAAAAGACCTGTAAAATCATGTGTTCTTAAAAACAGAACAAAAAGCAGCATTTCAACACATACATCACTGTGTATTTATATGCACTTAAGAAAAGCAACAAAAGAAACACCAAATCAAAATCTTGCAAGAAAAACGAAAACTCTAATTCCCTCTAAGAGAACAGCCCATTTGCATACTGATCACAAAAAGAGAAATATATAAAATAAAATTAAAAAAAAAAGAAAAACATGTAAAGGAAAGGATAAGGACAATAAAACAAACAGACCTGCCTTAGCAAGTCAGCAGAGAAAGAGTAAAATTCAGTCACCAAAGCCCACCATTTAAAACACCGATCTTTAAATACTAGCAGAAAAAATAAAGATAATTATAGATTGACGAAAAATATAAGAAATTACAAAATTATAGGAGTGGGAAACCCAAGACTTTAAAGGGGGGAGTGAAAGGACGTGGAATTCCTTTACTTGTGCAGAATTTAGTGGTGAACTAAGCCATGTTTGGTGTGTGTGTGTGTTGAGTTGTAAAATAATTTGTGAAAAGCGAAGACTGAAAAGCGCTGACCGATAAAGAGATTTAGACCAGAAAAAGAAAACGTAAGAGAGTTTCCAAGAGGGAGAGAGGGGGACGGGACAAACAACACACACAAACATGCGGGTATGTGTGTGTTTTCTTGTTTAACAGAGCCGGTTGTTGTTGCTGCAATGAAATGAGCCGATTATGGTTGGTTGGCCCGCCTGAATTTTCAGACAGCCGACTTTTAACCAAGTCCAGGATTGGCGTGGTCTACCATGTTTGGCCTTATGTGATTACCCAAAAAGTCTTGGTCTTCTTTATTATTTTTCTTCGTGCCAAATATTATAAAATTGCTTTCTTAAAATATAAAATATAACAATGGAAAAGAATTTAGTAATTAACGTAACCACTAAGTATAGTGAGAAGAAACATTTGCATGATATATAAAAGATCTGAATTTTAAATTATGTTATTAACTAGCTATTTAATTAAAAAAATATATTATTCCATATGACCGACCACTACTTATTTATTTTGATATTTTTTTTTGAGGAAATATTTATTTTGATATTGTTCAACATCAAACCTCTATTTCTTTTAAGTACAAAACAGAAAATTCAATACTCAGTATTAAAGCCGACAAAATTGGTCTGGCAAACCCACATATAGAACTGGGCTGGACTTTATTGTTACTGTTAAAGGCTTGGAAAAAAAATGGGCCTACTTTGGCTTGGCCCAATAGCCCGACCAAAAATACACGTGTTGAATTAGGCCACAAGAAATACGAACCAATGAAATTTCGGCACGGTATGGTCCGGTTTTATGACTTGGCTCGTGTTGGGTTGCCAGCTCTAATCAGTATGGATGAGACCGTACAAATATTTATATTAAACTACTAAAAAATCATTATAATATACAAAAAATAGATAACTCAAGACTCAGTAATCTCTACTATCCTAAATATCTGAAAATTTCTGTAAACTTTTGTATAGACTAAAATACCCCTTCTAAAATAACCTTAAATCTAATACAAAAGGTTTGTTTCTCTTAATTTCTCAACGTTAAAAAAACCTTAGGTTTCCCTCAATTATTGGCTGCCTAAACTCAATTGTGTCTTCATTGACGAAAAATTTCGCTCTGTTTTTTCTTCTTTTTTTAGTTTCTCTAGCCAAAGAAACGGAAAGACTCATGCGGCAGCTTCGTCTCATGCACCGCCAACTTCCACAGACGCACCCCAAATTCCAATTCTTTTATTTGTTTTTTCTTTGTTTCTTTTTATTAGCTCAAATAAAAATTTGGTTCTTTAATTAATTTTCTGGTTGGTAATTTGTCATAGTTGCTCTACACAATAACATTATAAGAATGATTAAGGCACATGACTCGATGGTGTAAGCGGACAAAAGTTCGGGCATCCGAGAATTGAGAGGAGGAGATGACTTCTTTGGTAATACTTCGTGAATTTGTCCCTTTTCGTAGAATATATCTATACTTATATCTTTGTTATATGTTGATTACTCTACTTTACAGATTACGGAGAGCCGCAAGGGCACGAGACCGAACGAGAGGCAACGATCAATGGGAGACTTGACAGAGAAGATGAAGGAGAGGCAAAAAATCGCACGCACTTGAGGCAACAATTCCTATTTCGACTCCTCCTCTTTCCTTAATTTGTTAACCCTGTTCCTTTATTATGTATTAAGGAAGGAGATTAAGGAGTGGCAGAATGTCCTCTCCAATCCTCTGACATTCGTAATCTCATGAATTCCTGCTTCACTCCATGCGATTACTTCTATAAATCTTCGCATGCTTCTGATTGTTTCGTCGGCTTAGGATCAACGGTTTTTCTCACCGCATCACAAAGTAAAGAAACTACTACACCCCTATGTCCATTCTCGGTTAAATCTTGTTTATTAAAACTATGTGCTTGTGTGTCTACATTTGGGATTGCACTGATTTTATCATGTTGATGCAGATTGTGGTGTTGTGACTTGTATCAAACTTGATTATCATTTTCCTTTTTTCTTTCCCTACCCAAGATAGATTTTTTAGAAGGATTACATTTCCAATGCATTTGGTTATGAACTTTTTGAAATCTAATTTATTTCTTCTCTTCCAATTATACCTGCTCTTTTAATGATATTTTCACTTCCAAGAAAAACTCTTGAGCGAAAACCACTGAAAATAGACTGAAACTCTTTTGTTCATTATCAGTTTTAATGGTTTCATTTAGACAGAGAAAATGTCGGGTGGTGCGGGGTCGAGAGAATCGTTACAACTCTCTGTTCGAGTGGGGACCAAAACAGTGATCAGTTGACCTGCAAAAATTCTCAACTTAGTTTCTGAGATGGAATCCCCGAATCAATCCCTTTTAGAAAATCAGAAAATCTAGCAAGATTTCCATTGTATCAATCGGAGAGTTGATTCGCACTAATTAAGCAATTTTCATAACTGTTAGGAAAGTGTGAGTTTGGTTGGCTTTTGTTTGATTTATTCATGGCCACTGCCTTTAATAATTTTTGCTACAGTTTCATATGGACATGAAAGACATACCAATTTTGCTCAAAGATGAAACTATATGTGTGTACATGTTGAATTCTCAAATATTCATCTTTTTGTAAGAGGTATAGATAGATAGTTTGATTTCACAGTATATGGAAAGGAATACAAAATTTTGATTACCTTTTGGTTAGAGATATATAACTCAATCGGTTTCTAAGTTGAATCCTTTTCCTCTGTAATCTTCTTTGTCGAGAACCCGTTGGTGATCTCCGCAGTGTCTCTTGGGAGCTCTCTTGCATCTCTTGGGAGTCCTTCCGTGATTCACTTATTTACTAATCAATACAATCTATGTTAATTACTTTTGTACCCTTATTACTACGGGGCTATTGCTTATGGAAAAAGTAATTTTATTGGATGAAGCCCCAATGGTAGAAAGATGGGCTATCGAGAATAGTGATAAATTATTGAAAGATATAATGAGAAATGATGATGATTGTGATGAAAAGTGATATTTTCTATGGAGATTTTAGACAAGTATTACCAGACGTTGTTTCAAGAACAACAATCCATCAAACTATTTTTGCAAGTTTAATTGGTGAAATCATATTTGTGGCGAAGGATAAAATGTCAAGAAACACTAGGTTAAGGAATGAGGAATTTCTTGAAAATCAACTATGAGGCATCATCAACCAACCTCTCCTAATGTATTAATATTTAAAAACAGGAAATAAGCATCAAAATATGCAATCAGTTAGTCCAATTGTGTTACCAAAATTAAATAATTCAATTTTTGTCTCATTAATTTGTTTATCATGCCTTTTAAATTGCTTAATTCTTACGAAAACCTCCTTTGCCATCCTATGAAGAGTTCTTCTAATGTTTTTTGCATCATTCACATTATCTATAGCGAGGTCATATTAGTGTACACCATCATATAGCTAATTCAGTTTACCCAGAACAATTGGGTGTGCAAGTGAACAACAGATTACCTCATCCGCATATATTTGATATTTTGAAACAGAAAAATGATAAGTTATAGGACAATTTGAAATAACAGTCTTTCTGCTATATTTCCATGCTTTGCATTTGCTGCTTTTTAGGATTCCTAGATGTTTGCATCTTCTATTCTATGTGCATTCTTTTTGACCATTTTCTTTTGTTTCTTAGTCGGGTTGTGTAATGCTTAACCTTGGCAGGACATTGACTCCATACCTTTGAGTCCTTTTGTGAATATGCCCTCATCGCTTTGGAGACCAATAATTGTTGTTGATAAGATTTTTAAAATATCAATGAACTGAAAATAAATGGACGAGTTGAAGAAATAGATGAAGCTTTGCTCTGGTGTCAATGTAGATAACACTGAGGGTATTTCATTGTTGTCTCTATTAGCTAAACGTGCAAAATTATTTTGTAATTATATTTTAATTACATTCACTCACTCATGCAAAATTTATTTTTTAATTATATTCATTTCTTTCTCTGGTTTTTGGCTTCACAGAATGACACCAACACTTGAACAATCACTCACATTTTTAAATTATTTTGTAGAAGATGTTTGAAAAAAAAAAATTGAATTATTCTTAATTAGAACTCAAGTTCTATTTCCTTAATTGATTGTTCAATATTGTGGTTCACGCTAAAGGATTACACAATTTATTTTTTAATTACATTCACTCACTCATGCAAAATTTATTTTTTAATTATATTCATTTCTTTCTCTGGTTTTTGGCTTCACAGAATGACACCAACACTTGAACAGTCACTCACATTTTTAAATTATTTTGTAGAAGATGTTTGAAAAAAAAATTGAATTATTCTTAATTAGAACTCAAGTTCCATTTCCTTAATTGATTGTTCAATATTGTGGTTCACGCTAAAGGATTACACAACAACAGTATCTCAAGTATGATTCTATTCGTCAGGTGGCTCTTACAAATACTAATGCGCAAAGGAGGATCGGTCTGCTGAATTGCAATTTACTTTATTTTTAAATTCACTTGAAGAATTCTATGCTGAAATCTAAGAGTTTCCTAGATCAACTCCATTAATCTTCTTAGCAATTCTGTTTTGGATTCCGATATAGCGAGAATTTTCGCTTTGACCATTTCTCGCTACCATAATTACAAAATGCACCCTTTCTTATTGCTAAGCTGTAAATTTCAAAATTCGTGAGGTTTAAAAGTCTGTCATCTTGCTATTTTCGGCAGAACATAGGAAAATCCAATATTTTCGGAACAAAAAAAGTTATCCTTTATTCTGACTAGATAGGATTAAATATTTATGTTTGAACTTAAGTTGAAATTTATATAAGCTGATGTTGTTTGCTTTTCTTGCTCTTTTTTTCTCTTCGCTAATAGTTGATGGAAGGACGCTTAGGCTACCAAGGAGCTTCATCAACTACAGAACAAGAGTAAGTTGTATTTTTCATACATTTTATGTCTTGAAGGTGTTAACATAGATGCAAAGTATTGTAAGTTCTCTCTCACCGGTCACAATTAAATTGAAATTCGTGTCATGTGCATCCGACACTTGCCATACAAGAATTTATCTTGTTTTCGAACCTAGGTTATTGTGTTGGACGTGTTTGGTCGTAAAATGCCAGTTTGAGATGTATTTGCAGAATATTGAAGTAAATGTGAACAAGTGCCTTCTTTTTTTTTATTATCACTATTAATGATGAGTTTACATTACAATTACAATTAATATTATTTCAATTTTGTGGTGCTTAGTTTCGTAGTGCCTATGTATGCTTATTGTAGTGATTAATGTGTTATACACTGAATAGTTGGTAAACAATTCTAAAAAGAATTTAATGGTTGATTTATTGTTATGTGTTGTTCATAACAGAAAATTTGGGTAACTTTTTGTTTTTTGTGGTTGTCATTAATTTTTTCTTTTTGATTTTTTTTTTCAATAAATAAAGGGCACATGTAGCAATTTGGGAATCAGGAGCTTTGTAGAATTATAAAAACAAGTGACAATAAGTTGCAAATTGTAGGCCTTGCGGGTAAAATGTGAGGATCATACACACACATGGAAGTTCCTTTAGTTAGACAGGCAAAAAAACTGGAGAGTTGCGTGAGCTTGATATCTAGAAATGTTCGCAAAATTTTAGAGCAGGTGTATAGGTTATGAAGTTTGGAAAGTTAGATGAATGAAAGTTTAAAGTGTTAGTAGGTATTAGCAATTTGGCAGGGTTATTAAGGGAAATAAGATTTTTAGCTTGGTTTTCAGCATTTTGTCTTAAAATGCTCATGTAATCAGCACTTTGTACATGGTTTTAAGAGTTAAATATATAAAAGTTGCACCCTTTAGGGTGTTTTGATTAATTAAAAAAACCCTATATTGGCATCCCTATTTTCATTAACATGTGGTGAATCAGCTTTTGAATTGCAAAATCTCAGACATTGTCCTGGACCAACACACTGTCAATTTAAATTTTACATATGTTATCATTCTACCATGCTTGGTAATTATTTCTATTCTATGATGATACAATCCTTTTGCGTCCTTTACCTATGTAATCTCCTTCTAAGATATTCAACCTGAAATTCACCTTGAAATTCTAGCAACTGTAAAAAACATGCCCAGAAAGGTCACTTTTCTAGGCTCGCATCAAATTTTTATTATTTATTAAAAATAGAAATATATTCGTCTCATATATTTCATCGTCTCATTCTTTGGAATTCTGACATTCATTTCCAATTAATTTATCAATATTCTTAGAGTGGTTGTTTCTTTTCCTCGATGTACTTCCATTCTTAATTTATTTATTTAGAAAAGAAACTAAATATATATTAGATTCTCCATTAAGTCATCAGTTCTAAAAAATAGAAGCATTATCTATTGTAATTGTGGTTGACATACTATTTACTTTGCACATAACAAATATCCATGAGTCTGAATTTGCTCAAACAGAGTGTATTTGATCTGTAATTTTTTTGAAAAATATCAATAAAACTGAAAATTTTATGCTTGTCTTTATTTGATTATTAATCATTCAGAAAGTTGTAGAGTGCTCATTATTCTTAAAAAAGTAATTTTAAGCAATTTATTTTGTCTTTTATCTTATAATGATATGATATTGACGATAGTGTGTATACATTCCACTTGGATGATAGAAGTTCCGATACTTTTTTCTGTGAATAGCTTCTTCGTCTTAAACGGATCAATGGCATTGAACAAAAGCATTTCTCGCCCTAGGTCTGGGATCTTGAAAGATTTCTTTAATAACTAAATATCGTAAAATCTCCATTAGATATGTCAAAGAAGAGAAGAATGATATCGTAACTATATTTTACATAGTAATTGTATAATGAACAAGAGTTTGGACACTTAAACCATCACTTGGGAACATTAATAACTTTGTTTCTTTAAATACTTTCTTGATGATCTTTTTCTTCTCCATTGTCATTATATCCTGCAATAATTTTATCTAGGTTGTATAATTTATCAACTAATTATGTTGAAAGGATATTTGTTTGGAAATAACCATAACTGTATTAAAAAATATCCTAAACTTAACAAGTAAAATACAATAATAATGTGTTAAAATATGAAAAACCTAATATTTTATTAAAAATAAGCCATTTTGAAAATACTAATCATATTGAAGAAGATAAAGAAAGAAAGATATCAAAATACATGAAGCAATCATGCACAACTGAATAATATCGTGTCACGGAAGCAAAAAAAGGAGATGAGAAAACCTAAAAAAAATTAAGGAAGAAGGTATTGGGATCTAAATTTCAGATAATAACAAAGACACTAATCACAGTTTTAATTAGAGAGAAAAATATGCAAATCTCACATTAATCTAGAAAAAAGAAAGTTATATTCACCAAAATAATAAAAAGGACTGATGTAACTTAAGTTTGTGGAAGATCTTTACTTTTTTAATCACCATTGCATATAAATATATTTTTTTGCTCCAAATTTATAGAGTAAGCTTTTATTTCATAAAATATATAAATTTTAAATTTACAAATTTTGATTAAAAATAAAAATTTGAATGATGTAAATTAGTAAATTGTTTAATAAATACATAAAAAAATTTTAATACTAATTTAATTTAGTAAACTTTCAAATTGAATAAATTAATTAAATCATAGGGATCACGTGCAACGCACGTGTATCTTACTAGTTTATAAAAATATATGTACAAAATAAAATCTAAATAAATTGCTCGAGAAAAATATGGCTTATCTTCCCATTATCCGTTATAAATTTGTTGAATGAAGACCTGTTACAAACTTATTTGGGTATCGACCCTTGTTGGGCATTGCCTTGGGAAAGAATAGTAATATGGGCCTATTAGTCCAAACTCCAATGTCTTGAATTTGGCCCGCCAAAACTTTTTGCTGCATTTATGACGAAAGTAGGTAGACAGTTTATTTTGGCACGTACGTAGAACTGAACTGATACATGGATGATTCTCGGTGCTCTCAATTCCCAATAAGCCACCCCACCCCCACCCCCACCCCCATGTCATGTGTGTGTATATATATATATATATATATATATATATATATATATATGCATGTATATCTATCTCCTTCTCCATTGCTTCATAGTAAATCCATTATCACCTCTCTCCGATTTTTGGAAAACTTATACCAGTAGAAATGGTGGTGACGACGACAATATCAGACTCCGATGAACATCTCCGCTCCACTTTTGCTTCAAGATATGTCCGCACTTCTCTCCCCAGGTACCTATCCCCAATCCCCCCACCCCCCCGAGACGCAGAAAGTCACGTACGGTTTTGATTATTGAGATTATTTGCGTAGGTTTAAGATTCCATGTGGTCCGATGCCGAAGGAGGCTGCGTATCAGATAGTGAACGATGAGTTGATGCTGGATGGTAACCCTCGCCTCAATTTGGCTTCCTTTGTCACCACCTGGATGGAGCCTGAGTGCGATAAGCTCATCATGGCCTCAATCAATAAGAATTATGTTGACATGGATGAGTACCCTGTCACAACTGAACTCCAGGCATTTCCCTCTTTTATATTTTTATTATTCTTCGCGATATTAACTTGCTAACTCAAGCCAATTTTGGTTGATTATAGATATTTTATTAGAAACTAAACAATGCAACTGTTGGCCGTGGAGGTAATTAATATACTCAATCTGTCCCAATAAATGGCTCTAATTTAACTTTGAGTTTTCGATGAGTTGCAAAACTGAGAATTCTGTGATTTTTATATTAGTACCATCGAAAGTAGTAGTGGGGTTTCACGGCGTTATTTAATTTGAGAGGTGGGTTCGGAGAAGAATTTCTATGTTCGTAAATGTATCCTTTTTTTGAAAGTGATATCTGGTATTTTGTTCTCTTAATGATATGTAGAATCGGTGTGTGAATATGATAGCTCATCTTTTCCATGCCCCTGTTGGTGATGATGAAACGGCCGTTGGTGTGGGCACAGTGGGATCATCAGAAGCTATAATGCTTGCAGGTCTTGCTTTTAAAAGAAAGTGGCAAGCAAAGAGAAAGGCACAGGGCAAACCATATGATAAGCCTAACATTGTCACGGGGGCTAATGTGCAGGTCTGTCGATCAGTTTGTTCCTGTCTTTTTCGCCATTAGCCAGCTCTATCAATTATTAGTTACCTCTAATTCATGTATGGCGTTATAATTGGCAATGAGAGTTTCTGAAAAGTTTGTCATTTATGTTGTATTGAAAAGAAAATGCTAAGAGTAGAATGCAATTTTCAGTAGTAGGCAATTCCAGCTTATTCTTCGAGAGCATTAGCATCTTGTAAACATTGTTTTGAGATTCTTCCAGTGTTTGAAGCCTACATTGGTGATTTAGATAATGAGAGAAGTCCTTCTAGTAGGAGGACGAACATATGTTATTCGCTCCCATGATCCTTCATTTTCTTCTCATTGAATCTCCCACACAGATTTTTTTAGTGATGGATGTGCATCAAAAAGCTTTATTTCTTTGTCAACCTGACATTTATATCCCAATGAAGATAATTCCTCAGCCCAATATCAATGTAACTATGCAAATCACCATTTTCTTTGAGAAAACCAGAGTGTTTCCTTTTGTAATCTAGTTTGACTTAAATAATGTGTGCGACCTATTTTATGATCATTATATGGTTAAGCAACAGTACATCTGAATTGTAATGCAAATCATATTGGTTAGGTTTGCTGGGAAAAATTTGCAAGGTACTTTGAGGTAGAATTAAAGGAGGTGAAGCTAAGGGAAGGATACTATGTAATGGACCAAGCTAAAGCAGTGGAAATGGTGGATGAGAACACTATCTGTGTTGCAGCTATTCTCGGTTCTACACTGACAGGAGAATTCGAGGATGTGAAGCTCCTCAATGAACTCCTGACGAAAAAGAACAAGGAAACTGGATGGGACACCCCAATCCATGTCGATGCTGCCAGTGGAGGGTTTATTGCCCCATTTCTTTGCCAGGAGCTTGAATGGGATTTTCGTTTACCACTGGTAAAGAGTATCAATGTTAGTGGTCACAAATACGGCCTTGTTTATGCAGGTGTTGGGTGGGTAGTATGGAGGAGTAAGGAGGACTTGCCAGAGGAGCTTGTCTTCCACATCAACTACCTTGGATCTGATCAACCTACATTCACCTTAAATTTCTCCAAAGGTAATTTTTCACTTTTCGTTGAAGGTTTGCGGTTTTTGTTGGTAGTAGAAAATAGAACAACTACATTCACCAAAACTGTATTCTTGTTTACATGGGCAACTTGCTATCCCCTTTGATATTTCAGTCAATTTTCCTTAGAACTGGCATAGGCAGGTTGCTGGTTCAAGATATTTTCAGGAAAAATGGTAGCTTTGCTGAAATAAACATTAAAGAGTTAATACTTAATAATATGTAGTAAATTCCAGTTGATTTTTGATTACTCTTGCTCCGTACGTCATGCAATAAGTCTGCTATCTCTATATTGCTTATTGCTATTACAATTATTGGATTTGTATTGGATTACTGAAAGTTTTGTATAAGAAAAAGTGTTTTTGATAACATAGTGATAAAGGGATGTGCATGCTCCTGAAATGCTGCTGTTAGAATTAATAGAATTAATTCATACCCCAGAATCATCACGTGAATTATCAAGAAACAAATAAAAAACCAAATCTAATCGGAAGCGTACCTTAAATCCATAGACACAAATTGATACATTTGATTCGTGTTGACGCGTGTGAATCCTTATGTGGGTTAGCGTCTTCCACAGCCAAATCCTTTAGGTACTCCATTGGTCTCTCTCAAAGATGGGGAAGAGGAGAAGAGTGACGATTGATTTGACTTGGGGACCATAACCCTAATGAGAGTTCTTTATATACTAGGTTAATTAGAAGCCCATCAATCCTAATTAACTAGTATTGGGTCTCTACACATTGCAAAACACATACCCAATAGATATCCCTAGAGCCCTATTAAATTAAACCACTTAATTGGCTCCATTAAATTAGATAGCCCATAATATAATTGTAATTACATATGTAAGTCCACATGGGAAATTAATAAAAATCCCAACAATCTCCCACTTGGACTACATATGTCGCCAGAGACAATTATATTGTAAAATCCTGAGTGCGCGCTGAAAATTCTATCTATCCTTGAGATATCCCCTTAGATACAATCTGGTCCATCTCCTACATCAGTGTGGATCAAAGCGGCTTTCGTTACACTTAAATGGTAACTAGACCCATCAATGGTCACCACACCAATATATTAAATGACATAGATCAAGTATGGATGCGTAACATGGAAATTATATGTAACGTGATCTCTAACATACCTATTTCCAACTGGTCCTACTTTATTCTTTATGAGATCATGCAAAATGCAAATCATTCAGAGTCCAAAACCAAAACCTTATTCTTTATTCTGCAGAATATAATTTCAAAATGTGTTTAAACTTGAAGAACATCAAATTACAAACTCCCACTGAACATGCACATCTTTAAAACCGTACAACACCCATATGAGCATCATGCTCGTAACACCTTAGTTGGTAAAACCTTGGTGAGCGGCCGAATGTGGAGTTTGTCTGAATATGTTCTATAGTATTAATGAATGCCTCTGAATTATTTCTTTATTACAACAAGAAACTTGAAGTTTATGTGCACCTCAACTTCAATAGTTTATGTTGTTGGAATATGGTAAAACCGAGTTATTATCACATTATCCTCATGGTATGTCAATACCAGTCTTAACATGCGACTGTGACAATATCTACCATATCCATTGATAAGATGCCTCTTAACAAGCTAAAATTGTCATGTGGAATAAAGCATAAGTTATGTCCCGCTTGGCACTTTCCAAAAATAGCTCATCCAAATAACAATTAAGTATAGCCCAAACTGGATCTCTTTATTTTATTGGCATCAATCAAAATCGGAAACAGAAATACCAAATGATCTCCCAAAGATCTGATTTCCGATAAGTGAGCATATAAACCTTTGTTCTATGTAAATACTTTATAACTTCTTTATTGGCTGCTTTCCAAATGATCCATCTTGGGGTTAATATATGTCTAATAATCCTACTATGCACACTATATCCGGATGTGTACATACTTGAAAATACAAAAGACCTCTCATAGTTGATGCATAAATTGTCTTTTGTATATCTATAACTTTAGACTCATTCTTGGGGCACTAAATGAATCAAACTTAAGTTCCTCAGTAATGGGATTCTCTCCCACTAAACCTACGGTATATACAATCATCAACTTTATATATCTCAAAACTAAACGAGATAAACTTAACGATGATTATTTATCATAAATGAGAAACATGCCAAAAATTTAAAATGAGCCATGAGTACCACAATGATTTTAAAGAATCTTTCGATAAATCTAAAATAAAAGTTTCTTTATAATCAATATCTACCTTTTGATGAAATTCATGACAACATGGCAAACTGTATATCTCTCAACACTACCTTTGAACCTCTTTGGTTTTGATGTTCATCAATAATCAAAGAGCTTTCACACCTTTAGGCAATTTGATGAGATCCGAAGTGTCATTGGCATCATGAATTTCATCCAATTTTTATGGCTTCCATTCTTGAGGTTGTTGAGTTTGCTCTTTAGAAACATTAGTTCCTTAACATTATCTTGATAATCCGACCATCTTGAACAATGTTAGGAATGAACGCCTAATCATTGTCAATTGCAACTGTAGGAGGAAAATAAACTCCTCTTTCATGATAGTGTTTATAACCTTATTCTCCCCTCAAACTCAACTTCCTTAAGAACCTTCAAGTTTCCCATCTCAAGTGACCTTATAGAGTATCTAACAAGCAATAACTAATAGTTCTTGAGTCCAATTTCCCTTATTAGGCCGAAGACCTTATATTAATCGGACAACCCCAAATATGCAAATATCCAATATCGAATGTTCATATATCAAAATTTCATAAGGGGCTTTAGCTAGCTACTGCTTAGATTAGAGCCCTATTAATAATCCATGTCGTAATCCTATTACTTCTCTCAGAGAGTTTTCAGTAAGGAAGAATGATTAATCATACTTCTTACCACATTCATAATTCTTTTATCGTTTCATATGTTTTGTACCATGTGAACTAGCATGCAAAGTTTCATTAAATGAGACAACCACATCATCAATGATAAAGAACCAACATGACTATTGAAAGAGAGCAAAATTACTATATCCAAATTGAACAATTATAACCAAAATTTGCTCAAATGGAAATAGAAACAAAATCCCACAAGTCCTTTCAATGTTCAATAACCTTCTCATCAATGATTAAACCTAAATATGTACAGTCTCAACCACAATTGTTTTACCATTACCATCACAGATGCATCTTTCAACATCAATTTGTAATTGGCTCCACAACTAACTTTGCATCAAAATATATGTGAGTTACATGTACCCACAAAACATGTCTAGGTACAAAACAAGACTGAATGAAACATAACTGAAGTGAGAAGCAAATTTTAACACGACATACTTAGTTGGGACATTTCTGTCATGTATCCACCATTCTTGCAGATGTAACAGGTAAATTCCTCATCCCGTTTCTTATACATTCTGTTTGTGGTGTCCCAGTTTCAACCTTTATATCTATATCCCGAGGAAGAAAATGCCAAGTGAGTACTCTTAGTGTTATCTCGCTCAAACTTTATTTTCTCGCACAATGAGAAATGATCTCCGAAGAGTCATCTTAATCTTTAGGGTGTTGTTACCAACTATAAATCCTTATTGTACAAGAAACTAAGTAAAACCATAGAGAATTCTAACTTTATGAACTTTACTTTGAAGCGAGAAAGACACATCCTAATGTACTCCCGTATGTTCCATTTTTATTTGTAACCTTATTGAAACAAGATTAGTGGAGATAATACTTGTTTCAGTCAATATCTTTAAGGAACTCCTCAGCACTAACCTCTTCAAACATAATGCCCTAAAAATTTAAAACATTGAGATAACATAAATAAAATCCATATGTAGCAGATACTTTAGAAATACAAGCGAAAATTTAATTGAGGGAATAAAAATAAAAAAATGCTCACACTTAATCATGTCATAACATAACAACAGAAATTCATACTTATGCATGGCACTAGAAAATGATAGTGGGCCCATCTTGAGATACTAACCACAACATTGATGTTCGATCTTTGGACAAGAGCATCAATTGTAAGTGTTACTCTCAAATGTAGTAATCAAATACTCGACAATAAGTCCTGTCAAACAATAACCTTCCTTTGGGCGATTATTGTTTACATGGATAAATTAATAATCATCACGTATTTATTACCACATGTATGTCTATTATTATTCGGCCAAGTAATAACCTTCCTTTGGGCGGTCATTATTCGCATAAATAATAGACGCACACATCTTAATATTCCAAAATAAATAAATCTACACAATAGAGGTTACTTTGGCAACATATTGTTTCAATTAAATTATAATGAAATATCAGACATCAAATATAATCCTGATTCATATGTCTATCATCTGGCCAGACAATAACCTTCCTTTGGGCCGATTATTAACCGCATAGATATAAACAAACCGCAAATCTTTTGCCTGAATCTAATATTTCAAAATAAATTTAGTAACAGAGGTCACTTTGGCGACATGCTATTTCAATTTATCTCGAAATATAAAGATGAGATTCGCTAACTAAAATAAAAATTAATATATCAGGATTATAACTAAATTTGGGTCGTAATCTCAAAATATTAAATTTAAATCCAATCCTGATTTAAATTTAATTCATTCCTTACGGGTATGAATAAATTCATCCCAACTTTATGACCCAACGAAGCAAGCTCTAACCATAAGCAAAAAAAAAAAAAAAACATCCTTACTAGAACTTAAAACCCAGAGTGGCAGATTAGGCTTTCAACTTTATATGAACTTGATTTCAAATTAACCTTATTTGAATATAAAGTCCAAAGAAAAATAAATAAGACTTTAAATTCAACTTTATTTAAATTTAATAACCTAGATATCCAGATTGGGTCATAAATCTAACTCAATCCAAAATCAAGTCCAATATCCAAAATTTCAAGCCCAAAATTAAACCATATAAATTTGAGCCCAAAACAATTAAACTCAACCCTTAATTCTTTATTTTGATTTAAAGCCTGAAAAACCAAATAGGCCTAAAATCAAACTTTTATTTTTCTTTGCAAGAGCTTGATCTTAATTTGAGTGAAATTCCCTACGGATTATATTTGAATAAAAATTCAAAATTAATCCAATCTTTATGGGTTGAATAAAATTCATCCCTTAATGACTCAATACCTTAAGCCCTAATTAATAATCCAAAATTTTCCTTAATTGAAATTTGGACTCAAAGTAATTCAAGCCCATAATTCATCCTTTATTTAGACTTAAAGACCCAAAACAAATATTTAGGTCCAAAATCTAACCTTTGACTTTGGATTAATAAAAAGGAGCCAACTGCTTTAATCCGTTTCCAACCAGCATCAAGCCCAAAATTTACGTTAATTGGGTTCAAGAAATAGGCCCAGTACTTTAATTTAAGCCCAAAAAATGAAAACAGGCGCGTAACCCTTGAAGACTGATCTCTTCGCACAAAGGCAGCCCCGCTGCCACTACTTACCACCACACCGCCGCCGACCTCCTGTCACCTGCCGCTGCAAGATGCAGTCCGCACCGCTGCCAGCCCAGGGAACGGCTCACCGAAAACAGCAGCACAATCAGTCCGACTCCCAACTGCCGATCGGAAATTCATCGCGCAAGCTACAATTCCTCTTTTACGTCTGATCGTTTGGTGGGTGGTGATGGTGATGTGCCGCCGGAATAAACCAAATGGCAAACACCTTTTCTCGCCGCCGCCTCGCCGCCACCGCTGCTGAATCCTTTACTGTAATGTGAATTGAGTTTGGGCATCGATGTTGGTGTCGGGGTGAGGTGGTCATGAAAACCCGGATCGGCCTCTTACCAAATTCCCCAAAACAATTGTTTCATATCTCAATTTTCAAAATCTGGCAACTAAACAACCCTTTTGGCTAACCATACCAGAATGAAATCTCAAGATAGTTTTACAGCATAAATTCCATAACTAAATGGAATACTAACATCGGAATTGCAACAGGGTTCGAGATTTCAGAAAACTTTTTTAATTCTCACACAAACAGAATCAGAATTTGATATCCGAAATATGCCGACTCATCTAAGATCAGATAACAGATCTTAATACAAGCAGAAAAGAACAACAATAAATTGTTCTTGATAATTCAACATGATTTGCTCTGATACCACTTGTTAGAATTAATAGAATTAATTCATACCCCAGAATCATCACGTGAATTATCAAGAAACAAATAAAAAACCAAATCTAATCGGAAGCGTACCTTAAATCCATAGACACAAATTGATATCTTTGATTCGCGTTGACACGTGTGAATCCTTATGTGGGTTAGCGTCTTCCACAGCCAAATCCTTTAGGTACTCCATTGGTCTCTCTCAAAGATGGGGAAGAGGAGAAGAGTGACGACTGATTTGACTTGTGGACCATAACCCTAATGAGAGTTCTTTATATACTAGGTTAATTAGAAGCCCATCAATCCTAATTAACTAGTATTGGGTCTCTACACATTGCAAAGCACATACCCAATAGATATCCCTAGAGCCCTATTAAATTAGACCACTTAATTGACTCCATTAAATTAGATAGCCCATAATATAATTGTAATTACATATGTAAGTCCACATGGGAAATTAATAAAAATCCGAACAGCTGCTGCTCTTGCTTTAGTAGATAGTAGTCGATCTCAAAGAACACAAAAAATAGTGGTTTTAACTTACATGTTTAAATTTTCAGGGTCTTGCCAGATTATTGCCCAGTACTATCAGTTCATAAGACTTGGCTTTGAGGTAATTGTTCAAACTGAATCATGCAGTTGATCCTCAATAAGAACTGTTTGAAGGGATAAGAATCTACACCTTTTTTCTCTACTCTATGATCAAATAAATGGGATATGGAAATTGAGTTATACATGTTTTGGACTCCCGAGATTCCAGTATTGGAACTCTGAAATACCAGCATCATGATCATTATTGGATATCTGCTGTTTCTAAAATGTGACGAACTTCGGGAATTCAATCATTAAAGAACAAACACTTGACTGACTAATCTGAAAAACTTCCTTACTAGTGCTGTTGTCAACATGTGAGATTAAGGTGGTTTTTTTTTTTTATAATGTAATACCGTGAAAATGCTTTAGATCTTTTTTTACTAGCTGTTCACTTTGATCTGTATGCTCCTGTTTTTGTTTCTGCAAGGGTTACAAAAACATCATGGAGAATTGCATGGAAAACGCAAGGTTGCTCAAAGAAGGAATTACTAAAACAGGGCATTTTGAGATCCTCTCTAAAGATATTGGGGTGCCATTAGTGGCATTTTCTCTCAAAGACAGCAGCAGGTATACAGTTTTTCAAATATCCGAATCTCTTAGAAGGTTCGGATGGATAGTTCCTGCGTACACCATGTCGCCCAATGCCGAGCACATTGCTGTTCTACGCGTTGTTATTCGAGAAGATTTCAGCCATACCCTGGCGGAGAGGCTTGTGTTCGATATCGAAAAAGTTGTCAAGGAATTTGATGAACTGCCGCCTCACGCTTCAGTTAAAACAGCCCACGTCACTCTTGATAATCTGCACAGAGACAAGGGTGATAGCCTAAACATGCAGAAGAGCATTGCTGAGAGTCAAAAAGAAATCTGCAGCTATTGGAGGAGGATTTCGGACAAGAAGACCAGTGGCGTCTGCTAGCTGTGTAGGTAATTTTATGACCTATGTATTGACAGTGAAAGGTAGAATGTCTACTTTCTTGTTTGTGAATGGTGAGTGCTGCGATATTATGTAATAAAAGCTATCTTTTGTGGATATAGGAAGTGTAAGATTTGGAGTTCTTAAATATTTTGTAAGTCAGTATTAAAGTGTTAACAATATTAGGATAATACTGCCATCTATCAGAACAGAAATGAAAAGAAAAATCAAAATTGGAAATAGTAAAATCCATATATGCGAGACTTGGTCCTTGGTTGTTGAGAAAGTGCAAGAAAACAATAAATCTATGTACATCCTTGTCTTGTACTATTTCCTGCAAGGTAATGCATGTTTACATCCTTGTCTTGTACTACTGCCGGTGGGCTTTTTGCCATAATACCCAAAATTTCAAATCACTTCGATAGAAGATGGTGGATTCAAACAAATTAAGTGGTAGTGAAAATATTTCTGAGTGTATAAACTCTGTTCTAAAGGATGATAGACGATTGTCCATCTCTGCCCTTTTGCGATTCACTTTGACTCGTACTGTAAAGTGTTTCTATGAAATAATTAGGAATGAAACCGTAGCACTGCAAAAGAACATATATGGCCGGATGACATCCTCCAGAAATACCAAAGACAATACAGGCTTGCACTAAATCAGTTTGTCCAGATGTATGACTAACAAACCCAAACATCGAGTGTTACTACGATACCACTGTGTGCAAGCCGTGTTCAAACTTTCAAAGTGAAATTGTCTACACAAGAGTGTTCATGCATGCAATGGAAGAATGATGGAATCTCGTGTTCCATGCAATGGAGGTTTGCAAATACGTTAATATTGATCCAATCAATTTCATGCAACCATATTACAACTCAATACATATGAAAAAATATGTTGGTTCAGTCCACTACCGAATGACGACGCGTGGGACAAGGCATCTTCAATCTGTGCCACAATTCAGACACACGAGTTTTGATAAATCACAGTCGAGATAGAATTACAAGAATGCACAATGCAATAGATTGGCCAGAAGATCGTGACCATGACTTGTTGTAGGTGGTGATCGGATCAAATGTCTGATTTTTTCACCGGACTGACTTCAAAAAATCCTAAGGTTGCATTGATTGAAGGATTTGATTTGTGAGAGGATTTGAGGAAGAGATTTCAAATTAACTCCACATAAGATATATTGATTTGAAGCCCACCACAATTATTTAAAAATAGCTTAAAATAAGAAGTTAAGGATTTGAAATTCATTGTATAATGAACCCATCCAAACGAGTTCAATAACTTAAATGCTCGAATATACATTCAAATAAGAAGAAAACTAGCTGCATTATATTAAGTAGAAATAATGCAATATCCAACTCCAACATTTGATATAGATCTAGGTTATCAAGTGAATATCCAATAATTAAAGACCAATATATTAGTGAAATTAATTAATTAAAGGGAGACTAATATAATACTTGAAATATTATCAAGTTTAATATAAAAATATATATAAGGTGATTGTTGAAATATTATTTGTGAATAATAATACTGTAAAAGAAAACAATAATAATAATAATAATAATAATAATAATAATAGTATTTTAGGTAAATTTTTTTTTAATTCAATTAATAGTATAGTGTAATTGTCTAAAGGCAAAAACGACCGTCCTACGAGTCAGAACCTGTAAGACGGATCCTACCCGACCCACACCGACCCGCCCGTTATATTTTAATTTTTTTTATTTTCAATTTGTTTTCAGTTTTTTCCCCTTCCCCAACCCACGTAAGACACTTTTACCCATGTTTCTTCTCACTTTCTTTTTTTTCCTTTCTTTTCACGCTCGTATGTCTTTCTGTTGCTTCTTCTTCATCTTTGATTTTTGATTTTTGGACTTTTAACTGTGTTTTGATACTTCGAGACCAACTCCGGTAATAACATCCTGCATATTCTCCGATTTTGTTTCCGAGTTCGTTGCTTGTGTTCGAGTTCGATTTTAGGGTTTTTGCTGGTGTTCGATTTTAGGTTTTTTTTTTCGAGTTGGTGTATTGCAGTCTGTTGTGGTGTATTCTCGATGGTGTATTTAGGTTTTGACCGTTGCTTTCAACCTTTGAAGTTTACAGGTACTTAATTTTATATTTTCTGCAAATTTTTCTGTAATTTTTCGAAAACCATAAATTGGAGAGGAGATTTTCTGTTTCTTATGTGTTCTGATGGTATTTAATTATGTGTAAATTTGTTGTTAGTCTTGTGATTTTTACATTGTCTTTTTGCCCTTCTGAGTGTATGTGATTCTAGAGTTATTTTGTTATATTGTCCGTATGTTTATGTGAATTTGACTAAATAGTATTCATGACTCTGTTCCTTCTTCTTCATCTTCGATTTTTGATTTTTAATAAAAACGATATTTTTCCAGTCTAAAGTGATACTATGCCAAGGGAACTACTAATGTAATTTTATATATTTTTTGAGTAAAAGTGATACTTTTTTTTAATAAAAAGTGATATTTTTGAACAACACTGTATATAACTTTGCAAGTAATGATCAATTTTTGTTAATCTAAAAACGTCTACTTTTTAGAGTAAAAGTGATACTTTTTAATAAAAAGTGATATTTTTTGAGTCTAAAGTGATACTTTGCCGTCACATAATATTATAAAAATGCCACCACTCCATAGAGATACTATTCTTCCGTCCTAATATAAAAAACATATCACCGCGCCCTAATGATACTGTTTCACCATCTAATATTACAAAAATCCCAACGCCCCAAAAATTACAAAAATATCGACGGGTTTTGGGTTGGATTAAATCTTACGTTAGACCCGTAAGACGGTCTATATGACTATATATATATATCCACCGCCTTACTCATGTGATTAAATCAAACTCATGTTGGTTTGTGGGACCGTTAATTGACACGTGCTTGACTTGGGATAGATTTGGGATAAAATGACCTCCGAGCTTTCCCAAGGACTGTGAGAGTGAAGCTGAAAAGACCAGTGTTAGTTTGTTGAGGTTTCGCTTAACTTGGGACAGATTTGGGATTGATTTGTGGCCCGTTTTAGATTGTGAGGTCCGTAGTTAAGCAACTTGGGACATATTTAAGATTGGTTTGTGGGGTCCATAGTTAAGTGTGCTTGGCTTTTATAGTTTAACATGCTTGACTTAAGGCAGATTTAGGATGTGTGACCTATTGAAAAACCTCCCATGTGAACCTTAGCTTCAAGTTGACAAATCCAAATGAAGCCTAAATGTGAAGACCAAATGTTTGAGTGCGTCTAGAGGTATAAACGAGTCGAGTTGAGCCGAACATAGTAATGTTCAAACTTGTTTGAATTGTAATTGAGCTTCAAAACTTGTGTTTGAGCTTGGTTTGATTATTAATCGAATCGAGCTTTACTCGAGCCGAACACGAATCGAGCTCGAGTAGTTTAATACTGTTACACATATTTTATTATTTTTTTACTAATTGAGTCGAACTAAAGCGAGCTTTACATCTTATCAAATGAAAAAATGTGTTCAAGCTTCGTTTGTCATGTTCACGAACCGAGCTCAAAGGAGCTTTTGACAATCGATCTCGAATCGAAAATCGAGTAGCTGAGTTTATTTTTTTAGCCCTAAGTGCGTCCATTTAGAGGACGAAAAAAAACTTGCCACTAATACAAACATCATGTATTGGTTTGCGTGAATCATCTAGAAACAAAGTATAATTGTGATAAGGAAATTACCATTTTGACATCATGCATTACATAAAGTTGAATCTTTTGATGATCTGTTTGGTGGCAAGATAAATAATTAAATATATTGCAATCATTCAATAGTTTTTAGAAGAGATCACAATTATCACAATCAAAAAAACTTTCTACAACCCATTTTCTATAAACTAGTTAGGTGTACGTGTGTTGCACGTAATCCAAATAATACTTTTTTATTTAATTAAAATTAAGTTTTAAAAATAGAATAATTTTTTATTAAATTATTTCTCCGAGGTAAAAATCAGTCGTAGCAAAAGTGTATAGTTTGTGTTTGATAAATATTTTTCTCATGATTTTGATGATTTTATTTTAAAGTGTTTTTACACCAAAACAATGTTTGAAAATGTTGTCCAAATACTCCCGATTGTTTTAAAATATTTTTACTAATTTTTTGGAGTATTTCTTAAAGTTTATTTTCGATAAAAATTGGACAACACTTCCGTTTCGCGTTGGACCAGTCCCCTATAGGGCAACCCGTACCTGAAGATATGTTTTGAAATAGAAAACGCGATGGAAGTAAAAGAGGTGAGGTCAACCGGTCGACTTGGGCGTCGACCGGTGTGGTCGACCGGTCGGCCTAAGGGCAACCGGTACCTGGGAGTGTTTTAAAATTTTGTTTTTAATTTTCAACGTCTATTTCTACGCAACCGGTCGTCCTATTGTTTTGACAGCAAATTCTAACTGTTGTGCAGCAGACAACTTTTCCCTAAATTTTGGGGTTGATTTCTAACAGCTATATTCTTTATTTTAATTGTATTTTTCTGTGGATTTTCAATCCCCAAGAGGAGCCTATCCATGATCAATCATCTCCTGTAAATAGAGGAAGATTTGAAGCAACAAAAAAAAGAGAGAAAACTACAACACAACAAGATACATTCAAGCAAACACTTTTGTTCTTCTATTTCAATATTGTTGTTGTAATAGCCTAAGGTCTTACACTTTCACATCTTGAGGTCTAGGCTTAATTCTTGATTACACTTGCACTCAAAATTTTATTGTTCATTATAGAGTTGTAATCTTGAATTTTTTTGTGGTCATCATTTAACACAAGATATCCTTGTGAGTGTTCTTGTGGTAAGAACACACTTGGGTGATCTAAGTGTTAGGTGCAAGAAGATTGTGTTAATCTTCTTATTGAAGAGTGTGGTGCTCTTTGAGGTGTTGAAGAATTTGGTGTTCTTCAAGGTTGAAGATTGTGGTGATCTTCACAAGGTGCCGTTGAAGGAAGATTGTGGTAATCTTCTAGGGAGATTGTGGTAATCTCCAAGGTGGTGTTGAAGAAGAGTGTGGTAATCTCTTCAAGGTGATGTTGTAAGGTGTTGTTGTATTAATTGTGGTAATTAATAAAATCTTTTTTTCTTTTTGAAATCCATCCCGGAGATACTGGGTTGGTAGAGGATTAGGCCCTAGGTGGGTTGAACCTCTATATATCGACGCATATTATTTACTTCCCGCACCTTTATTCTTGTCTTGGCCTGTTTGATTCGAAAAAGAGGGCATAATCGAGAAAATGGAGATAATCTATTCACCACCTCTAGATTATCGTAGCCACTTGGACTTACAAGTGGTATCAGAGCCAAAATCTTTGGCAAGCTCGTTCCACATCGCGAGTAAAGAGGAACGATCAATGGCTACAAATGAAGTCTACCGTACTGACACCTCCACCAACAAGCCACCACTATTTGATTCCAAAAATCATATATTTTGGAAAGAAAGAACGGAATGCTATTTACAAAGTTGCGGGTTCGATATTTGGAACACGGTCATCAATGGAGAATCTATTCCAATGAAAGACACACCTCACACCTCCAAAGCTCTCAAGGAGCTCAATGATGAAGAGAAGAAAATCATCTCCTTAAATGGTAAAACTCTCAATATTATTTATTGTTCACTTACCACTTCGAAATATGATCATATTGTAGGAATTAAATCGGCACATGAAGTATGAAGAAAATTAGAAGAAGTATATGCAAATGAAAGGAGCAACTCAAAAACATCTAGTTCTCAATTGGATACAACATCAAATCCAACAACATGGGATGAGCCTCTTACAACCTTCAATAATGAAGAAGTCGAACAATGTCTTATGGGCATCGAAGAAGAAAATGAGGTACGCTTTAAACCTTCTACTTCTTATGATAATGAATTACATAATGATTATAGTGATTTTCAAAATAATTTTGATGAGCTTCAAAATGAATTCCAAAGCTTACTCTATAAATACAAAAATTTGAAAAAGGAATTCATTGTTTTGAAAAATGCTAAGGATAGTTTATTTGCTTCCTATGAATCACTATCATGTGCTCACACCACCACACTTGATAAGGTTAGAATCCTTGAAAAGGAAAATAGTACTCTTGTTGAGGATATTAAGTGCATGAAATATAAATTATTAAAATTCAACTTAAGTACCGATAAAATGACCAAAATTGTTGATGTTCATAGTTGTGATAAATTGAAACAAGGACTTGTTCATAACCCTAATGTTGTAAACCATATGAAAAAGAGTCAAGTCTCTAAGCATGTTGGTCATTATACTTCTCTAATTGTTACTTGCTTTGTTGGGGTAAAAAGGGTCATACGATAAATACTTGTCGGGCTAGAAATAGCTCATTATTATTGGAGACCTAAAAGTCTTAAAGCTAATTCCGAAGTACCCAAACACTTGAGGGTACCACAAAACAATGTCATATTAGGTACCCGACGGAATAACAATCAAAGAAAATTCATACCGCCAAGAAGACACCAAATGACCATTTCATTTGATCAAAGGAGAAGACAACATCACAATGAATTTACAAGAGGAATACATTATCAACAATGGGAAGGACACAATCCTTGGAAATGGAGTAATTGGAGAAGCCATCATCAACAAAGTGACTTCTCAAGAGGAAGATACTATCAACAAAGGGAAAGACACTACCCGTGGAAATGGCAAAATTGGTAAACCGTATCTCTCCTTATTTAAATACGCATAATGTTTTATGTATGCTTGTATTTTTGATTTCAAAATGATTTTTCAAAATATTAAAAAAAAATGAGGTCTTCTAAGTATTTCTGTTTTTTTAAATCTTTTGAAAAGGAGACCTTGCTTGATGTGTGTAAAAACTCTTGTGCATTTATTTAGACAAAACTGTTTTATTATCTCTTATGGATTTATATAGCATAAGCATACTTGTGACATCTCTTATTGCTTTAGCCTACACTTTTACCACTATATTTCGTGCAAGAATTTGTTTGAGAAATGTGTAGGATATATATATCTTTATCTTCATCAAGAGATGCTTAAACTATCGAGGTACGCTCACCATTGTTATTCATCTCATAGACTCAATATATTTTTGCCATATGCCTATGTGCTTGATTTTCAAGATATTTCAAAGTATCCCATACAAGTGCCATTAAAAGGATTTTTTTGATTTTTGAAAGGCACTATTCGATAAAGCTTGTTTTATCCGAGACTTGTAAAGGATTATTTTTTGTTTTGATAAAACATTTGGTTCTTATCCTTCTCTCAAAATTATGCATTTGATTGCACATTTTCATGTCCTTAGTCTTATTTGCTTTGTCAAAACTCTTGTTCAAATACTTCTTTTAAATGAGGTCTCGACTATACACTCTCGGATTTTCAAATTTCAAAAAGGAGACCTTATATAGCTTCCTATAAGCATATTTGAACTTACATGTTTTTATTAAACTCTTGATGATTTTTTAAAAAAGCATAGTATGTGTTACTTGTTATAGTGTCTCTATTATTCGATATTACTATGCTCTTGTGTGACGATATTTTGTTAATATTTTGCGAAAATTTTTGGTATTTCGGAACAAGCTTGATGACCAATGCGAAGTTAGTAGCTCAATGGTATTGTCAAATAGAAGTTGATGCAAGGTGAATTTGAGTTGAGCATGATGGGGGAGCTCAACTTCTTCCTTCGATTTCAATTAAGCAATGCCAAGAAGGTATCTACATTTCACAATCAATATATACAAAAGAACTTTTGAAGAAGTTCGGCATTGAAGAAGGAAGAAACGTCTCTACTCCTATGGAAACCTACATTATAATTGATCAAGTTTGAGAAAGGCATATTGGTTGACAAACAAGTTCGAGGTATGTTTATCTACGTTTATTACTCCTTTAGGCTCGATATTTTTTATGCCTTATTTCTATATGCTCGATTTCAAAACTATCCCAACGAATCTCATTAAAGTGCCGTTATTAGGAATTTTCAAATATTTGAAAGGCATTTCTTCTTATGGCAAATTTATCCAAAGTTTTAAAACGTTTATATTTTTTGGGATAACAAGTCCGGTGATAATAATTACTCAAAATACGGTTATTGAGATTCTATATTTGTTTTAAGGGATTGCGTTTCTTAAACAAAAAAATTGAGATGTGTTTAATTCCGTCTCAAGGATAACTCGCGGATATTTGTTTTTAATCGTAAATCGCCGAGTCTTTTACCTCATTTCAAGCTTGTTTAGACATAATGTATATTGAATGAGGTCTATGTTTGCATTTCGTACATTTTTAAAACTTAGGGGTGAAAAATCGGATTTTTGGATCAAATTTCGAAAAATGGCAGAACAGACAACTCCAGTGACCAAATGAAGTGAGGTCGACCGGTCGACCTCATCTTGGACCTGTCGACCTCACCTCTGATCGGTCGAACAGATGAAATATGTTGATTAAAACGATTTTGTTCCTGCCTTAGCATATTTCTTGTGGTTTTCACTATTTTCGCACCCCTTTGCAAATTTCACACACAATTCACTCAAAATGATTTCTTTCTTGTAAATTATATATTTTTGAGTTTATACTATTGTTATATCATCTAGGATACCCGACCTCTCCAATTAATTGGTAAGAATTCTTCTTCTTCATCTCAATTGGGTTGAACCCTTGAGAATGTGCTTCATCTATGATATATTGTTGGAATTCTTATATTCTTGTGTTGGGTATGATGATTGTTGTTGGATGATATTTGTAAAATTGCATTTGGTGATGAAAAATTTGACTTGGTTATTTTTACAAGGGCAATATACATCTTCTTTATTATTTGACGCCCGCCAAGTGTTCGATAAAATATTTCTATGAAAAATTCATCACCTACATGATTCTCTCTATTTCAAAAGTCTTATATATTTATAGAGATCATGTTTTGTCAATCAAATGAGCTTTTGCAAATCAAATGATCAATTTTTCCTCTTATTAGGATTATAAGCTTCAATGTTCAAATAGCTCAATAAATCGGTTAAATTGCGCACTTTGATATGGATATATGATGTTTTTATCGTGCTAAAATTCTTTTTGATGATTCCAAAGGGGGAGAAACAGATTATAAGCTCATTAGCTCAAAGAAGCTAAAATAAGCTCACGAAAGAAACTATAAGCTATGGCTCGTTATAGCCAAAAGCTTTGGATATATCTTGGACTTGTGATACTTGTTTTGTGGTTTTCTTTGACAGGGGAGCTTCTAAGCTCGTGATTCCTTTGGATATATTGTAAAAGCTAAAGCTTTTAGCTTTTGTATGGTTGCTTATTTGCTTATCTTGATGTGCATGTTGATAGGGGGAGTTTTTGCTAACTTTTGAAAATCTTCACTCCCTTCCTTGTGGCTATGTTATTTGAAAAGTTGGTTGCTTCAAATGGCTAGTTATATTTTACCGGAAAATCGTTTTTTGATTTCAAATTCGACCTCTTAAAATTTCTTAAAATTATTTTGGTTTGTAGTCATCAAAAAGGGGGAGATTGTTTGATAAATATTTTTATCATAATTTTGATGATTTTGTTTTAAAATATTTTTACACCAAAACAATGTTTGAAAATGTTGTCCAAATACTCCCGATTGTCTTAAAATATTTTTACTAATTGTTTGGAGTATTTCTTGAAGTTTATTTTCGATAAAAATTGGACAACACTTCCGTTTCGCGTTGGACCGGGCCGTACCTGAAGATGTGTTTTGAAACAGAAAACGCGATGGAAGTAAAAGAGGTGAGGTTGACCTGGGCTTCGACCGGTGTAGTCGACCGGTCGGCCTAAGGGCAACCGGTACCTGGGAGTGTTTTCTTTAGAACAGAACTCCCTGGACTATTTTTTTTGAAGACCTCGACCGGTCCAGCACAGGGTTAACCGGTCGGACCCCCCATCAATCGGTCGCCCTGTGTAAAATTGTGTTTTTAATTTTCAACGTCTATTTCTATGCAACCGGTCGCCCTATTGTTTTGACAGCAAATTCTAACCGTTGTGCAGTTGACATCTTTTCCCTAAATTATGAGGTTGATTTCTAACAGCTATATTCTTGATTTTAATTGTATTTTTCTGTAGATTTTCAATCCCCAAGAGGAGCCTATCCATGATCAATCATCTCCTATAAATAGAGGAAAATTTGAAGCAACACAAAAAAAAGATAAAACTACAACACAACAAGATACATTCAAGCAAACACTTTTGTTCTTCTATTTCAATATTCTTGTTGTAATAGCCTAAGGTCTTACACTTTCACATATTGAGGTCTAGGCTTAATTCTTGATTACACTTGCACTCAAAATTGTATTGTTCATTATAGAGTTGTAATCTTGAATTTTTTTGTGGTCATCATTCAACACAAGATATCCTTGTGAGTGTTCTTGTGGTAAGAACACACTTGGGTGATCTAGATGTTAGGTGCAAGAAGATTGTGGTAATCTTCTTATTGAAGATTGTGGTGCTCTTTGAGGTGTTGAAAAATTTGGTGTTCTTCAAGGTTGAAGATTGTGGTGATCTTCACAAGGTGCCATTGAAGGAAGATTGTGGTAATCTTCTAGGGAGAATGTGGTAATCTCCAAGGTGGTGTTGAAGAAGAGTGTGGTGCTCTTCAAGGTGATGTTGTAAGGTGTTGTTGTATTAATTGTGGTAATTAATAAAATCTTTTTTTCCTTTTGAAATCCATCCCGGAGATACTGGGGTGGTAGAGGATTAGGCCCTAGGTGGGTTGAACCTCTATAAATCGACGCATGTTATTTACTTCCCGCACCTTTATTCTTGTTTGATTCGAAAAAGAGGGCATAATCGAGAAAATGGAGATAATCTATTCACCCCCCTCTAGATTATCGTAGGCGCTTGGACTTACAAGTGGTATCAGAGCTAAACTCTTTGGCAAGCTCGTTCCACATCGCGAGTAAAGAGGAATGATCAATGGCTATGAATGAAGTCTACAGTACCGGCACCTCCACCAACAAGCCACCACTATTTGATTCCAAAAATCATATATTTTGGAAAGAAAGAATGGAATGCTATTTACAAAGTTGCGGGTTTGATATTTGGAACACGGTCATCAATGGAGAATCTATTCCAATGAAAGACACACCTCACACCACCAAAGCTCTCAAGGAGCTCAATGATGAAGAGAAGAAAATCATCTCCTTAAATGGTAAAGCTCTCAATATTATTTATTGTTCACTTACCACTTCAAAATATGATCATATTGTAGGAATTAAATCGACACATGAAGTATGGAGAAAATTAGAAGAAGTATATGCAAATGAAAGGAGCAACTCAAAAACATCTAGTTCTCAATTGGATATAACATCAAATCCAACAACATGGGATGAACCTCTTACAACCTTCAATAATGAAGAAGTCGAACAATGTCTTATGGGCATCGAAGAAGAAAATGAGGTACGCTTTAAACCTTCTACTTCTTATGATAATGAATTACATAATGATTATAGTGATTTTCAAAATAATTTTGATGAGCTTCAAAATGAATTCCAAAGCTTACTCTTTAAATACAAAAATTTGAAAAAGGAATTCAATGTTTTGAAAAATGATAAGGATAGTTTATTTACTTCCTATGAATCACTATCATGTGCTCACACCACCACACTTGATAAGGTTAGAATCCTTGAAAAGGAAAATAGTACTCTTGTTGAGGATATTAAGTGCATGAAAAATGAATTATTAAAATTCAACTTGAGTACCGATAAAATGACCAAAATTGTTGATGTTCATAGTTGTGATAAATTGAAACAAGGACTTGTTCATAACCCTAATGTTGTAAACCATATGAAAAAGAGTCAAGTCTCTGAGCATGTTGGTCATTATACTTCTCGAATTGTTACTTGCTTTTATTGCGGTAAAAAGGGTCATACGGTAAATACTTGTCGGGCTAGAAATAGCTCTAATTATTATTGGAGACCTAAAAGTCTTAAAGCTAATTCCAAAGGACCCAAACACTTAAGGGTACCACAAAACAATGTCATATTAGGTACCCGGCGGAATAACAATCAAAGAAAATTCATACCGCCAAGAAGACATCAAATGACCATTTCATTTGATCAAAGGAGAAGACAACATCACAATGAATTTACAAGAGGAATACATTATCAACAATGGGAAGGACACAATCCTTGGAAATGGAGTAATTGGAGAAGCCATCATCAACAAAGTGACTTCTCAAGAGGAAGATACTATCAACAAAGGGAAAGACACTACCCGTGGAAATGGCAAAATTGGTAAACCGTATCTCTCCTTATTTAAATACGCATAATGTTTTATGTATGCTTGTATTTTTGATTTCAAAATGATTTTTCAAAATATTTAAAAACAAATGAGGTCTTCTAAATATTTGTGTTTTCTTAAATCTTTTGAAAAGGAGACCTTGCTTGATGTGTGTAAAAACTCTTGTGCATTTATTTAGACAAAAATGTTTTATTATCTCTTATGGATTTATATAGCATAAGCATACTTGTGACATCTCTTATTGCTTTAGCCTACACTTTTACCACTATATTTCGTGCAAGAATTTTGTTTGAGAAATGTGTAGGATATATATATCTTCATCTTTATCAAGAGATGCTTAAACTATCGAGGTACACTCACCATTGTTATTCATCTCATAGACTCGATATATTTTTGCCATATGCCTATGTGCTTGATTTTCAAGATATTTCAAAGTATCCCATACAAGTGCCATTAAAAGGATTTTCCGATTTTTGAAAGGCACTATTCGATAAAGCTTGTTTTTTCCGAGACTTGTAAAGGATTATTTTTTGTTTTGATAAAACATTTGCTTCTTATCCTTCTCTCAAAATTATGCATTTGATTGCACATTTTCATGTCCTTAGTCTTATTTGTTTTGTCAAAACTCTTGTTCAAATATTTCTTTTAAATGAGGTCTCGACTATACACTCTCGGATTTTCAAATTTCAAAAAGGAGACCTTATATAGCTTCCTATAAGCATATTCGAACTTACATGTTTTTATTAAAATCTTGATGATTTTTTAAAAAAGCATAGTATGTGTTACTTGTTATAGTGTCTCTATTATTCGATATTACTATGCTCTTGTGCACGATATTTTGTTAATATTTTGCAGAAATTTTTGGTATTTCGGAACAAGCTTGATGACCAATGCGAAGTTAGCAGCTCAATGGTATTGTCAAATAGAAGTTGATGCAAGGTGAATTTGAGTTGAGCATGATGGGGAGCTCAACTTCTTCCTTGGATTTCAATTAAGCAATGCCAAGAAGGTATCTAAATTTCACAATCAATATATACAGAAGAAATTTTGAAGAAGTTTGGCATTGAAGAAGGAAGAAACGTCTCTACTCCTATGGAAACCTACATCATAATTGATCAAGTTTGAGAAAGACATATTGGTTGATACAAGTTCGAGGTATGTTTATCTACGTTTATTACTCCTTTAGGCTTGATATTTTTTGTGCCTTATTTCTATATGCTCGACTTCAAAACTATCCCAACGAATCTCATTAAAGTGCCGTTAAAAGAAATTTTTAAATATTTGAAAGGCAATTCTTCTTATGGCTAATTTATACAAAGTTTTAAAACGTTCATATTTTTCGGGATAACAAGTCCGGTGATAATAATTTCTCAAAATACGGTTATTGAGATTCTATATTTGTTTTAAGGGATTGCGTTTCTTAAACAAAAAATTGAGATGTGTTTAATTCCGTCTCAAGGATAACTCGCGGATATTTGTTTTTAATCGTAAATCGCCGAGTCTTTTACCTCATTTCGAGCCTGTTTAGACATAATGTATATTGAATGAGGTCTATGTTTGCATTTCGTACATTTTTAAAACTTAGGGGTGAAAAATCGGATTTTTGGATCAAATTTCGAAAAATGGCAGAACAGACAACTCCAGTGACCAAATGAAGTGAGGTCGACCGATCGACCTCATCTTGGACCGGTCGAACAGATGAAATATGTTGATTAAAACGATTTTGTTCTGCGCTTTAGCATATTTCTTGTGGTTTTCACTATTTTCGCACCCCTTTGCAAATTTCACACACAATTCACTTCAAAATGATTTCTTTCTTGTAAATTATATATTTTTGAGTTTATACTATTGTTATATCATCCAGGATACCCGACCTCTCCAATTAATTGATAAGAATTCTTCTTCTTTATCTCAATTGGGTTGAACCCTTGAGAATGTGCTTCATCTTTGATATATTGTTGGAATTCTTATATTCTTGTGTTGGGTATGATGATTGTTGTTGGATGATATTTGTAAAATTGCATTTGGTGATGAAAAATTTGGCTTGGTTATTTTTACAAGGGCTATATACATCTTCTTTATTATTTGACGCCCGCCAAGTGTTCGATAAAATATTTCTATGAAAAATTCATCACCTACATGATTCTCTCGATTTCAAAAGTCTTATATATTTATAGAGATCATGTTTTGTCAATCAAATGAGCTTTTGCAAATCATATGATCAATTTTTCCTCTTAATAGGATTATAAGCTTCAATGTTCAAATAGCTCGATAAATCGGTTAAATTGCGCACTTTGATATGGATATATGATGTTTTTATCGTGCTAAAATTCTTTTTGATGATTCCAAAGGGGGAGAAACAGGTTATAAGCTCATTAGCTCAAAGAAGCTAAAATAAGCTCACGAAAGAAACTATAAGCTATGGCTCGTTATAGCCAAAAGCTTTGGATATATCTTGGACTTGTGATACTTGTTTTGTGGTTTTCTTTGACAGGGGGAGCTTCTAAGCTTGTGATTCCTTTGGATATATTGTAAAAGCTAAAGCTTTTAGCTTTTGTATGGTTGCTTATTTGCTTATCTTGATGTGCATGTTGATAGGGGGAGTTTTTGCTAACTTTTGAAAATCTTCACTCCCTTCCTTGTGGCTATTTTATTTGAAAAGTTGGTTGCTTCAAACGACCAGTTATCTTTTACCGGAAAATCATTTTTTGATTTCAAATTCGACCTCTTAAAATTTCTTAAAATTGTTTTGGTTTGTAATCATCAAAAAGGGGGAGATTGTTTGATAAATGTTTTTATCATGATTTTGATGATTTTGTTTTAAAGTATTTTTACACCAAAACAATGTTTGAAAATGTTGTCCAAATACTCCCGATTGTTTTAAAATGTTTTTACTAATTTTTTGGAGTATTTCTTGAAGTTTATTTTTGATAAAAATTGGACAACACTTCCGTTTCGCGTTGGACCGGTCGCCCTATAGGGCAACCCGTACCTGGAGATGTGTTTTGAAACAGAAAATGCGATGGAAGTAAAAGAGATGAGGTTGACCTGGCGTCGACCGGTCGGCCTAATGGCAACCGGTACCTGGGAGTATTTTCTTTAGAACAGAACTCCCTGGACTATTTTTTTGAAGACCTCGACCGGTCCAGAACAGGGTTAACCGGTCGGACCCCCCATCAATCGGCCGCCCTGTGTAAAATTGTGGTTTTAATTTTCAACGTCTATTTCTATGCAACCGGTCGCCCTATTGTTTTGACAGCAAATTCTAACCGTTGTGCAGCTAACATCTTTTCCCTAAATTATGAGGTTGATTTCTGTAGATTTTCAATCTCCAAGAGGAGCCTATCCATGATCAATCATCTCGTATAAATAGAGGAAAATTTGAAGCAACACAAAAAAGAGAGAAAACTACAACACAACAAGATACATTCAAGCAAACACTTTTGTTCTTCTATTTCAATATTCTTGTTGTAATAGCCTAAGGTCTTATACTTTCACATATTGTGGTCTAGGCTTAATTCTTGATTACACTTGCACTCAAAATTGTATTGTTCATTATAGAGTTGTAATCTTGAATTTTTTTGTGGTCATCATTCAACACAAGATATCCTTGTGAGTGTTCTTGTGGTAAGAACACACTTGGGTGATCTAGGTGTTAGGTGCAAGAAGATTGTGGTAATCTTCTTATTGAAGAGTGTGGTGCTCCTTGAGGTGTTGAAGAATTTGGTGTTCTTCAAGGTTGAAGATTGTGGTGATCTTCACAAGGTGCCGTTGAAGGAAGATTGTGGTAATCTTCTAGGGAGATTGTGGTAATCTCCAAGGTGGTGTTGAAGAAGAGTGTGGTGCTCTTCAAGGTGATGTTGTAAGGTGTTGTTGTATTAATTGTGGTAATTAATAAAATCTTTTTTTCTTTTTGAAATCCATCCCGGAGATACTGGGGTGGTAGAGGATTAGGCCCTAGGTGGGTTGAACGTCTATAAATCGACGCGTGTTATTTACTTCCCGCACCTTTATTCTTGTTTGATTCGAAAAAGAGGGCATAATCGAGAAAATAGAGATAATCTATTCACCCCCTCTAGATTATCGTAGCCGCTTGGACTTACAGTTTGATCCTAAAATGAAATTTGCAAAGTTAAATTTACATCTTCTTAGTAGGTGAAATACAGTTAGAAGAACATTCCCTAAAAAAATATGGTTTGAACATTTTGAACCCGAAACACGATACTTACATGATATTATCATTGAACAAAATACAATGGATATTGAAAAAATAAAAAGTAATTAAAAAAAAGATATTCAAGAACTCATTTTGCATCAATTTAACTCTTGTTTTAATTTTTTTAAGTGTCTCATTCTTCCTTATGTTTGGTTTTGAGATTTTTTTGCAACATTTTTTAATGTATTCTTAGCCTATGGTTAGAACATTTTGAACCCGGAACACGATATTTGCATGATATTATCATTCAAAAAAATACAATTGATATTAAAAAAACTAAAAAGTAATTAAAAAAAGATATTCAAGAATTCATTTTGCATCAATTCAACTCTTGTTTTATTTTTTTAAGTGTCTCATTCTTCTTCATATTTGGCTTTGAGATTTTTTTGGCAATGTTTTTTAATGTATTCTTAGCCCAAGCATGATCGATTGACATATTGGTGTCTTCCTATTTTTCTCCATCTCTGAAATGTGTGTTATCTCTCTACTAAGCTATAACATTAAATTTTCCATTCACCACCCGTGCCTTTGGTTTTTTGTTAAGAGTGGTGAGCAAGTGAAATTTCTTTTCGTATGTTCTTCGCCTATGGTTAGAACATTTTGAACCCGAAACACGATAATTACATGATATTATCATAAAAAAATATAATGGATATTAAAAAAAACTAAAAATTAATTAAAAAAACGATATTCAAGAACTCATTTTGCATCAATTCAACTATTGTTTTGTAACGCCCCAGTTATACAAAATTAAAATATTCCGACTTTTATATAAGAGTTATTATAAAAATAAGATTTTTAACAAAATAATTTAATAAAATAAAATATTTAAATATAGATAAATACCAGTCACATTACTATTGAAATATTATCAAAATGTTCCATGACATAAAATAAAATAATTCAAATTCTAAAGTTAAATTTGGTCTTCATCAATCACTAACGTATCTTCAGCGCAACTCCTTAATCTGAAAAATTATAAAATTGAAGGGGTGAGCTTCCACTTGCTCAGTAGGGACCAACTTTTGTCAATACATAATAAATCATACAAGCATTTCATGTATAGTGTTGGGAAATTATTTTGTAAATTTTGATGAATGCCGTGTAAAACTTAGAATAGGAAGTTGGCACCCCATTTTTGTTGTAAATTGCATTGTAATAGATAGGGCTGGTCAAGCTGAGTTAAGTCAGCTATGCCTAAACATGCAAGAAGACAACTGGAGACTAGAAGGAAGACTCCGCTGAGAGGTAGCTGAGTATGGCAAAGAAGAGAAGACGGGAACTCGATCAAGGTGCAAATGAGATATAGGCTGAGTGAAGTATCAATCAAGTCAACTCAAGACAAAAAGTCTCAAGGTTGAAGTGAAGTGAAGAGTCATCAAATGATTGGAAGGCGACTCAAGTCACCTGGGGAAGTTAAGAAAATGCGGTCAAGTCAAGACAATCGAAAGAGATTCGTTGCACGAAATCAAGAGAATTACTTAAACAAGTAATACCTCCATCTTGCCTTTCTTGAAGTGATCGATTCGAGAAAGCGTGCAAGAGGAATAAACTAATGGGAAGCACCGCACCATGTCGAACTCGAAAAGTCAAGAATCATTCATACGAGGAAATGGAAATTCCAAGGATCGCAACAAGACAAGCCAACGACCACAAGTGACTTTCAAAAATAAGTCTATCTCTTCAACGGGCAGATTTTTGAAAGATCACTATAAAAGGCCGAGGAATAACTCGAGAGAAGGTTACTCGAACCACGAACATTCAAGAAAACATTTGAATCGTAACCTAATATATTCTCAAATCATTCAAGATCAATCCTCAAGCCTACATTACGAAGAAATCAATCCAACACTCACTGTGAAGGAAAGATAACTTCAATCGAGTTGAAGAGGAAATTTTTGAAGAATCAAGGGGTCTACATTCCACGGAGGATTATAGGAAGGTTCAAGGTCGAACCCGGTCTCAAGTTTTTGGAGGGCTTCGTGATCAAATCCAAGAAGCTTGAGCAAGTGGGTCAGTAGTCGCAAAGCGCACCGCCTGTGAAGAAGAAAGCCGAGTCGTCGAGAAGCCACCGCGTGACCAAGGCATCTCCCGGCATCGAGTCCCAAAGGATCAAGTCACCGTGTGATCAAGACTTGTATATCGGATCATTAACCACTCGTATATTGATCAATACTTAGTGGATTCCTCCAGGAGTTGGAGAAGAGAGGAGTAGAAGAATTACCCCATCTTCGAACCTCTATAAAAACTTATTGTGTCATTTACATTTCAAAGACTTTAATTTCTCGCATCTTATTCTATCTCACGATAAATTTTCTATCCAATTGATAATCAATCGAGTGCTAAAACCAAGTATTAAAACAAACTTAACTTTATTCAAGGGTGTTAATTCTTCCAATAAAACAAATCACAAGTAGAGTTAAGTCTTTAGTCAAAACAGGTTGAGTTATTCTATCAACAAATTCGATCGAGTTTGTTGAGTGACTAACTCTGCCGATTAACCAACTTAGTTGTCCATCAAGGACACAAAATTGTGAAGTATTAACTCAATTTTTAAAAAGGACTAATTTGAAAAGTTGGCAAGGTTTATTCAACCCCTTCTAAACCTTACACTCACACCCCTTGGGACCTATAAGTGGTATCCGGCGGTTGGTTCATTGAGCCTTCCGCACCGGTTCTTGAACTAGATCTCCAAAATTTTCAAAGTATGTTTTAGTACTTGATCTTTCAAAACTTTTTTCAAAGAAAAGTTATTATCATGGAAGCAAATTTGACACGCATCCCTATGTTCACAATTGAAGAATTTGATGATTGGAAAATTCGTATGCGCTCATCTATTAGCATTACACGATGAGATGTGGATAGTAATAGAGGATGGGCCACTGCAAATTTTAAAAGTTAACACAAATTTGTAAGAAGAGTCTGCGGTGAAGGTGAAGAGGATGTTGCTCCCGGACTAGTCATGGTTGAAAACCAAGAGCCGAATGGACAAATGATGACATAAAAAGATATAACTTGGACAATGTGGCCAAGGACATTCTTTACAAAACCTTGACAAAGCCATGTTCAATAAAGTCAAATCATGCAAAACGGCTAAAGAAATGGGACAAGCTAACATTGATTTGTGAAGGCTCGTGAGCAAATCAAGGAAAATAAACTATCGATTCTTTGTCAAAAATTTGAGAATTTCAAAATGATCGCAGGAGAGACCTTAGATCAACCGGATGCTCGGTTCACGTAAATTACCAATGAGCTATCTCGCACTTGGAAAAGAATATACACAGAAGAAATGTGTATGAAGATTCTAAGAAGTCTCCCAAATTTGAATGGGAAATGAAGGTCATGGCACTAAGATATTCCATGAACCTATCCAAGACATCCAACCATGAGTTATTCTCGGATCTCAAAGCCTACGAATTTGAGCCGAGAAAAAAACCAGGAGGAGACAACAGTTGTGCCCAAAACAATGCTCTAATTGTTAAGGATGGCAAGAGAGCCGAGGTCAAAGAAGTCATTGACCAAGAGGAAATAGCCCGATGGTTAAAAGGTTTAACAAGTTCTTTAATAAGAACTACAAGAGAGGCAAGGGCGAATCCTCCGAAGACACTCGGCTCCTCCAAGTCAAGGGAAGATAGGCCAACCAAGAGAGCGAGAACATCAAAAAGTTGAATATCAAAGGGACAATCCAAGAATGGAAAGAGTCGATCAAAAGGTTGAAAATCTATCTTTGAACTATGAGCAACCAGGTCACTATGCCATTGATTGCCCATATCCTGTAGTCAACAAATACAAGAATGAAGAAGAAAGAAAGGACTTGAGAGAAAGAAGACAAGAAAAGAAAAAGGCAATGTTGGTCAGCAGAGATCTGAGACAAACAAGTCAAGAGACACAAACTGATTCGAGTAGTGAAGGCGACTACTCAAGTGACTCGAAGAAGAAGCCTTGATCCGTTTAATGGCCAAGGAACAAGACCAACCGGACCAAGAAGATGAGGTACACTCTAATTCATCACACTCATATTCTAGTGATAGTGACTGTGACACACACACTTCATCACCCACTGATCTTTATGATTCATTAGGCAAAATGATGAAAGATTTTGAACACATTAAATCCTCACACACACTACTAAATGAGGAAAACAGCCTACTCAAGAGCCAAAACTCACAAACTGACTAAGGAGCCGAGTACTCTACGTCAAATAGCTGATGAGAATGAAAGTCTAAAGGCTGAAAATGCTAAGCTAATAGCAGAGATAGCTGCTATAGAAAAGAGGGAAAATGACCTAAAAAATGTGATTGCCTCATTCACTAAGGCATCTTAATCATTGGATGATCTTATTATGAGTCAAAGAGAATGTGGAGACAAGACAGGCTTAGGATTTAATTCCTCTGTGCTATGTCAAGCTCCAAAAGTGATTTTGGAAAAAGGATCTTCAAGTTATGAAGTATCTCAAAAATCCAAAACTCCAAATGGTGCACACACATTTATTTCAAAGCACAATCACAAGCAAACGGCCTTGGTTATAAAGGAAAAGGAAAAACGACCGATTGAGCGTCTTTGAGAGGACAAGCGAGAAGAAATCCAAATGAGTTCCTCAACAAACTCCAAACAGAAATACTCAGTAAAGAAGAAACAGAGCTACCAAAAACCCCGTGTTCTATAAAAGAAACACATATGAAGGGAATGGTAGAAAGTACCCAAGCCAAGTGATTGGAATAATGTGAACTATCGGCAAAGACCTATGGAATATACGCCCAAATGGCAAAGGCACGAAACTCAAGAAAGGCCATTCCAAAGGTATAAGAGCTTTCATCAAAGACACATATACACCTAGGCACTACACTCGGAGATATCACAACTACCCAAAGAAGGCAATTGCTAAAACACATACACAGGCATACAGACAAAAGATACAAATTTGTATAACCTAGAACCCCAAGCAATTTGCCAAAATTAATTATGATTATGGCACCGATAGATGGCCACCCCTTAGAGTCAAATCATATGGCTATAGGTTGGTTGGATAATCTTACAATACTAACCCCTCAGACCCGGACAAATATGGGTACCTAAAACTTAATTTCCTTGATTGCGGGTTCAAGGAACAAATGCCAAGGAACCTGGTACATGGATAGTGGTCATTCCCGGACATATGACAGAAACAAGAAAAATCTGTCAAAATTCAAGGAAGTCGAGGAGCAAAAGTCATATTTGGAGGAAATGAAGCTCCGGGAGAAATAAGAGGCATTGGATCCATCAAGAAAAATGGATTAGAAATCACGAGATGTTGCAAATGTTGAAGGACTCAAATTCAATCGCTAAGTATTAGCAAACTCGTGACAAAGGCTACAATGTTGGATTCAACATGGGTACATGCCAAATCAAGAACACCAATCCAATGAGGTTGTGTTTCAAGGATGCGAACAAAAGAACATGTATGTGGTAGATTGGTCAACTCGCAACACCAAGCACTTGTCTACTAGCAAAAGCACAAGAATCAAGTTTCTTTGTGGGCACAAGAAGGTGAGTCACCCGAATTTCAAAACAATTAACAAACTTGCGTAAGCAATCTTGTGGAAGGACTTCCGGACTCGATATCAAGAAGGAGAGTATATGTGATGCATGTCGAAGGAAAACAAATCAAATCATCATTCAAAGAAAAGACATGTCCATCTTCAACAAGAATATTGCACTGCTACATATGGATCTATTTGGTCCATTGAACCAAATTAGCATAAGTGGGAAGAAATACACCTTGGTGGTAGTAGATGACTACTCAAGATATACATGGACAATATTCATGTGTAAGAAGAAAGAAACTCTCGAAACTACCACAAAATGATGAAGAGGATTCAAAATGAGAAAAGTCAAACCATTATCAAAATAAGATCGACGGAGGAACCGAGTTTGTCAATAGTATAATAACTTCGATATTGTATTGAAAATGGTATTGGTCATGAATTATCTGCGGCAAGGACTCCACAAAAAATGGAGTTGCGAGAAAGAAGGAATATAACTCTCAAAGAAGCGGCAAGGACCATGTTAGGCAAGCAGGGCTACCTAAAAGATTTTGGGTGAAACAATAAACACAAAGATGCTATACTCAAAATAGATGCATGATAAAATGACAAATGACAAAGACTCCTATGAGATTTGGACAGGAGAAAGCCAAATGTTGCATATTTTAGAATATTTGGATGCAAATGCTTCATCCATAACAATGGCAAAGATAATTTAAAGGCTTTTGATGCTAAAGTGATGAAGGTATCTTCTTGGGATACTCAAATGAAAGCAAAGCGTCTGAGTACTCAACAAGAGGACCATGGTTACAGAGGAATCCATTCATGTGGTGTTTGATGAGCCAAATGTAAATGGAGAAGACATTGAAGAGTCACCGATAAGTCAATCAACCAACCATGCGAAAAGTCCCTATCTTTGGTCAAGCCGGAATTATATACCCGATGAAGATGAGATAGTGAGTCTCAAAAACAGTTGGAAAATATGCAACTAAGTGATGATGAGAGAGCTGATCAAAGCAACACACTGCAAGACGATCAATCCACTAACTTACTCCAACCGGATGTAAGATGGCCGAGAGACCATCCACGAACTAGTCATTGGAGATGTAAGAGAAGGTGTCAAAACGAGATCCGATCTCAACAAGAAGCAATGTTCACATGCTTCATCTCACAAATAGAGCCTAAAGATGTGTCACAAGCATTGGATGACACACATTGGATTCAAGCTATGCAAGAAGAGTCAATCGTTTTGAAAGAAATAAAGTATGGGAATTGGTTCAAAGACCCACCCATCAAAATGTTATTGGCACTAAATGGGTGTTCGAAACAAGATGAACAAGGAAGGTTACGTGGTAAGAAACAAAGCAAGATTGGTAGCCAAAGGATATTGCCAGGGAAGAAGGGATAGATTTTGATGAAACTTTTGCTCCTGTAGTAGCAAGATTGGAAGCTATAAGGATGTTTCTTGCCTATGCAGACTCACAAGAACTTTATTGTATATCAAATGGATGTAAAAAGTGCATTCCTTAATGGTTTATTGGAAGAAGAAGTATATGTTGAACAACCTCCAGGATTTGAGCGAGAAGACTCTTGGAGATAAGGTATACAAACTCAAGAAAGCTCTACATGGATTGAAACAGGCACCCGAGAGCATGGTATGATACATTATCACAATTCCCGATGAGAATGGATTCACAAAAGGAAAAGTGGATAGAACACTCTTTAGAATTCAAGACAGGAAGAGCATACGACTTGTTCAAATATATGTGGATGACATCATTTTTGGATCCACAAACAAAGAGTCTGTGTGATAAATTTTCAAACCTCATGCAAAGCAAATTCGAAATGAGCATGATGGGAGAGTGACATTCTTCCTTGGACTCCAAGTGAAACAAATGAAGGATGGAACCTTCATAAGTTAAACAAAATACACCGGAGAATTAATGAAGAAATTTGGTATGGAAGAGAAGTCTTCAGAAAAATACCAATGAATACATCGATCAAAATGGACATGGATGCGGATGGCAAGCTTGTAGATCAAACAAGATCTGAGCACTTATTGGATCATTGCTCTATCTTACAACAAGCGGCCGGACATCACCTTTCTTTGTAGGTGTATGTGCAAGATTTCAATCTGCTCCAAAAGAAAGCCACATGACTTTGCGACCAAGAGGATCTTGAGATATTTGAAAGGAAGCCAAGAAGTTGGCTTATGGTATCCAAAGGAAGGTGGATTCAAGCTAATTGGCTATTCGGACTCGACTATCTTTGGATGTAGAGTTGACAGAAAATCACCTCGAGGCACATGTCAAATGCTTGGAAATAGGCTAATTTCTGGTTTAGCAAAAAGCAAAATTCAATAGCCACCTCCACATTGAAGCGAGAATACATAGGCTGGCAAACATGTTGTGCCCAAGTCCTATGGATGAGACAAAGAATGAGAGACTATGAAATTGAAGAAAAGGAAATTCCAATCATGTGTGATAACACAAGTGCAATTGCAATCACTCAAAATCTGTGTTGCACTCAAGAACAAAGTATATCGATGTCGATATCACTTCATAAGAGATCATGTTGAAAAGAAGGACATCACCTTGGAATATATTTCAACCGATAAGCGGTTGGCGGACATATTCACAAAACCATTATGTGAGTCAAGATTTGAAGAACTCAAGCACGAGTTAGGATTAATTGGTGAGTTGACACTCGAAGACTCAAAGAAAAGAAATGAAACACGAAAAGAGGAAAAAGAGTGAACTCTTAAATCAACTAAGTGAATCACCAGATCGGAAAGACAATTTGTCTGAGTTAGGACGTGTGAGTATTTACATGCGAGGAGAGAAGAGTTAAATTAGCTAAGGGACAAGCTGAGTCATTTATGAGCAAAGTGACAAAAACACAGTCGTTTTTACTAAGCGGGAATGTTTTTAAGAATGACGTCGAAGATAATTATGACGTGTCTGAGGCAAAAGCCGCACACCAAGCTTATGATTGGATATAAATGCTGTCGCATTAAATACGAGACATTAAATGCAAATCGGTGTGCAAGATCTAAGCCGTTGATTTTGATCACATTTCAAAAACTACCCGCACGTCCTTTCATGAAGCATACTTAAACCATTTTCGTCCGTTTCTCTCACACTTTACCAAAAACTGTTCATCTCTCTCTCGAAAGCAAAAGCAAATATTCTGTCTCAAAACCCTTTCAATCCTCAGATCATTTTCTAAATTTCATTCGGTAAAATATTGAGAAATGGCATCCACTCATGATTTTGTCAAGCTAGGAAAGCAAATCCACACCGGGTCTACTGTGGATTTCGATGGTATGGTGAAAGCAATTATTCTCTCTCAAAACCACTGCTTGTTACCGGCGGAAGGAGTGTCGGAAATTAATGAAGCTGATGTTGACCTGACTGCTGCTTGGAAGGAAGTAGCCAAGTCCGACTATCTTTGAAAGTAGTCTACACACAACTAATAAGAGGTCTGGCCAAGGAGGACTACCACAAATTATCGGACATCGTTGCCAAATGCATAGATATCAATTTGGCGACTTTGACCACCGTATCCAAAAGCAAAGTTGATCGTAATGGCCGCGATCATTGAAGAACAAAAAGTGAATCTGGCCGTTTGTCTACGGCAGACTCGCGAACGTTGGGAACAAATCCTTCAAGGAGGATGGAACGTTTGGAGGTTCCCTAGGATACGGCCTGGTGATGGCCGGCTGATGGAGGCAAAAGGAGTCCCTCTTCGACATGGAAAGGCGTTCCATGTAAATAAGAGGATGTTCGAGATCAAACCTCTCTCGCGCACGAAAGAGAGCCTACGCTTAGAGAGGCGTCACGAGTGAGGGGGAATCGATTGACCAAAGATACAAACTGTCTCCTCTCCTCCAAAGAAAAAGGCCTCTCCCGCACTGCTAAGAAAAAGAAGATCACCCCTGCGCAAAAGAAAAAAAAAGAAATCTGCTCCCGCCCTGCAGCCGAGTCAGTCACCGCTGCCCCGCAACCGTGTCTCGCTCGCAGCTGCGGCCAGCGGAGAAGGAATCTCAAATACCTTCTCCGGTCGTCAAGAAAAAGAGAACCGATAAGCCAAGACGGCCAACTCCTTAGAAGAAGACAACGACACGCCCCCCGCCGCCCGGATTAAGAAGAAACCTTATCCGAACCGTAAATCCCTCTGGTACAAACAAAAAGAAGGAGAAGAATTTTCAAGCGTTAGAGCTTGAGAAATCGGGCCGACCACTCACTGGAGAAGATACCCGAGATCGCTGGAGAAGTAGAGTCTCCAGGACGTATCGATGAAACGCCAAGTCTCTGGACAATCAATCGAGAGCAACTCAAGACCAGTGTAGACAGAACAACCGAGGAACACGGAATAGCCGAGACAACCGAATCACTGTTGACAAGGTTGTTTCTCCACCGTAACATAACATAGGCTATCAAGATGTCGGCAAATGGGTTCGCTACCCTTAATCCCCGGAAACAAGGGCCAACAAGAGATCGATGAAGACGATGTAATCATGTACTCTCCATTGTATCCGGACATCCAAAATCGTCTGCGAGAGGGAGAAAATGGAAGGCGAGCCTATCCAGAGTGCGGTTTGAAAATCCGAGTTCATTGATGAGGAAGAAGAACTCTTCGAGGTTTCTTGAGGTGGACACAAAGATCTTTGCAAGCCCTTGATGAGGATAATTGCATCAATATACTGCAGATTTGAAAAGAAAAACGAACGGGCTAAAGCGGTGAGGACGCAGAAGACGTGAGAAGGCCAAAGATCTCCCTCTCTCACCGGCACCACCGATCATACACACTCTCACTTTGACATCCTCTCGAGAAAGTGAAGAGTTGCAAATGCAAAGAAGCAATGCAAGAGTCCGAATCCTACATGAGCAAAGAATGATGGAGGGACCAGGAGAGTCCTCCAAATCACAAACTGAAATAGACCCAATGGGAGTGGTGCAACATATTGCCATCAAGTTGTTGCCGCCACCACTTCCCCAACTCATTCGAGAGGAAGGTGTTAAGGAACGGCGATGAAACGGGATAGTGGGGACCCCAAATCGAGCCAACCCCTAATGAATGTGTCTTACCACCGCCCCAACAAAATGAATACTCGGTGGGAACATGCAATGAGTCCGAGACGAGTGACCCCATTCCGAGTCACTCACCGGTGTGCCGATTGAGGGGAAACTCCTCCACTGCAGCAAGGTTGGAGGATCTTTGCACCGACTCCACAATGAATTTAGGAGGCGAAGTGGAGAAAGAACAATCACAGAATCCACAACAAGTTGTCACAGACGAGGCTCGAGGCGTTGTGGTATCTCCTCAATCGAAGTGCCAATCGCTCTGCAGCTAATGACGCCGCGATGCGATCGGTACGAGAAGGAACGCCCGGGAGTTAACACTGGGCGATGAAAGTGCAATCCATGGAGTTGAGACTCCAATGGATGCCACCGCAAAGACCCCAAGACAAATGACACTATCGAAAGGGATGTCCAGGCCTCGCCGCAGCTTGAGACTGCAGGAGGTAATGAAGGCCAACGGGAGGTTGAGACTTCCCGGGGAGAAATCGAAGCCGAACATCCCTCCTGCTATCATTGATCCATCGAAAAAGGAGATAAGTGCTCTTCACGATTCCCAAGATAATCCCGATGTAACCTTTCTAGGATCGGAAGGAGACGATGAAGCCGAGTTATCCCCTCGTGATCGATCCCAAAGACTCATTGAGGATGTTCCAACTACGAGTAAGTCGACCTCAAGACTACTCGCCAATCATTCAACTTTGATGATGAGCCACCCATGGAAATCTCATCATCGTCCGATGACGCTCGATAAGGCCGAGGATCGGTCAACTCATTTGGAAAAACCAAGGCCGAGATCGATCGAAGGCCGTTGAGACAATGAGGTTCACAAGTGAGTCGACTTCACAATGACCATAGGTGAAACAGTCCCATCGCGGCTCCCAAGTGCGGCGAGTTCGACTCCTCAAGGGACTTCACGAGCACCGCTTATCATTGAACAATTCCATTGCCCGTGATGATCCTTTCGTAGAATCATTTCCTTCTCCTTGGAGGTACCGACCTCCCGAAGAATCGACAAAGATCGCGAGCGCTTCCACGGACACGATCCTGTCATTCCATCGTGACACCATTGTTCCAAATGCTAACTATGACTTTGACGCTTGGCCGTCACCAAACACAGAGGAAGAAGTGAAGTTCGGGAGGTGTTCAAAGCCCTATTTGCTTTGAGATTGAACGGATGGAGAGGCACCAGCCTCACTGGACATGAGGTTAGATAACGGGGACGCCAACCTCACCGCCGATTTGAGAGGCATAATAGTCGAGAATCGTGAGTGGTGGCAACATCGAAAACAATGTGTGTGGAACAAGCTCGATATTTCAGACATTGTTTAACAAGTTGTTAGTCCGGGCCGAGAATGTTGATGCAAAGACAAAATTGCAAGAGCACATTGAACAAATGCATGAATCTCATACCACGAGAGATAAAGTCTGCTGCGTGAACATAATAAGAACGAGCTCTGCGTGTGGAAGAGAATATGGATCGAAAATTCGATCTTCTCATGGCCGAGATGAAGTTGGTAGCAAAATGAATCCAACGCCACCCGCTCCGAGTTTCGTGCAGCTTACTCCGCAGCATTGACGAACTCAACTATCGTGCACTAGACTTCCCGCTTGCTAGCTTGTTTCGGGGGTTCCTCTCTCCTTTGATGATGCCAAAAAGGGGAAGAGGAATACCTAAAGTCCTCAAAGGCGCTGAAGAGATCTAAAGCTGAGAAGGAGGAAGCAGCTGTGAAGGGAAAGACAACTGAGGAAGTAATAAGAGAGAAGAAAGAGAAGTCTGTTGAGGGGGAAGGTTCGAAAGATGTGACCTTGATGATTGCTAAAACCCCCCAACAAGGTCTTGTCACACGGTGATATTATCGGAAACTCCCGATGACTCTGCCACTCCAACACTCTGCACTACAATGGTGAAAGAGAAAGACAGATTGAAGCGAGGGATGGAAGAAGTGGAAGGAAGGATGAATGCCCGAGTTATGGATATTTTGAAACAACATGGAGGCATTCCAATAGACAGAGATACCTATGCTATTTCAGATGCCGGAACTGAGCCAAGATCTGTTGATGAATTCAAGACGCTCGCATCTGAAGGTTACTTAGCAAACATGTCCATGGCTCAAGCCTGGGATTTGTACTGGGAAAAAGGTCTCACACTATGTGAAGAAGGCGACAGCAAAAACCACCGGCGATCCTCTGCTGGTCACTCACCGGAAAAAGAAGACCCCAAGATAATACACGCCCGCAGGCGGGAGGAAGAAGCGATGGTGGAGGAAGAGGTTTGAGATCTAGATCTCTGTTCAAAAACATTGAGTACATAGATCCAGGCAAGAAAGGAGGGATCTCTTGGGATTTGGATTTGTGAAGTAGCCAACCCGCAAGTGGCTAAGAACAATGCTTGAGTATGTGAAGAGAATTGAAGAAGAAAATAAAAGACAAACTCAACTATCGGAGGAAAGACAAGAAAGACCGAGAAGAGATGAAGTCGCCTTGAAGGCGTATGAGAAAAAGAAGCAACAAGATGAGAAGAAAAGGAAAAGGTCAAGATGACAGAGAAGAAGATAAAAGAAGGAGGCAACGAAGGAGATGAAGTGTTCTTTGTCCACCCCTTCATGTATTTCACTATGTAAATACACTTTATGTAAGTCTTCAGACGTTGACTAAAATTATGCAATTTCTATACGTGAGTAGATATAGAACAACATGGTTAGTCTAAGCCTCGTTTAAACTCGATACATTTTTTTAGGCTTAAACTCGATACACACTGTAAACAACTATGTAAAGAACAAGAATGTTATGATCAATAAAAGATCGATTCTAAACATACAATATGTAGTTCTACATTTGTCTGTATGTATCTTTCTTTGTTAAATAATTGTATAAATGTTTTAAGTTTTGGCATCATCAAAAAGGGGGAAATTATTTTGTAGATTTTGATGAATGCCATGTAAAACTTAGAATAGGAAGTTGGCACCCCATTTTTGTTGTAAATTGCATTGTAATAGATAGGGTGGTCAAGGAAGTTAAGTCACTATGCCTAAACATGCAAGAAGACAAACCGGAGACTAGAAGGAAGACTCACCGAGAGCGGTGAGTATGGCAAAGAAGAGAAGACGGGAACTCGACTGAAGGTGCAACTGAGATACAACTGAGTGAAGTATCAGTCAAGTCAACTCAAGACATTCAAGTCTCAAGGTTGAAGTGACAGAAGAGTCATCAAATGATTGGAAGCTAACTCGAAGTCACCTGGGGAAGTTAAGAAAATGCGGTCAAGTCAAGACAATCGAAAGAGATCCGTTGCACATAAATCAAGAGAATTACTTAAACAAGTAATACCTCCATACCGCCTTTCTTGAAGTGCTCGCCTCGAAGCGTGCAAGAGGAATAAACCAATGGGAAGCACTGCACCATGTCAGAACTCTGAAAAGCTGAAGAATCATTTATACGAGGAAATGGAAATTCCAAGGACTGCAACAAGACAAGCCAACGACCACAAGTGACTTTCAAAAATATGCCTATCTCTTCAACGGGTAGATTTTTGAAAGATCACTATAAAAGGCTGAGGAATAACTCCGAGAGAAGGTTACCTGAACCACAAACATTCAAGCAAACAATTGAACTGTAACCTAATATATTCTCAAATCATTCAAGATCAATCCTCAAGCCAACATTACGAAGGAAATCAATCCAACACTCACCTGTGAAGGAAAGATAACTTCAATCAGTTGAAGAAGAAATTTTTGAAGAATCAAGGGGTCTACATTCCACGGAGGATTGTAGGAAGGTTCAAGGTCGAACCAGTCTCAAGTTTTTGGAGGGCTTCGTGATCAAATCCAAGAAGCTTGAGCAAGTGGGCTGTAGTAGCAAAAAGCCGCCTGTGAAGAAGCCGAGTCGTCGAGAAGCCACCGTGTGACCAAGGCATCTCCGGCATCGAGTCCCAAAGGATCAAGTCACCGTGTGATCAAGACTTGTATCTGGGATCATTAACCACTTTGTATATTGATCAATACTTAGTGGATTCCTCCAGGAGTTGGAGAAGAGAGAGGAGAGAAGAATTACCCCATCTTGAACCTCTATAAAAACTTATTGTGTCATTTATATTTCAAAGACTTTAATTTCTCGCATCTTATTTTATCTGGCGATAAATTTGCTATCCAATTGATAATCAATCGAGTGCTAAAACCAAGTATTAAAACAAACTTAACTTTATTCAAGGGTGTTAAGTCTTCCAATAAAACAAATCACGGTAGTGTTAAGTCTTTAGTCAAAACAGATGAGTTATTCTATCAACAAATTTCTCGAGTCAGTGCGTTGAGTGACTAACTCTGGTGATTAACTAACTTAGTTGTCCATCAAGGACACAACTGTGAAGTATTAACTCTGAATTTTTAAAAAGGACTAATTTGAAAAGTTGGTAAGGTTTATTCAACCCTTCCTTCTAAACCTTACACTCACACCCCTTAGGACCTACATATAGTAAACACATGAAATTTCCTCTGTAATTTTTCCTTTGACTGGTCAATTAATAAATTTTTAGCGCAACGGACTTAACCCGAAGATCAATTTCGATCCCGGATCTATTTACGGTCCCTAGCTAATAATTTATAATTCCTGTTGCATATCACATATAATTGAAAATACTTACATAAAACATTATATAAATACAAGAATTAAAAATCCCTACCTCCACTAATTTCTGTTAATCCGCGTAGCAACTAAAATGATTATTCTAATCCTCTTGATTCTCGATTCCTACATAAAGTATAGAATTATAATTAATAAATTTATTTAAGAAATTTTGGATGGGTTAGGAAAGAAATAGGATTAGAAAAAGAATTTACAGATTTTGGGTTTTAGGCTTTAAAAAGGCTTGCAACAAAAATTAGTAAAGAAATCCCAATTAAAATATAAAACTTAATTTATCTCTCTCTTCCTACAAACTCTCTTTCTCTCTCCTCCCTCTCCCTCAAACTGCCGCCCCTTTTTACCTCTCTCCCCTGTAATATTTTGTTTTTTCCATTTCCTCTTTATTCCTTCCTTTTTCTTTTCCCCTTTTCTCTCACTTTGTTCCTTTTCTTTCTCCCTCCCACCGACGTTCAGATCTCTCTTGTTCTTCTCATTTTTTTTCTCTGTGACTCCTCTCATCATCTTCCACAACAAAACTACCAAAGACCCACTTATATATTTCTCCTTTCTCTCTCTGATAATTTATTTTCCAGTCATCATCATACTCCAACAACTCACAAAACTTCCTCTTACCCCTTTCAGTCATGCCCAGAAGCTCTTCTCTCTCTTTTCTTTTCTTTTTCTTTTTTATAAATATATTGAGGTTTCTTGCTGGAAAATAGGAATATGGCTGGGGAATATTTTAAAAGTGGAAGAGCAAATGCAAAATCTCACCTTTGGTTTAGCAAGGCAATGAAGATATGAGAAGAAAATATGAAGAAAGGGGTTTCTTATAAAGAAATTCGAGATGTCAGATTAATCATCCTTACGTTTAAATAAAATTATGTTTCTTTTCATCTTCTTCATTAAACCTAAGACTTTAGGCTTTCCAATTTCCAAAACTGATAATATATTAATTAAGAGGACTAATTATTGTAATTATATTTTCTGATTTTAAAATAAATACATAAAAATTGATTAGAAAAATATTTAGGGGTTAGAAACCCTAATTGTAATTTTACCCCAAATGTGAAATTAGGGATCTGAATCCCCAATTGACTATAATTGGTAAACCTTAATAATAATTAGCCCCTAATTTTGTGGATATTACATTCTACACCCCTTAAAATTAATTTCATCTTCGAAATTCGTTACTTACTTGGATAATAAAATTTGGGTACTTGGCACGTATCTCTTCTTCGCGCTCCCAAGTGGCTTCATTTCTGCCATGGCGTGTCCATTGAACCTTGATTAATGCAACATCTTTATTTCTTAATTTGTGGATCTTGCGTTCTCAAATCGACTCTGGCCCTTCCTCGTATGTCAAATCCTTTTTAATTTCTAAATCCTTATAGTTCACGATGTGACTCGGATCGTGAATGTATTTTCTCAACATCGAAACATGGAAGACATTATGCACACTTGACAAACTTGGTGGTAATGCCAATTGATAAGCCAAATATCCAATACGAGTAAGGATTTTGAACGGTCCAATATATATTGGCTTTAATTTTCCCTTTTCACCAAAACGAATAACACCCTTTATAGGAGCCACTTTCAAAAACACTTTTTCTCCTTCTTCGAATTGTATATGATTTCTCCTTCTGTCAGCATATGACTTTTGTCTATCTTGAGCCATTCTGATACGATCTTGTATTTTGGCTATCTTTTCTACAGTCTCCTGAATCAGTTCTGGCCTCAAAACTTTCTTCTCACCAACCTCATTCTAATACAACGACGATCTACATTTTTGTCCGTACAATGCTTCATACGGAGCCATCCCAATTGTCGCTTGATAACTATTGTTATAAGTGAACTCCACTAAAGGCAGTAAAGTCTCCCAGTTACTCCCCAAATCGAGCACACAAGCTCTTAACATATCCTCTAATATCTGTATCGTCCTTTCATGTCACATGTCATGCATGGATGATAAGTTGTGTTGAATTTCAATCTTGTGCCCATTGCACTTTGCAAACTTATCCAGAATTTCGATGTAAATCTTGTATCTCTGTCTGATACAATAGACACCGACACTCCATGTAATTTCACGATCTCCCTCATGTAGATTTGAGCATATTGTTCCATACTGTACGTCATTTTGACTGGTAGAAAGTGAGTCGACTTAGTCAATCGATCTACTATAACCCAAACAGCCTTATTTCCTTTAATTGATGTCGGAAGTCCTACCACACAATCCATTGTTATATGTTCCTATTTCCATTCTGGGATTTCAAGTGGTTTTAGTAAACCGGGCGGTCTTTGGTGCTCTGCCTTCTCTTGTTGACAAGTCAAACATTTCTCTACAAAATTTCCAATATATCTCTTCATACTTCTCCACCAAAATATTCCCTTTAGATCTCGGTACCTCTTTATACCCCAGGATGAGCCGTGTACGGCGTACAATGAGCTTCTTCAAGAATTTTCTTTCTAAGTTCCTCTTCTTTAGGAACATACAATCTTCCTTCATAAGTTAAAACACTTTCTTCTGTTAAAAGAAACCCCTTAACACTCCCTTTTTGGGCTCGTTCTTTCATTTTGTTCAAAAATTTATCCCGAGGTTGAGCTTCATTAATTCTCTCCTTTAAAGTAGGTTGCACCGCTAAAGATATTAATATCGCTTAAGTACTCTTTGGTGGTACGACTACCTCATTCCTCATTTTGGCAAACTCCTTCACTATTTCTTCTTGTTCAGTTATTAACTTGATATTTCTCCTTTGGTTTTACGACTTAGAGCATCAGCAACTACATTAGCTTTCCCATGATGGTAGTTGATGGTCCAGCCGTAATCTTTAACCAATTCTAGCCACCTTTTCTGCCTCATGTTCAACTATTTCTGATAAACAAATACTTTAAGTTTTTGTGGTCAGTGAAAATTTCACACCTTCCTCCATACAAATAATGCCTCCAAATCTTTAAGGCATGAACCACAACAGCTGGACCATCACGTTCGTTGAATGTAGGTGGACGATAATGGCGAAACTGTTTCACAGTCCTCATGTTGTTATTATTGTTATTGTTTTGCACTGCCCTAAGTAATTCGGCAAGTACATCGCCGACAGGAGCATTGGCTTGATTTCCAACATTAGCTTGATTTTCATTGTTGGCTTGATTGTCATTCTCATTCGTACGGTTTCCTGTTCGGCTACAGGGAGCCATAATCCTACAAGTATACATAATGTTTAACTAACGTAATAATTGAATATTGAGTTTTACTACAAACACAACATAAGAAAAATAATCATAGACAAATAATAGTAGACAGAATATTAGATTTTCATTCATAATATTACTTCAACCCTTTAACAAGGATTTATTTGGATTAATAGAAAAATAAAGCAGATTTTTAATTAACAACTCAAAAGTTCTAGCCCTCTTCCTCATTTCCATCCTCATTCAGATCCTCCTCTTCATCTTCTTTCATGGCCACAGTTATACGGTCAATCTACTTTGCAAACAATCTAGAAGTGAATGCCCCATAGTCAATCTTGAGTGTGTAGTCTTGTGCGTCATACTTCACCGTTGTTCCACATAAATATTCAGCCTTAGCCTTCCATTTGGGTGGCAGCGAATCAACCACCCTGCGTGTAGCACCATACTGATCTGGAGCACCACTCAGAAAATGCACATCATACCATTTCTGATACATTTTTACCACGTAGGTTCCTATGTTATTTCCATCTTCGATTTTGTAATTAAGGTAATTAGTTAGCTCGTTCGAGATATTATTAATTCTCTAATCGCGCACCCTTTTTCTAGCAGTATGTGTTCGTGGCGACATCTATATTTGTAGTCATATCAATTAAACATCAATATATATATATATATATATATATATAATTTTTTTATAAGGCATATAGATTATTATCTAGCGAATGGCATAAAATTGTACGATTTACATATGGAAACATGTATTACAACTGGCATATAAAAGAAATTAAATGGCATAATAAATTTGTCACATACCTTGAGGAATCTGGCTGAGATATGATGGTAATGGATGACTCTAAATTATTTTGTCTTAATTTTTTTTACAAGTCTACAGAATCATAGAACTGCTTTGATACCACTGTTGTAACGCCCCAGTTTTACAAAATAAAAATATTCCGACTTTTATATAAGCGTTATTATAAAACACGATTTTTAACAAAATAATTTAATAAAATAAAATATTTAAATATAGATAAATACCAGTCACATTACTATTGAAATATTATCAAAATGTTCCATGACATAAAATAAAATTATTCAAATTCTAAAGTTAAATTTGGTCTTCATCCATCACTAACGTATCTTCAGCCCGACTCCATAATCTGAAAAATTATAAAATTGAAGGGGTGAGCTTCCACTTGCTCAGTAGGGACCCAGTTTTGTCAATACATAATAAATCATACAAGCATTTGATGTATAGTAAACACATGTAATTTCCTCTGTAATTTTCTCTGACTGGCCAGTTAATAAATTTTTAGCGCAGCGGGCTTAACCCGAAGATCAACTTCGATCCCGGGCCTATTTAAGGTCCCTGGCTAATAATTTATAATTCCTCTTGCATATCACATATAATTCAAAATACTCACATGAAACATTATATACATACAAGAATTAAAAATCCCCACCTTAACTAAATTTTTTGCAATGTTTTTTTAATATATTCTTAGCCCAAACATGATCGATTGACATATTGGTGTCTTCTTATTTTTCTCCATCTCTGAAATATGTGTTACCTCTCGACTAAGCTATAACATTAAGTTTTCCATTCACCACCTGTGCCTTTGATTTTTGTTAAGATCAGTGAGCAAGTGAAATTTCTTTTCGTATGTTCTTATTTCCAAACACCTATTTTCAGTTTTGTACTATTCATAAAATCGAAAAATATTTTTGTTTCAAGTGTTTTTACTAAAATTAACTCATTTTAAATTAATTTTCAAAGCTATTTTTCTTACTTATTTCCCTACCTTCAAAATATTCTAAGAATTACAAATAAATGAAATCATATAATAAGAGTTTGGGATACAAAGAGACAATAAGTATATTATAAAACAAAAAGCCAATGTAAAAAACTATTTAATTGCTCTTAAAAACTTTACTATAAGGATATTGTTGGCAATTCAAACTTTTCAAGAAACCATCAAACTCATTCACACTTTTATAATAAGTATAGATATAGATATAGATTTAGATTAATATTTAATAATTTATTGATTATTTATCCCCACTCCTCCAACCACCCCTCCAACCACTAATTTATCGATTAATTAATATCTCGCCAAATTAATAGATTTTGATAGTCCCAAACTTATTAATTTATAAAGATTTAACTGTACTTGACATCTCTTTGCCTGAAATTACTGAAATACCCTTAGGATCTGTGTCTTTTTTATATGGGCCCGACCCAAAGATTCGGTTCGAATCGCCCCGCGAGCTCTCCTCTGTAGATGAGGTGAGCTAATGCCCAAATCTTAGTTGCAGACATGCTAGTAAAAGAACTCGTCCCTTAAAATGTTTCTCTCACTCGGACAGGAAAAATGTTTACCTATAACTATAATGTTTCATCTGCTGGTAAATACACAAGGGCTGTTCCAGTGTGGCTAAGAGGTATAGAAGGATGCCCAAAGAGATTCATATGCTTATATTAGAACATATATATTCATGTCAGCTTCTAGATAACTAATTACATGGCGGGCTTGAGGAATCGGCACGATTTATTTGTTTCTTCCTATTTCTCCATGCAATTTGAATTCGTCTAGCAGCAAGTCCTCGCCAGTAGGGTGATTCATACCTGCAACGAATATTATTGTTGAAAGTTTGAGTACTTATTAATTTTTGCCATCTTTCCAGTAAGGTGATTCATCTCCTCACGCATCCGACAAATGATTTTATAAGGAGAGCTATACAGATGGAGTAAAGAAAACACAAGTTTCGAATAACAACTACCAAAAAATATGCATTGCTCCTCACATCTGTACGTGAATAGATTTATTTTAATAAGTTGGGAGTAGTGGTTAGAGATGAGGGGATAAATTTCAAATAAACTGAAAGATACAGGGTTCGAACCCTGGTCAACACCCTTACAAAGGGTGAGTGATACCTCTTGAGCTACAAGCTCGTGGTCTGTTCGTGAATAGATTTGAGAAAAAGAATATTACCGTATGGCTCCCTGAACACGCGGACTTGTCAAGAATCTTGAAAAAAGACTAGTCACTTCTTCAAGATCTGCAGCTCGCAGTACAAAGGCTTCAACGTTTGTTAGGCATCTTACTAGCCTGTTGCTCAACAATCTATGTCCTGGAATTCTGATTCTTCTTCCATCTGAAAATATAAGAGATAATGGTGCTTACTTTGTAATGAATAACAAACTGAGGGAAGCTGCACCAAAGATTGTCGACAATAATAGGACGAATTACTTGGTCTCGACACCCTTTTAGTTAAAGAGTTAGAAGATCATTTAATTTATGGGTCAACCTGAAAATGAATAACCAAGCCTATTACAGATAAAAAAACAAATGGTCAAGGTGAAACCTAGTCATGAGGACAAGGGCCTTTCTTTACCTGAATACATTGATGCTTGTCATATATAATTGGACAATTGAAAATGAAAATGAAATTTACATTTTCGGAGATCATAAGAGAGACAGAGGAGTGTTCAAGACACCAGGTAAGGAGTTCTTCTCCACAAACATCCCCTTCAGACAAGGGAACATCAATCAGATCTTCCCCAATGCTCAACATTTTTCCCCGAGTTATAAACACCATTTTATCAACAAGACCACCGTGAAATAAGATTTTACTGCCTTTGATATATGTTTTGGTCCATAGCCTCTCACATATAGCAGGTTCATCCAAGAGTTGAAATATTCGGACCTGTAAATGTCAGACGAACAAAATTCATTAGAGAGAATCTGAACTCTTTGGGTGATCTTAAAGATATGGTGCTCCGCATAAGGAAAAAATTGATTTTATGGTAATTTTCTTAATAAAACTTGTTTTCTTGACGAATTTAAAAAGATGACGCCTTATATCTCTTTGAAGGTTTTCTGGTAAATTCTCCATTAGCATTTCTTCATTTACTCCCCTAGTGGTCACCCAACTATAACGTTCTGATTCTCGTACTTGCCTGCATGGAAGAGGCAACATTCACAGAAATTAGGTGCAACATTTTATTTCAAATATGGGTCCATCAACACTGGAAAAATCTAACGAAGATACTAAAATTTGTTTCTTATCAGGAAGACTACTATTTAAGAAACAACTACAGCTCATTACCATGTACCTTAGAGATAACACAAATCATTGACCACATATATACAGAGAATGGTGTGGGAGCTCTTAGAATCATGGGTTAAGACAACACCCAAAGAGGTATGCATAGAAACAATTAATCTTTTAATTTGAACATAAATATAAAAATGAAACAATGAAAATATTATCACTCAGCAAAATAAATATGGTACCTTTTAAGTTCTTTGGGCAGGCGACGATGGCTCATCCACTGCTCGACATCACGTCGTCTTAAAGACAATTCTAACATCCTGAAGGAAAAACAATTTTAATTACACTAGTCAAAGCTAGAATTTCAATTGAGAAGATAATAAATAAACAGTGCACATGGGGAAACTGATTGATGGACTGATGGTGTGTTATGTGGGAGAAGTCAATAACTCTATCTAAAGCATAAACTATATAGACGAATGTAAAATCAAGAATAGTCACACGTACAGATTGAGACTAAAGTTGTACCTGTGTTCAAGAGGTTCGGGATTCTGCATATTTCCAATCAGCAGAGCAAAAAGAAGGAGGCCTATATACCATGGTGAAAATAACTTCCAACGGTAAATAGCTTGGAACTTGATTTCCAGCAACTGTACTAATTTGCTTAGTAAACAACCAGAAGATGGATTTATGTCAATGAGAGTCAGTCTTCGGAGAAAAAAATAATAATAATAAAAAAGTACGGCTTTTTTAATTTATCAAGTTAGAATGAACTGGACTATAAAACTGTGCTCAAGGCAAATAAATAAATCTATTCATGGGAAAATGAAAAGCAGTGTTAAGCGTGTTCCACGTTCTATTTGTGATCCATCAGCAGGGGACTCAGGTATAAAGAGAGATGTACAAAAAGTTCATGTATTTCATATTTCATTGAGGAATACAACTCCCGTATATATAGTGGGAGAAAAGAATCAAGACAAAAATATATACTAAAAATACAATGATCTACCTACCATACATATAAGATATCAAATCAACCTATATAGAGAAAATATACAGTAGAATAATATCAAATATTCTAATACTCCTCCTCAAGTTGGAGCATATATATCACCCATGCCCAACTTGTCACATAGCTCCTCAAAGCGCTTCATGCCTAATGCTTTTGTAAATATATCAAAGAACTTGCTTAGAAGATGGAGTATATGGAGTAATGATCTTCTGGTTCATCACATAATCACGGATAAAGTGGCAGTCAACCTCAATATATTTAGTTCTTTCGTGGAAAATAGGGTTACTAGCAATGTGAATGGCTGCTTGGTTATCACAATACATAGACAGTGGCTCACTATATGTGTATCCCAATTCTTCGAGTAAATTCCTTAACCACAACATCTCACTCACCGTATGAGATATGGCCCGGTACTCAACTTTAGCACTCGATCTAGCAACAGTAGTCTATTTTTTACTTCGCCATGGCACAAGATTTCCTCCGACATAAGTGCAATATCCAGAAATGGATCGTCTATCAACCTTTGACCCTGCATAGTCAGCATCGGACAAGGCCTCTATCTTCAGGTGGCCATGATTCTTAAACACCAACCCTTTCCCTGGAGATTTCTTAATATATCTCAAAATCTTAATAGTAGTGTCCCAGTGAATTTATTGTGGCTTATCTAGAATTGGCTAACCACTCCAACAACAAATGAAATATCTGGTCTTGTGACTGTTAAGTAGATGAGTTTTCCCCCAAGACATCTATCTGTACCTAGCCTTATCCTCCAGGTATTCATTATTTTCATCCCAAAGATTGGAATTAACATCCACGGGAGCGTCAATTAGAAGATTATTAGAATCCCGTAGATTAGCCTGTTGATTTACTTTCCTTGTTTTGGTTGTCTCCAACTTGTATATAAGTGTACCTTGTATCTCTTGGAATAATACACAATTCATTCATAGTTACAGTGCATTACATGGTATCAAAGACAGATTAGGGTTTTTTGAATTTTTTTCTTCCCAGCCGTTCTTTTTGTTCCAAAAAAATAGGGGGAGTTTTATTAGGGCTTTTGGGTGCATATTTCGGGTGAGATCTAGACCTCACCGCCCCTCCCTCCATCTTCAGCAACCACCGGCGACCACCCCAGGCCCAGCTCGGTCACCAGCAGCGGCGCGTGTGAGGAGAGGATGATTCGTGGCTTACCCAATGCGCCGGCGCATGGAGGCACGTGAGTCGCTGGAACTTTTCCCGGCCGGCGTCCGTCTACTCGGTTTGCATTGGGCACCTCGTTTCTTATCTTGCTTTGGTGTTTCGTGCATGTTTTGGCTTGTTTTTGGATTTTTTGGTGTTTTGGTCTCTGTTTTATTCGATTCTATTCCGTTCAGATCTGCGATTTGGTTTTTTGGCCATTTTTTATTGTTGTGTTTTGTTGTTATAATGGTTGACACTACTAAACTTGTGTTTAAAGTCGTTCCCATGATGAATAAGGTAACCGATGTTAAGCTTAATGGCTCCAATTATCTTGGTTGGAGTAAAACTATTATTGTACATTTGCGAAGTATTAACAAGGACGACCATCTTGACTCTGATCCTCCTACGGATGATGCAAAATGGGCTTGGTTGCGCGATGATGCCAAACTACTTGTATATATTCAGAATTCTATGTAACCGGAGATACTCTCTTTAATCAACCATTGTGAATTTGTCAAGGAGCTTATGGATTATTTGGCTTTCTTATACTCGGGTCATAGTAATATTTCTCGAATTTACTCGCTTTGTAAATCTTTTCGTCGGGGGGAGCAACAAGATAAAAATCCCACTGCTTATGTCATGGAGGTCAATAAAGTTTATGAAGAACTCAATTCTTTTCTTCCGTTGAACGCAGATGTGAAGGTCATGCAACAACAATGAGAACAAATGGCCGTTATGAGTTTTTTGATTGGGTTACGTCCTAAGTTCGACACTTTTAAGTCTCAGCTTCTCTCCGAATCTGTTATACCTTCATTGCAGGAGACATTTTCTCATTTTCTCCGTACTGAGGATATTCAGCCACCACATCCCACCCCTCAACCTAATGCTCTTATTAGTCGTGGCGGTGCTCGTGGTGGCTTTCGTGGCGGTTCTTGTTGGGGTTCTCGTGGCGGTAATCGAGGTGGTTCTCGAGGTGGGTCAATCTCTCGTGGTTCTCGCACTTCCGAGTCTGATGAGGTGGAGTGTTTTTACTGTCATGTCATGAATATGGGCACACTAAGTATAATTGCCCGCAACTTGCTGCTAAGAACTAGAAAAGTTTGTCTGCCCATGTTGCATCATCTTCTGATATGGTCACGATTTCAAGTGAGGAGTATGCTGACTTACATCGAGACGTGAACCCTCAACCACCTCACCGCCGTTTTTGCCGACACGTAATTCTGCTACATGTCTTGTCTCTAAAGGATCTAAACGGGTCATTAATTCTGGTGCTTCAGACCATATGACAGGTAACTCAAACATTTTCTCCATATTTCATCTTCTTGCACACTCTACTCACGTTACTATTGCTGATGGATCTACCCCCGTGTCCTTGGTTCTGGTTCTATTCACCTCACACCGTCTATTTCATTACAATCTGTATTGAATTTACCTAATTTTTCCTTCAACTTACTTTCGGTCAGTAAGCTTACCAAGTCCTTAAACTGTAGCATCACATTCTTTCCTGACTCTTGTGTTTTTCAGGATCTTTCGACGAAGCAGATCATTGGTAAAGGACATGAATCTCATGACCTCTATATTTTCGACCCTCCGGAACCGACGTCTCTTGTTGGTTCCTCTTCATCGTCCGTACTTGAAATGCATTGTCGCTGATTGACATGTATTTTGCATGTATTTTGGGCTTAATCTTGGCTAGAATGTGTTGATATGCATGCATTATATGAGTAAATAGGGTTATATTCCTGTTTTGTGGAGAAGAATTACGCTTTGCTCGTTTTGTAGGAAATTATCGATAATTATAGCATTTTGGCAACAATTCGGAGCATTGCAATCGCCAATATTTGATGTGAAGTACGAAGTTGGAGTCGAGTCGAGAAAAAATCGGATGAACTGGGCGAAAAACGGAATAAAACGACCGAGTACGAGTTGCTACAGGTGAGCACGGGTAGCCCGTGCCATACAGCACGACCCGTGCTCAACCCAGACATCAGGCCAAAAGGTTCGACATGTAGCACGGGCAGCCCGTGCCAAAGAGCACGACCCGTGCTCCCCTCTGTGATCTGAACAATTCTTGCGGCTACCAGCACGGCTCGTGCTCCTCTGCGGGAAAAACAGAGTTTGACTTGTTTTCAACTAGGTTTCGACCCAAACGAAGTACAAATAGACCCGAGGTGGCCACAAACAGGGATACGCTGAATTTTGCCCTAGAAAGCAGAGAAAAGAGCAATTCCCCACCGGAGATTCGGAGAGATCGATCAAGACCGCAACCACACCTTCGAGGATTGAAGATAGATCGAGAGATCGTCATCATCCCCGAGTTCACTCATTCCATAGTATCATTATTTTCAATTAGTTTAGACATGAACATTAATAATTTGTCTATGGATTATTTCTTTTCTATGTCTAGCTAAACACTTTGTGATTCCCGGGTTTGGGAGTAGGTTAATGGATACTTTTATTTGATGATTCGTTGCAATCAAAGTTAATGTATTCCAACCCTATTCAAGTATTTTGCTTTAATTCCTATTTTATCAAAAAGCTATTGGTTTAACTTGTTTTGATATATTGATTCATAATTCGAACAAATGAGTTTCAATATTAGATCTATGAGTACTTGACATGAATAGCTTGCATGATTGAGAAGTCTGTGAATATTCGTGAGGTCTTTTAATCTTTTGATATTTTGGGAGTTGGATATCTCATGTTGAGTAGAGATGCTAGCGTAGATATTCCAATCAACACTTTTACATACATCTCGAGAGAGAGAGTAAATTACTTTTGTGATTGGTCTATAGAGAAGAATACGCTTAACTTTGGTTTGATTAATCTGATAATAAAAGGGGGATATCAACTGAAACCATAACCCAGGAATCATTTCATTCATACTTGATCTTTCAATCGCTCTTTGCTTTGTTATTTTAGGATTAATTTCTGCTTTAGTATTAACAAAACCAATCCTTCAAATTTCGATAGTCTAGATAAAAATAAGGCTATTATAATCCAATACTTAGTATATTAATTTATTAGTCCCTGTGGATTCGACCTTGCTAACCCTATTCTATAAACTACACCGTACACTTACGGTGAAGCTAAAAAATAAGGCGAACAAGTTTTTGGCGTCGTTGTCGGGGACTAATTAAATTTTTAGTACTAATATTGCGATAAATATAATTATTTTTAATTTAGACATTTTTTTTATTTTATTTTTAATTCCACTCTTACATTATTTGATTTGTTTTTTTGAGTTGGTTCAGGTAGTGCACGAACACCCGCTCTGATGGAGGAAGCCAATTATTTAAATAACTGGAATCTCTACAATTACTGGAATAATCCTACCCCTACGTACTATTATCCGGAGGCAAAGCCATCTATGGAGGACGTCCTCATCGCATTTATGAATGAAACAAGGAACCAATTCAACAAACATGAGGCTAAGCTGGACAAAATTGAGGCACATGTCACACAATTGGGGTCCCATGTCACACAATTGGGGTCCCAAATGAAAAATCTTGAAACCCAGAAGGGCCTATTAGCTACGATCATTGGTGGACAAAATCAAAAGGGCCAATTTTCAAGCACCACTGAAGTCAACCCAAAGGAACGAAGTAGTGCCATTCATCTAATGAGTGGTACCAAACACGAGGAGCCGGAGATCCTGGAAAAGCAAGAATATTTGGAACCAAACACAGACTGTGTGTCTATTCACTTTCAACCCGTGTGTTGTACCAAAAAGGAGCAAAAACAGGACAAGGAACACACGAACCGTGCGTGTACGCCCGGGCAGCACGTGCGAGATGCCATAAGAAAACTATTCCAGAATGAGACGAGCACAGACTATGCGTACGTGCACGGACAACATGCGCGTAACTCAAAACAGAAAGTTCCAACACCAGGACTCCAATCCTTGCTTGGAAATCCCAAGTATGCAATATTAGATATAAACAATGCAAATTTGGCACTTGACCATGGCCCAAAGCAGCTAATATATGCATTCAAAGGAGGCACAAATTCATGAGAGTTACAGGCGTCAAGCTCTAGACGTTAAATGAAGCACTTCTTGGGAGACAACCCAACGGTTTGCTGTTTTATTTCTTCCCATGTTTTCTTGGTTTGTTTTTCCCTTTTCTAAGTTAGGATTTATTGGCTTTCATAAGTTAGAAGTTTTCCCTATTTTTTTTAAATATAAAAAAAAACGAGCTGTGTGCGGTACCCAGCACGGGCAGACCATGCCATATGCGCACGCCCATGCTGGTACTAGGCTTTGGGGTTGTGAACTTCGGCACCCCGCACGGGCAACCCGTGCGCATTGAGCACGCCCGTGCGGTGCCCAGGTTTTTGGGGTCGAAACTTCGACCCCTAGCACGGGCGGCCCGTGCCATAGGGGCACGCCCGTGCGCTATGCTGCAGAATGAGTAAAAACGCGCAGAGAGCTTGGGTTTTCTCACAAACCCTTCTCTCCATCTCGCGCGCAGGCATAAGAAAATCGAACCCTCTCAATTGTTTTTTGATAGTTCTCCCATAATATCACTACTCACATCCCACACTATTCTAAACACAAATTGCACTTGTGCAATTGCTTTGAAGCAAGAATTTGGGGTAAAAAGCACCTAGGGTTTCAAATTCAACTCTTCTCAAACCTCTCGGGATTTAAGGTATGAATTGCACTTTTTATTTCGAATTTCTTGATGATTATGAATTAGAGTTGCTATATGATGCTTGTTTGATACATTTGCCATGAATTTAATTGAAATTTTCTGTTGGCCATTTTATCGAACACCTTGTGGGTTGATGAATTAGGATGATTTTGGGTTGATTGCTTGATGGATTATACATGAGCTAGATTGTTTAGGGTGTTAGTGGCTAAGATTCTCAACAATTATATTGGTATTTGAGTTGAAAGCATAATTGTGGATTAAATTATTGAGATGAGACACTATGCCTTTGTTGGATTGTTGTATATATTCATCGATTTTCTTGTTTTACTTGGCACGTACGGATTCTCACGATTGTTTTGCCAGGTACTCATCTGAACTAATGGCTGAACCAAGGAACCGACCGAACAGAGGTAGACGAGGATGGGGGACCGCCGCAGCACGTGCACCACCAGATCCGAATAGCCCTTTAGCCTATGGACTTACCTTCACAGAGCCAGAATTAATGGAAAAATGGGACCGGTTGATCACTCCTACATTCACACCTACATGCTACGCCGACGATGAGTGTACCCGAGCACTCAGGATACATGAGGAGGTGTGGCACATGTTTGAACGAGTGGGATGGACCGCCTTCATGCAAGGGCAGTGGCCGACATTCAAAACACTCGTCCTCGAGTTCTTGAGCACTACACAAGTTACGGAGGTACGACCCAGAAATGAACCTCGGAAGATCAGTTTCAGAATGGGCAACGTTTGGAGGGACGTCACCATCACCGAACTGAATCAGATTTTTGGGGTACCATCAGACACCCCGTACCGAACGGTAGCAAATTACAACTCGCGTGAATTCTGGCAGTTGTTGACTGAAACCCCCAAAATCGGCCTCATGCAATATGCGGCACGCTCCTCCAAGGCCTCGTCACTCCGCAACCCCATATTCCGGTACATTCAAAAGGTGACGGCCCATTCCGTGTTCGCTCGCCACAACAACGGGGGTATGCAAGCGAGAGAGCTATACCTACTATGGTGTATGCTCACCCGCACCCCTTATAATATGGCGGCATACTTCGTGGACCATGCCGTTTATATATCTCAGCAGGACACGGGGAATATTTTAATCGGGGGCATGATAGCCCCCATCGCTAGGCATTTCGGGGTTGACATGAGCCGTATGGAGCCGTTAGCAGGTAGCCGAAGCATCAACATGAGCGCCCTCCACACCATGAAGATCATCAGTAACGAGGAGAATATCCTCTGTTTTCTACAAAAAGTCGGGTCGGCTTTTCGCCTTCCTAACCCGCAGCTCACAGCTGTGGTAGACAACCAAATCAACTGGCTCATGTACTTTGACGCACATATCAGAGCCATGGACGGTTTGACAGCACGAAAAAGGAGAAGGGTAGCCGGGTTACCCGACGAAGAGGACTTGGTGATGGAGGCGCATGAGTATGATAGGCATGAGAGGGGATTCGAGCAGCGCTTCCAGCAGGGAGGCTTTGAGCAGGGCAGCCCGCAGGGGCAGCCCGACATTCCAGAGAGCTCCCACAAAGGCGAGGAGTGTGGGGGACAGTACGATCATGATAGATTCTGTGCCTTTGAGGAAAGCTTGCGACAGCATATGGACGACTTTAGTGCTTTCCGAGAAGTCCAGGAGCAAAGGTACCAAGCCCATAACTTGTGGTACCAAGCCCAAGAGCAGCGGGAGTTGGAGATATTGCAGACATTGCATCGGATTGAAAATTGGCATATCTCCCAGGGCCACTTTCCGCCGCCACCCCCACAGTAATTCAGGTCCTATCCACACTTTTCTTTGAAATTCTACCTTCTCTTCTATGCGCTATAATTTCATTCAAGTTTGGGGGGGAGAGGTAGTAAATTTTTTTGAAGGGTGTGGCGTTTTGCATTCATGTAGTTGCATTTAGAGCATGTAGTTTGCATTGCATTAGTTGTTTTTGATTATTTTAGCACGTTTATTGCTTTAGCACGTTTATTGCTTTCTTAGTTGATTAGGGAGTGAGTTGACCGCTTTTGTGTGTTTGTTGATCTTGGGAGCATGTGCTGAGCAATTTATGTTGTTTTGAATTGGGTGTTGAGCGTGAGTTGACCGGGTTGAGAATAATTAATATGGAGCATGTGATTATTGGGATCATGGTTAATATACTTTGAATTATGCATTTACAAGCCTGTGAGTTTTTCAGCCTTTACTGCTTTCATCTTATGCAGTCTTGTTTGTGATTGAGTGTGTCATTCATGTTGATTTGAATTCTAGAACTTGCTCCGTATCTCTCAAAAGTCACATGTTGTATGCATTCATGAAAATGATTTTAGGCCATTTTTGTTAAGCCTTTCAAGCCTTATTGTCTACCTTACAATATTTGATTTCCCTAGCTAGCCAATTTGAGCCTATTGCCTGATTTTTTGATAGCCACATTTCAAGCCTTCGAACTTTATGTGATATATCTGTTACCCTAAGCTTAAGCGTATAGCATTGAGAAAAAGGGGATGAATAAAGGGTTGAATGAATGGGTATCAAGAAGTTAGAAAATGTGTACATGTTGGGTGATTGGGGGATAAAAGAAAAAAAGGAGGAAAAAATGAAAAAAAAAAAAATACTCACAAGGAGTCGAAAAAAAAAGATCGACTGCAAAAAGTGAGCCGGCCAGAAGTGAAAAATAGGCTGGAAATTGTGATGTAAGGCAAAGGGGAATGAATTGTATGAAAAAGAAGGGAGAAATAGAGAGGTGATAGGATATAAGGCGATTGGGAGTACATAGTTGATTCGAATTAGAATAATTGTTTAAGAAAAAACGTTGTGCTTACCAATCTATACGCTTGAGTTGAGAGTCACTTTATCCATATTTTCCTACCTTAACCAAAGAGCCTTCATTACAACCATAAACAAAGTCCTTTCTGATTTGTGAATTGCATACAAACAAGTGGCGGAGATGTGAGACGATTTGCAAGCATATGGTAATTCGTCAACATTGATAAGATTTGAGCGAATACACGTTCCTTATTATTCTAGTACGTAGAGTATACACTTTATCCCTGAGAGGCATGATTTGAAGTGTTTTACCATGATTTTGATAGACTTGTGCTCCGTGTTGGATATTTGAAACTTTGTTGGGTTGTGTTTGATATCCATTGATACATGACATGAATTGTGATGCGGTGTTCTTGAGTTGCTCTTCTGTACCCCATTTGTGTTGTCTTGTTTATAAAGTGTTGACCGGGACTGTCAGCAGTTTAAGTTTGGGGGTTGATTGACATGCATTTTGCATGTATTTTGGGCTTAATCTTGGCTAGAATGTGTTGATATGCATGCATTATATGAGTAAATAAGGTTATATTCCTGTTTTATGGAAAAGGATTACGCTTTGCTCGTTTTGTAGGAAATTATAGATAATTGTAGCATTTTGGCAATAATTTGGAGCATTGCAATCGCCAATATTTGATGTGAAGTATGAAGTTGGAGTTGAGTCCACGGGCAGCCCGTGCCATACAACACGACCCGTGCTCAACCCAGACATTAGGCCACAAGGTTCGACATGTAGCACGGGCAGCCAGTGCCAAAGAGCACGGTCCGTGCTCCCCTCTATGATCTGAACAATTCTTGCGGCTACCAGCACGGGTTGGGCGTGCCATATGGCACGGCCCATGCTCCTCTGCGGGAAAAACAAAGTTTGACTTGTTTTCAACTAGGTTTCGACCCAAACGAAGTACAAATAGACCCGAGGCGGCCACAAACAGGGATACGCTGAATTTTGCCCTAGAAAGCAGAGAAAAGAGCAATTCCCCACCGAGATTCGAGAGATCGATCAAGACCGCAACCACACCTTCGAGGATTGAAGATAGATCGAGAGATCGTCATCATCCCCGAGTTCACTCATTCCACTATCATTATTTTCAATTAGTTTAGACATGAACATTAATAATTTGTCTATGGATTATTTCTTTTCTATGTCTAGCTAAACACTTTGTGATTCCCGGGTTTGGGAGTAGGTTAATGGATACTTTTATTTGATGATTCGTTGCAATCAAAGTTAATGTTTTCCAACCCTATTCAAGTACTTTGCTTTAATTCATGTTTTATCAAAAAGCTATTGGTTTAACTTGTTTTGATATATTGATTCATAATTCGAACAGATGAGTTTCAATATTAGATCTATGAGTACTTGACATGAAAAGCTTGCATGATTGAGAAGTCTGTGAATATTCGTGAGGCCTTTTAATCTTTTGATCTTTTGGGAGTTGGATATCTCATGTTGAGTAGAGATGCTAGCATAGATATTCCAATCAACACTTTTACATACATCACGAGAGAGAGGGTAAATTACTTTTGTGATTGGTCTATAGAGAAGAATACGCTTAACTTTGGTTTGATTAATCTGATAATAAAAGGGGGATATCAACTGAAACCATAACCCAGGAATCCTTTCATTTATACTTGATCTTTCAATCGCTCTTTTCTTTGTTATTTTAGGATTAATTTTTGCTTTAGTATTAACAAAACCAATCCTTCAAATTTCGATAGTCTAGATAAAAATAAGGCTATTATAATCCAATACTTAGTATATTAGTTTATTAGTCCCTGTGGATTCGACCTTGCTAAACCTATTCTATAAACTGCACCGTACACTTGCGGTGAAACTAAAAAATAAGGCGAACAGTCGCCTGGGCCATCCCTCTCTCCAAAGTCTCAAGAAGTTGTGTCCTCAGTTGTCTTCTATATCATCTTTATTTTGTGAGTCGTGTCAGTTTGCCAAACATTCTCGTGTACATTTAAGCCCTAGAATAAATAAGCGAGCGTCCCCTTTTAGATTAGTTCACTCTAATGTTTGGGGTCCTTGTTCTGTGTCCTCTAAGTTGGTTTCAAATATTTTGTTACATTTATTGACGATTTTTCTCGTGTTACTTGGATTTATTTTATGAAAACTCGCTCTGAAGTATTTCATCATTTCTCTTCCTTTTGTGCTGAAATTCAAACTCAGTTTTCTACACATATTCAAACGCTACGCAGTGACAATGCTAAAGAATTCTTGTCTACTACATTTCAGTCATATATGCTTCAACATGGTATTTTATATGAAACTTCTTGTGCGGCACACCAGCCCAAAATGGTGTTGTCGAACAAAAGAATCGGCATCTCCTTGAGGTTGCTCGAGCCTTATTGTTTCACATGAATGTTCCTAAACCATTTTGGGCTGATGCTGTCTCCACTGCTTGTTTCCTCATTAACCGTATGCCATCAGTGATTTTAGACAATGTTGTCCCTTTTTCTATCCTGTTTCCTGACAAAACTGTTTTGCCAATCGCACCTAAGATTTTTGATAGCACATGCTTTGTTCGTGATATGAGATCTCATCTCACCAAACTAGATCCCAAGTCACTCAAATATGTCTTCCTCGGGTACTCTCGTGTGCAAAAGGGATATCGTTGTTTTTCTCCTACACTCAATTGCTATATTGTGTCTTGGGATGTTACATTCAATGAACAACTCCCATACTTTTCTGCTTCTGTGGTACCTCGTTCGGAGGGGGATGATGATGTCTTGGTCTACTCTGTTCCTGTTGTTCCCTCCCCAATGTCTCAACCAGCTCCTTGACCCACGGTTACTCAGGTCTACACTCGACGCCAACAACCAACTCCAACAGTTGAGGCAGATTCATGTCCTTTGCCTGCTGCTTTGGTGGAAGATCCTGTACCACCTTCTCATCCTCTTGATGATCTTCCCATTGCTCTTCGGAAAGGTAAACGAACATGTACCTATCCTATTACTTCTGTTGTTTCCTATGACCATTTGTCTGCTTCTTCTTGTACCTTTATTGTAAAAATAGATTCTATCTCTATTCCTAAAACTGTTGGTGAAGCTTTGGCCCATTCTGGTTGGCGTGCTGCTATGGTTGAGGAAATGAATGCACTTGACCATAATGGCACTTGGACTTTGGTAGACTTACCTGTTGGCAAAAAGGCAATTGGGTGTAAATTATTGTTCACCGCTAAAGTAAATCCTGATGGTTCTCTGGCTCGTCTTAAAGCCCAACTTGTCGCTAAAGGCTATGCACAGACGTATGGCACTGATTACTCTGAGACATTCTCTCCTGTGGCCAAACTCACTTCTGTTCGGCTGTTCATATCTCTTGCAGCCACTTTTGAGTAGCCTATGCACCAATTAGACATTAAAAATGCTTTTCTTCATAGTTTTCTTCAAGAGGAGGTCTATATGGAGCAACCGCCTAGTTTTGTTGCTAAGGGGGAGTATGGGAAAGTATGTCATCTTTGCAAATCCTTATATGGTTTGAAACAGAGTCCTCGGGCTTGGTTCGACAAATTTAGTCAGATCATTCTAAAATATTGCTTAATAAGATGTAAATCTGATCATTCGGTGTTTTACAGGCGCTCTGAGCATGGGATAATTTTGATGGTTGTTTATGTTGATGATATTGTAATTACAGGGAATGATAGTGTCGGGATTTCAGAGCTAAAGTCGTTCCTCCACTCCCACTTTTAGACAACGGACTTGGGATCTCTCAAGTATTTTCTAGGAGTGGAAATAATGAGAAGCAAGAGAGGAATCTTCCTCTCAGAGAAAATATGTGTTTGACCTTGTAATATCCACAAAAATTAGGGGTAAATTATAATTAGGGTTTACAATTAGATTCAATTGGGGATTTAAAACCCTAATTTTATGATTTGGGGAAGATTTACAATTAGGGTTTCTAACCCTTAAATATTAATTTTTTTTATCAACTTTTATTATTATCAGAATATAATTACAATAATTAGTCCTCTTAATTGCAATTTTATCAGTTTTGGAAATTGGAAAGCCTAAAGTCTTAGATTTAATGAAGAATATGAAAAGGGTCATAAAACTCATTTTTTTAACGTAAAGAAGTGGATTAAATCTGAAACCTCCAATTCCTCTATAAATCCCATTTTTTCCCAAATTGGTTTCCACAGACTTTAAGAAGAAAAGAAAAAGGTGAGATTTTTATATCATCTCTAAGGAAAAAATAAAAATCAGAACCAAACCACACCCATTATTTTTTTCATCTATTTGTTTTGGCCGACACCTACCGGAGAACATTTGAAATTTTCAGTCCCAGATTTTCAGTCATATGACTCCAGTACCATAGCCCAGTTTAAAAGAAAAACAAAAAGAGAAAAGAAACCAACCATTAAAAGAAGAGATAGTGAGTTAGAGAGAGAGTAAGTGGGAAGAAGAGGGAAAAAATAAAAAGGGGGATTTGTGGGATTTGTTTAGTGGGCTGCAAATGATATTATTTGGGTTAAAGTTCAAAAATTGGAGTCTCCTTTGGGCTGTGGTAGATTCTAAGAGGGAAATTGATGGTTGACTTGAATTAGGATTTGACCAAATCTTATTTCTAGCCCTTTTTCAAGCCTAAACCCAAAATCTCAAATTTCTTTCAATATTTTAAATTCCTTTCTAAAACCATCAAAATTTCTTTATATATTTTATTAATTATATTTTTATTATATATGTAGGAATCGAGAATCACAAGGATTAGAATAATCACTTTTATGTTCTACGAGGATTTACAAATAACAGTTGAGGTAGGGATTTTTAATTCTTGTCTTTATATAATATTTCACGTGAGTGTTTTCATTTATATATATGTAGAAGAACTAGTCAGGGGCCGTAAATAGGTCCGGGATCGAAATTGATCTTCGGGTTTGTCACGCCCCAAACGGGACGCGACGATGATCCACAATTTAAATACAAATAAACCAAAAGTCTAGACGAATATCAATGAAAACCCAAAGAAACAGAGTCAAATAGCAGCGGAAATAAAATAACAAGGTACAAATTACAACTTACAGTCCCACAATTATCCGAATTACATCCCCGAAAATCAACTAAAGATAACGACTTAATAGTCAAAGGGTCCTACGCCCTTCAGTTACAGACCGGAATGAAAAGAAAATAAAAGAGTCCAACAACAATAACAAGAAACAAGTCCAGCAACAACAACAATAAAAGATAGAGAGTCCAACAGACGGGGTACAAGGGCTCAGTCCGTAGTCGGTTCAGCATCTTCAACGAAGTCCTTATCTAAAGGTTAGAAAACAGGTGGGGATGAGATAGAAATCTCAGTGGATGGGGTGATCGTGTGCAAGTGTGGCACAATATATAGTTAAAGCGAGAAAACAGTTATATGAAAACGCGTGATATATGATGCATGAATCACACACAGTCCACAAGCGTCGTGATAAAATATTTAAGTAATATACTTATACAGTTTAAGAAAACAGTTCGTGGTCACACAAGCACTAAGTGATTCAGGCAAGACAGGTAGGATTGCGCACGAAAAGTAACGCCAATCCTATGCAAGACAAATAATGGTTGCGTACGGATTTGTAGCGCCAACCAATGCAATACAAGTAGTGGTTGCGTACGGATTTGTAGCGCCAACCAAATGGGTTCGATTAACTCCAGAATCGTGTGGATCAGACAACGATTCCTTGGTTCTTCCTTGTAATTCCCCGAGCAAGATGGTCCAAGACCTGTCACCTTATCGCTCCATAGGCAAAGACAAAATCCACACCGGAGCTAGCAAGGCTCGGATTTGTCATAATCGTGATTATACCTCAAGTACTACGACCCGCTTCCCTCGACAAACTCGTCCCTCGCCATGGGGATTAGGGCGATGGGGCCGAGAGTGGAATAGTAGCCGAGCTGCCTGTTCTATCCCCGACGTATCCATTCCGACTCGTGAGCTCGACACACCAAGTTGACTCAGCAGAAAGTAAAAACAAGTTCGTAGTCAACCAGCAATGAGTATTATTGATTCAGGGAAGCAGTTCAGGAATGTTTTCGAAAAATGCGGGTGGCAATTATGGCGTTGGTGGAGTTATTGGATGAAGACGATTATCAGAAGGATAAGCAATCTTCGATATCTTGAAAGATTAGGTGGAACATAAGTCCCGTTATAGATTCAAAATCGCAAGACGAGGAAGTCGCTCCGCGATCGGGTATTAATTGGTCGAGACGATCCGATAAGTCAAGGGGTTTTTGAGAAAATAAAATATTTTAATTAATAATTAAATTCAGAGGGTCCAGGGCTGTTTTAGTAAAAGGAAATAATTTGAGTTAGGTCCTTGATAAAAAGAAAATTTACAATTAGCTCCGTTTTGTAAAAACCAATACTTTTGGGGTTAAAAATTGAATAAATAAATATCCCGACCTTGAAATATTATGAGGTCAGTTCCAAAAATCTCTAAATTGTTCAGAGATTTAGGTTTCTAAAGTTTTGAGGTCGATATAAATATCTCACATTGGCCCCAAATTTGTTAAAATTGTTATTTCGGACCTTAAGTTTAAAAAAATCAGAACTCACAAATCGGAAGGGCTTTTAACGTGATTCTAGTTGGAAAATGTCACTAAGGTTAGTAGGATATTGGGACAAAAGAAGTTTTAAAAAGAAATGAGTGTAGGTCCTTTAACTTTTGAAAATCTCATTTTTGTCCCATTTTGAAATAATTGCCTTTAAGGCTTTTAGGGGTCCAATTGTTATGAAATTTGAATCTTGGGTCCAAAATATAATTAAGTTATAGTTAAATTAGTAATTCCAGGTACATGGGCTGTATAAGTCCTGGAAATTTCATTTGGGTCCTCAAGTTTAATCTTTTACAATTCGGTCCCTCAATTTTAGTAAAATTACTTTCCAAGCTCTAAACACTTGGATTTTTGGAATACATTTAAAATATGTCATTTCTAGTCCATTAAGAGTTAAAATTTCAAATTTTAAAATTAAGGTCTGGTACAGTTTTAAAAATTACAAAGTAGCCCTCAAACTTCTAAAATTTGACAATCTAGTCCTTGGGCTTTTAAACATTGATTTTATTTATCTTAAAAATATTAAAACTTTATTAAAATGTCCAAAAGTTATTTTTGAACCTGAGTACAGTCCCAAAATTCGAAATTTGCAGAGGGGTCCCTTAAGTTTTAATTTCTTGCAATTTAGTCCACCAACTTTCCATTTTTGCATTTTTAAGTCCAAAATTAAAATTTAATCAATTATGCTCAACTTGTCCAGGTTATAAGTCATCCAAAACATGGATTTCAAAGATCATACACATGCATGTCCAATTCATACAAGAATTCATCACATAGAACATTAAATTGTACATGCATGCACCTAAAGTTCAATAAATAGCAATTTTGAGCAACACTTGAGAAATTTCATGACTTGATACACAAAATTGTCATGCAATACATAAATTATATATCTCAAGTGCTCATGATCAAAACTCTACATGCATTTTAACAAAAGCACCTAGAAGTTGAAAGAATTTTTCCACCAACCTTAAAATTGGAAAGTTGTGAAATAAAAGGATAAATTTCACAACTTTGGATGAGGTCACTTAGGTCAGCCCCTAAGTCAAGAAATATCAAAATTTTGGAGTTAGAAAAATGAGAGAAAAATTAAGGAGAAAAGAAGAAGATAAGAAAATTGGAAAGACTACACTTTACCTTGTATAGTAGGTGATTTGAACTAGTTGAAGCTTCAAATTTGGAATTTTTGGTTCAACTCCAAAATCACCTAAGGTCAGCCCCTATTTCCCAAAAATGAAAAAGGGGTGTTAAAATTTGAAAAAAATAGGAAGAAGAAGAAATAATGGTTCTAGTGTCCAATTCTTACCTTGTAGTCCAATTTCTCTACGAATTATTCTTCAAGTCTTCTAATTTCACCACCATGCATGCATGTCTTCAAGTGGTCTTCTAAGTACCTCAAAATCCAAAATTCAAACTTAAATTAAAAAGAGTAGGTGATGAGTAGTAAGATTTTAAGTTGAATTGAGGAGTGAAATTTCTTACCTTGAGATAGGGAGGGGTTCGAATTTTTTTTGTTTTTAAGTAGAAAGATTGTTTGTTTTGGTTTAGATGTTTGGAGAAAGAAAGTGTGTTTGATGTTAGGAAGAAGATGTTCTTGAAGGTATGAAGGTAGACTTGAAGATGTGAAGAACTTGTGTTTGAATTTTTGAAGATGTGAAGAAGTGGTACTTGAAGATATGAAGAACTTATGTTTGAAGGTTTGAAGATGTGAAGAGTTGGTGTTTGAAGATTTGAAGATGTGAATGATATTTAGAGAGAGGTTAGAGAGAAGGAGGATTTGCTTGAGAATTAAAATGTGTTGGATGAAAAATGAAATTTTTTGTTAAAATTGGCCATATTGGTCGTCCACTTTGGAGGGAGGGGGAGAGATTTTTTTGTTTAATTTTGTGTCTTGAATTTTGCTTCTTGCATGGGAGACAAAATGCAAGTCAAAGGTATGGGCATGAGATGGGTTTGAATGGAATGTTGGAAAGACTCCAACATGTTGGGAAATTTAATAATAAAAAATTTATGTATAAGATGATGTGTATAATGTTTGAATTAATAGTATAATTATACACAAGATGACTAATATAAGGTGTAAGTGTACAACAGTTGGATGATATTTCTACTCCAAAAATCTCATCATGGTCGTCCACTATAGGGGCAAATTGGTAATTCCATATATTTGTTTTTGTCCCAAATTTGATGATAATAGTTGAAATATATCAATCTCCAAAATAATTAGTGATTTCCTTGATCACTTATAAGTCTCAAGATCACTTATACTAAATCAAATTCTTAATTCTATAAGGTAAAAGTCTCTAAAATAAATAGTCTCTTAAAATTCTAAGGTGACTAATAAATACAAAAATAGTAATAATGATCAATCAAGTGATCATAAATGCCAAATAGAACTAATAAATGATCATGATCACAAGTAATAAATAAAATGAATTAAATTGCAAAATATATATATCATTAATAATTACCCGTCAAAGTGACGCGGTAAAATAGTCGATCAAATACATAGTCGACAAAAAGAATCAATTACATGCTCGGAAAAATCGGGGGCTTCACATCCTCCCCTCCTTAAAAGAATTTGGTCCCCAAATTCTCTTCAGAATAGTTCTGGATATTGATTCCTCATGTCCTCTTCCATCTCCCACGTTGCGTCTTCGTCTCGGTTGTGGTTCTGCCACACCACTTTAACCATCGGAGTTTCTCTCTTACGCAACTGTCGTATCTGCTAATCAATGATCCGGATTGGCCTCTCGGTGTAGGATATATTTTCCATTAGAGGAGGAGTATCACGAGTGATGATATGTTCGGGATTTGGTTGATACTTCTTCAATCTCAATATGTGGAATACATCGTGCATTCCCGCATATGGTGCTGGTAACTCGAGTCGGTAAGCTAACTTCCCGATTCTCTGTAAAATCTTGTAAGGTCCAACATATCTCAGACTCAACTTGCCTCGTTTCTTCGGATTGATCAATCCTTTCCGTGGTGAGAGTCTGAGAAATACTTCATCTCCGACTTCAAATTCGAAATCCTTTATTCTCTTGTCCGCATAACTCTTTTGGCGGCTCTGAGCTGTGCGAATCCGCTCCTTGATCAGCTTGACCTTCTTCATGGCCTCCTGAACTAAGTCGACCTTTGGAATCGAGGGCGACTTTCGTTTTTATTTCGGAGTCCATTGGTCATCAATCTCCCAGTGTAGTGGGGATCTATATTTTCGCCCATATAATGCCTCGTAGGGTGCCATCCCAATTGTGGCCTGATAGCTGTTATTGTAGGCAAACTCGGCTAATGGTAAGTGCGAATCCCAACTTCCTTGGAAATCGAACGTGCGGGCTCGCAAAGATATCTTCAAGGGTTTGAATTGTTCGCTCGATCGTCCCATCGGTTTGTGGATGTCTTCTTTGTCTTTAAACTTAGCGAGGTACCCAATTCTTCGTGCAAGCACTTCCAAAATCTGGAGACAAACCTCGGGTCTCGTCTCGATACTATGTCGATCGGTACTCCATGCGGTCGCATGATCTCTCGATATAAGTCTCGTGCAAGTTTTCGCAAGTCGCAGTTTTTTCTTGATGGGTAAGAAATGTGCAAATTTCGTGAGTCGGTCTACAACTACCCAAATAGCATCATGGCCTCTATTGGTCTTTGGTAGATCCCTCACGAAGTCCATCGTTATGTGTTTTCATTTCCATTCGGGAATTCTCAACTGTTGTAGTAAACCAGATGGCCGTTGGTGTTCTGCTTTTACTCGTTGACAAGTTAAACATCTCGCAACGAACTCCGCTACGTGGTTCTTCATGTTTACCCACCAATAACTCCGTTTCAAATCCTTATACATCTTGTTTCCTCCAGGATGTATAGTGTATTTCGAACGGTGTGCCTCTGCTAGGATTTTATTCCTAATCTGCTCGTTATTCGGTACACAAACTCAATTCTGGAATCTGATAACTCCATCTTCAGGTACCGAGAATTCTGATCTCTCTCCTTTAAATATCTTTTCCTTCAGTTTCTGAAGATGTGCATCTTTCTCTTGTGCTTCCCTGATCTCATTCAAAGACGGGTTTAACCGAAATATTAGCACATGAAATCAATATTGTTCTCGTCGATTCCAATTGCTCAGCTCTTCTAATGATTCCTACTCTCGAATCATAAGTCTGGCTAAGCTCGCCGTTCTGCTCAAAGCGTCAGCTACTAGTTAGCTTTCTCGGGATGGTATTGAATATCAAAGTGATAGTTCTCAATCAACTCCATCCATCTCCGTTGCCTCAGATTGAGATCTTTTTGGGAGAATAGATACTTCAAGCTCTTATGATCAGTGAAAACTGTGAATGTTGCTCCGTAGAGATAGTGCCTCCATTTCTTTAACGCGAACACTATCGCTGCCAATTCCAAGTCATACATTGGATAATTGGCTTCATACGGCTTGAGTTTTCGTGATGCATAAGTGATGACTTTTCCTTCCTGCATGAGCACTGCTCCTAGTCCTTCCTTTGATGCATCACTGTAGACGATAAAGTTTTCTGTTCCCTTTGGAAGAGCTAAGACTGGAGCTATAGTAAGTCGTTTCTTCAGCTCTTGGAAACTAGCTTCGCACTTGTCATTCCACTCAAACTTGACTTGCTTCTGGGTTAGTCGAGTGAGCGGTCCGGCTATCTTGGAGAAGTCCTGGATAAATCTTCGATAATATCCAGCTAGTCCTAGGAACTCCTGATTTCCATTACAGATTCGGATTGTTTCCATTCAACCACTGTTTGTACCTTCGAAGGATCTACGACGATCCCGGTGTTGGATACTATATGTCCCAAGAACGCGACTTTACTTAGCCAAAATTCGCACTTGCTGAATTTGGCATACAACTTATGCTCTCGTAGTGTCTCCCAAATAATTTTCAGATGACGTTCATGCTCTTCTGTAGACTTAGAGTATACGAGTATGTCATCAATGAATATCACTAGGAATTGATCCAAATAAGGTTGAAAGACTCGATGCATCAGGTCCATAAATGCTGCTGGTGCATTCGTTAGACCGAAAGGCATCACTACAAACTCGTAGTGTCCATATCGAGTTTGAAATGCAGTTTTGGAAATGTCTTCTTCGCGGATCTTCAGTTGGTAATATCCTTGTTGTAAATCAAACTTCGAGTACATCGTCGCTCCTTGAAGTTGATCAAACAGTTTGTCTATCCTCGGGAGGGGATATTTGTTCTTGATGGTCATGCTATTAAGACAACGATAATCTATACATAGTCTTAATGTGCCATCTTTCTTCTTGACAAATAGCATAGGTGCTCCCCACGGAGACGTACTCGGTCGGATAAATCCCACATCCATCAGTTTCTGTAATTGCGTCTTCAACTCTTGCAACTCAAGAGGAGCCATTCCATACGGTGTTCGGCAATCGGGCGCCCCGGTAACACCGATGGTGAACTCGACTTCCTATCCGGAGGGGACAAAGGTGAGTTCTTGTGGAAATACATCCGTGCATTCTGATACTATAGGTACTTGGTTGATTTGTGTCTCAACCTTGGGTTTGTTAATTACAAACGCCAAGTACCCTTGAGCCCCTCTAGTGATCGTCTTCCTTGCTTTCATTGCTGAAATGATTGGGGCAATCTTAACTCGTGCCCTTCCCGAAATTTCCACTTCGGGTTTTCCGGGTTCACATAGATTAATGGACTTGTTATGGCAGTCCATTTGTGCATGGTGTGCAGACAACCAATTCATTCCCAATATCACGTCGTATTCGGATATAGGTAATAAGATCAAATCGACAGGAAAGTTTATCTCATCAATCTTAACTTCGCATGCAATATAGATAATATCTGTTATCTGACTTGCACCCATAGGAGTTGACACCTCTAGACATATAGGCATATGTTCCATGCATGCATGCAGTTTGTGTACAAAATGCGGTGCAACAAATGAATGCATTGATCCAGGGTCGAACAGTATTTTAGCGTAGTGGTTAGATACTAGAAGTGTACCTTCCACCACGTTTGTTGCCTCCGGAGCCTCATGTCCGGCGAGTGCAAATGCTCAAGCAGGCATCCTTGCCCTATTACCCTAGCCATTGCCCGGCTTCTGCGGCTGCACCTATTTGGTTCGGTCCTCGTACTTTGGGCAATCTTTCAGCTGGTGCTGATTACTACCACAGCGCAAACACTTTCCTTGTTTACACCAACAGTCATCAGCAATATGTCCCGATTTCTGGAAATGTGCACACATTTGACCTGACTTTCCTTGTACTGGTCCCTTCCCTCTATTTGTCTTATTAATTGGTCCCTTCTGAAACTTAGCAGGCTGTTTAGATGGTTGTCCCACGATTGTCCTCTTGAGACCTGTTTGATGGCCTACTCTGCTGAATCATCCAATACGGTTCGATCCCGACTGATGCGGAGAGAGCGCTTTACTGCAATTGAGTAGGTTGTCGATTAAACGATCAGCGATTGTTTCTGAAGTTCCAGCCTCAATCCTCGTGTGAACTTGTAAAGTTTGTCCTCCTCTGTACTGATTGTCCCCAGAGCATACTTGGACAATCGATGAAATTCGGATTCATACTGAGCTACAGACATGTTCCCCTGCCTCAACCTATGGAATTCATCCCGACGCGCCTCTTTCACAACCTGTGGAATGTACTGTTCATTGAACTCGGCCAAGAAATTTCCCCATGTTCTGGCTACTCGGTCCTGTTCCCACCTTCTCTCAACTACCCTCCACCAGTCTCTAGCAGCCGATTCTAGACGAAATACGGCGAGTGTGACTTTATGCTCATCTGAATATTGGAGAGCATTGAAGATATTCTCCAGTTTTTCTATCCATTTTTCTGCCTTCAAGTCGTCCGGTTCTCCTAAGAAAGCCGGTGGGTCGAACCGTAGAAAACGCTCTAACATGCGATCGTTCGCCTCTTTGGCGGGTTCGGGAGCACGGTGTTGAGGCTCTGCCTATTACCTCATGAAAACCAGTATTTGTTGTAGAGCCTGTGCAGTCAAGTTGTCTCCTGCAGCAGGTGGAGGAGGCGGTGGTAATTTAGGGGAGGGTATCCGGTCCCTGGGTACATCGTCATTCCCTTGGGGAACGCGGCGAGGTCTGCCACGTCCACGATGTTCAGCCATTCTGTATCTTGAAGTGTTAGTTGCAGTCCACGAGTAAATGAATACAATAATTATTCGCGTAAAGCAAGTTATATCGTAGGGAAAGTAACAACAAACAAAAGATACTGAATAAATAGCAAAGGCATATCCATTAATGTAAAACTTGAATACACCCACGAAGTACAACACTAGTAATACCGAGTCAAAGATACATCTGAACCAAAATACAACTGAATCTAATACAACAGAAAGTAAGGTACAACATAATGGAATAAGTGTCTACAACAACGAAAGCACAAACTGACAATCACGCTAACTAATTAGTGAGATCGCCATCATCGTCACTATCAACTACATCCATAATCGGGGCCTGGTCGGGCTGAGGTGGCGCCTCGACCTCAGGTCAATCAACGAAATCCAACCACTGCTCGAACCCTTGTGCATCACCAAGTGGAGCAGCTTCAAGTGCCTCAGGCTCTCCGACCTCGACTGGATCCTCCTCAGGATCCTCCTCGGGGTCCTCCTCAGCGTCGGGTACGGGCTCCACCTCGGGTGGTGGCAATTGCTGTGCATTAGCTGCCAGAGCAGCCTCCAGAGCAGCGTCTCTCTGGGCTAGGGCCTGTGTAAGGTCCTCTATCACGGTCATCTGCTTGATAAGGGTCTCCTCCAAGCGCTCGACGGTGTCGCGAGATATGCGGGCGTCAATCTCCCACTTCTGGCGGTCGTCACTTGCTCTCTTCATTTTCTCTCGCACATTATCCAGGCGCTCCTGGATATTCTGTATCTGATCCTCCCACGCCAGTATGGTGTTGTTGCGGTCCTTAATGATAGTGGTCAACTCGCTCTTTTCATCTTGGTTCCTTGCCAAGCGCTGTGTCAAGTCCCTGTTACGCTGGCGCTCCTCGGATAGCTCTGAGGTCGCTCGAATACTCTCCCGGTGCCAGTGAATCATAAGTGCCCGGTAGTACTCCCGCTCAGCACGGGCATGAAAAACGTCCCACCAAGAAGGTGGCGCCGGCTCCATCCTGATCAAACAAAACTAAGGCGGATCAGTCAAAGGTAAAGGAAAGATAAGGAGAGAATAAGGAAAGAATGAACAAAGAAAGTCAGTCAAGAGTCAACTAAGTCAAGACAAGTATGACTATGGAACCTCAAAATATGCGTTCTAACTTATTTTCAATCTCAATAATATGGTTCTATGCCAAATTGAAATTGATTTCACACTTAATGAGTCAAGTCGCGGTATGACCCAACACGCAGACCGAGGGTCCTATCCTGGGTCAGCTCGGTGTAAGTTTCCATCTTACTAGCCGAGCTTTGATACCACTCTAACTGTCACGCCCCAAATGGGACGCAATGACGATCCACAACTTAAATACAAATAAACCAACAGTCTAGACGAATATCAATGAAAACCCAAAGAAACAGAGTCAAATAGCAGCGGAAATAAAATAACATAGGTACAAATTACAACTTACAGTCCCACAATTATCCGAATTACATCCCCGAAAATCAACTAAAGATAACGACTTAATAGTCAAAGGGTTCTACGCCCTTCAGTTACAGACCGGAATGAAAAGAAAATAAAAGAGTCCAACAACAATAACAAGAAACAAGTCCAGCAACAACAACAATAAAAGATAGAGAGTCCAACAGACGGGGTACAAGTGCTCAGTCCGTAGTTGGTTCAGCATCTTCAACGAAGTCCTTATCTAAAGGTTAGAAAACAGGTGGGGATGAGACAGAAATCTCAGTGGATGGGGTGATCGTGAGCAAGTGTGGCGCAATATATAGTTAAAGCGAGAAAACAGTTATATGAAAACGCGTGATATATGATGCATGAATTCACACACAGTCCACAAGCGTCGTGATAAAATATTTAAGTAATATACTTATATAGTTTAAGAAAACAGTTCGTGGTCACACAAGCACTAAGTGATTCAGAGATTTAAGTTTTTAAAGTTTTGAGGTCGAGTTTTTATAAAATTCTCACATTGGCCCCAAATTTGTTAAAATTGTCATTTCGGACCTTAAGTTTAAAAAAATCGGAACTCACAAACCGGAAGGGCTTTTAACGTGATTCCAGTTGGAAAATGTCACCAAGGTTAGTAGGATATTGGTACAAAAGCATTTTTAAAAAGAAATGAGTGTAGGTCCTTTAACTTTTGAAAATCTCATTTTTGTCCCATTTTGAAATAATTGCCTTTAAGGCTTTTAGGGGTCCAATTGTTATGAAATTTGAATCTTGGGTCCAAAATATAATTAAGTTATAGTTAAATTAGTAATTCCAGGTACATGGGCTGTATAAGTCCTGTAAATTTCATTTGGGTCTTCAAGTTTAATCTTTTACAATTCGGTCCCTCAATTTTAGTAAAATTACTTTCCAACCTCTAAACACTTGGATTTTTGGAATACATTTAAAATATAGATATGAAGAACTTATGTTTGAAGGTTTGAAGATGTGAAGAGTTGGTGTTTGAAGATTTGAAGATGTGAATGATTTTTAGAGAGAGGTTAGAGAGAAGAAGGAGGATTTGCTTGAGAATTAAAATGTGTTGGATGAAAAATGAAATTTTTTGTTAAAATTGGCCATATTGGCCGTCCACTTTGGAGGGAGGGGGAGAGATTTTTTTGTTTAATTTTGTGTCTTGAATTTTGCTTCTTGCATGGGAGACCAAATGCAAGTCAAAGATATGGGCATGAGATGGGTTTGAATGGAATGTTGGGAAGACTCCAACATATTGGGAAATTTAATAATAAAGAATTTATGTATAAGATGATGTGTATAATGTTTGAATTAATGGTACAATTATACACAAGATGACTAATATAAGGTGTAAGTGTACAACAATTGGATGGTATTTCTACTCCAAAAATCTCATCATGGCCGTCCACTATAGGGGCAAATTGGTAATTCCATATATATTTTTTTGTCCCAAATTTGATGATAATAGTTGAAATATATCAATCTTCAAAATAATTAGTGATTTCCTTGATCACTTATAAGTCTCAAGATCACTTATACTAAATCAAATTCTTAATTCTATAAGGTAAAAGTCTCTAAAATAAATAGTCTCTTAAAATTCTAAGGTGACTAATAAATACAAAAATAGTAATAATGATCAATCAAGTGATCATAAATGCCAAATAGAATTAATAAATGATCATGATCACAAGTAATAAATAAAATGAATTAAATTGCAATATATATATATATCATTAATAATTACCCGTCAAAGTGACGCGGTAAAATAGTCGATCAAATACATAGTCGACAAAAGGAATCAATTACATGCTCGGAAAAATCGGGGGCTTCACAGGGTTAAGCCCGCCGAAGTAAATTTATTAACTGGCCAGTCAGAGGAAATTACAGAGGAAAATTACAGAGGAATTACATGTTTTACTATAACTGATTATGCTTGTATGTTATATTATGTATTGACAAAAGTTGGTCCCTACTGAGCAAGTGGAAGCTCACCCCTTCTTTTTATAATTTTTCGACATTAAGGAGCTCAGTGAAAAATACGTCAGTGATGGATGAAGACCAAATTAAATTTTGGAATTTGAATAATTTTATTTTATGTCTTAGAATATTTTAATAATATTTCAATAGTAAGGTGACTAGTATTTATCTGTAGTTAAATGTTTAGTTTTATTAAGTTTTTATTGTTAAAACTCGTGTTTATATAATAACGTTTTCCATAAAAGTCGGATTAGGCGTTACAACAGTAGTATCAGAGCAGGTCTATGATTCTGTAGACTTGTAAAAAAAATGTATTTTTTTTAGACAAAATAATTTAGAGTCATCAATCACCGTCATATCTCAGTCGGCTACCTCAAGGTATGTGACGAATTTATTATGCCATTTTATTTCATGTCATTTAATTTTTATTTATTATGCCATCTGTTATACATGTTTCCATATGTAAATCGTGCAATTTTATGCCATTCGTTAGATAATAATTTATGCCTTGTAAAAAATATATATATATTGATGTTTAACTAATATGACTACAAATATAGATTCGCCACCAAGACACACTGCTAGAAAAATGGTGCGTGATTGGAGAATTAACAATATCTTGAACGAGCTAACTAATTACCTTAATTACAAAATCTAAGATGGCGATAACATAGGAACCTACGCGGTAAAAATGCATCAGAAATGGTATGATGTGCATTTTCTGAGTGGTGCTCCAGATCAGTATGGTGCTACGCGCAGGGTGGTTGATTCGCTGCCACCCAAATGGAAGGGTGAGGCTGAATATTTGTGTGGAACGATGGTGAAGTATGACGCACAAGACTATACACTCAAGATTGACTATGGGGCATTTACTAAAAGATTGTTTGCAAAGTGGATTGACCGTGTTACTGAGGCATGAAAGAAAATGAAGAGAAGGATCTGAATGAGGAGGGAAATGAGGAAGAGGGCCAAAACTTTTGAGTTGTTTAATTAAAAATCTGCTTTATTTTTCTACTAATCCAAATAAATCCTTGTTAAAGGGTTGAAATAATGTTATGAATGAAAATCTAATATTCTGTCCACTATTATCTGTCTACGATTATTTTTCTTATATTGTGTTTGTAGTAAGACCCAATATTCGATTATTACGTTAGTTAAACATCATGTATACTTGTAGGATTATGGCTCCCCATAACCGAGCAGGAAACCGTACAAATGAAAATGGTAATCAAGCCAACAATGAAAATCAAGCTAATGGTGGAAATCAAGTTAATGCTCATGTTGGCGATGTACTTGCCAAATTTCTGAGGGCAGTGCAAAACAATAACAATAATAACAATACGAGAACTGTGGAACAGTTTCGCCATTATCGTCCACCTACATTCAATGGACGTGATGGTCCAAATTTCTTTGGAGGAATGGTTCTGATCTTTAGAAAGAGTTTTCCGACTCATTGGATGCACTGACGAGCAAAGAGTCACATGTGCCACCTTTCAGCTAATTGAGAATGTTGATCATTGGTGGGAAGGATATTGGAGAACTAGAACCGAAGAGGAACGAGATGCATTGACTTGGAATGAGTTCAAGGAGGTTGTCTTGGGCAAGTTCTTCCCGCGATCGTATCGTGATCAGAAAGAGACAGAATTTCTGAACTTCAAATAAAGAAACAAGACTGTGACTGAGTATGAACGAGAATTCAACCAACTAAGTCGGTTTGCGCCGCATTTGGTTGATACTGATATAAAGAAGGCATTGAGGTTTAGGAGGAGATTACGATCGCAATTGTCTAGTATATTGTCTGCTCAGGGCGATTTGGAATACGCTGAGATGGTGAAAAGGGCACAAGAAATAGAAGCGAAGCTGGTTGAGGATGACGATGGTGGAAACCGATTATGGTATATGAAAAGCGGAAGTGGGATGGGACAAAACAAAATAAGAATGGAAATCGAGAATAAGCGGCAGGGGATGGGAATGCCCCCCAAATACTCAAAACAATAGGCCGCTATGTCCTAATTGCAAGAAAAACCATTATGGTGAATGTCTGGCTGGGCAAGGAAAATATTATAAGTGTAAGAAGTCAGGACATATGACTGCTAATTGTCCTCTTTTAAATGATGTTGGGAACATAAATGGTCGACTGGTGGAGGAAGAGCTCGGATGTATGCTTTGACCCAAGAGGAAGTAGACCAGAACCCAGGTGTGATGACAGGTATGTTAACTGTATCAGGAATACCTGCTTTAGCACTATTTGACACTGGTGCGTCACACTCGTTTATATCTGCTAAATTTCATGCCATAATTGGGTATAAGAATGCTAAAGTAGATGAATATCTTGAGGTTAGTTTACCTTCTGGGAATTTAATAACTACTGATTCCATCGATAAAGGTGTAAATTTGGATATAGGGGGAAAACATTTGGAAGCTGATTTATATGTTATTGGGATGAAGGATTTTGATTTAATTTTAGGCATGGATTGGCTTAGCAAGTACAACGCTGACATTAAGTGTCAGTAGAAGGAAATAACACTTAGACTGCCTGATAATGATGAAACAAAATTTTATGGTGTTAAGTCTAAGTATATGCCTAAAGTTATAACTGCAATGAAAGCATTGAAGATCTGAGAAAAGAAAATTGCCAAGGTTATCGGTAAACTTGATCGTAGTACCTCGATGACGGAGACGCGTCACCGTAGATGTACCTATTGTCCGTGAATTTTTGGATGTATTTCGGAGGAATTGCCAGGAATTCCACCGGATAGACAAGTTGAGTTTTCAATTGATTTGGCACCGGCAAGCGACACCGATGATCTAAGGCACCTTACAGGATGGCACCAAAAGAGTTTCAAGAACTAAAGGTGCAAATACAAGAACTCCTAGATATAGGATTCATTCGACCTAGTGTTTCTCCGTGGGGAGCACCATGTCAAAAAGAAAGACGGGTCACTTAGGATGTGTATTGATTATAGGGAACTTAATCGAATCACCGTAAAGAATAAGTACCCATTACCAAGAATTGAGGACTTATTTGATCAATTAAGGGTGCTTTAGTACTTTTTCTAAGATTGACTTGAGATCCTGATATCACCAATTGAGAATTAAGGAAAGTGATATTCTGAAGACGACCTTCAGAACTCGTTATGGGCATTATGAATTTGTTGTAATGCCTTTTGGATTGAGTAACGCACCAGCAGTGTTTATGGACTTGATGAATCGAGTGTTGCATCCATTTTTGGATCAATTTGTCATAGTCTTTAGAGATGACATACTAGTGTATTCTAAGAATGAGGAATAACATAAAGAACATTTGAGAATAGTGTTGGAGACACTTCGCAGAGAAAAGTTGTATGCAAAGTTTAAGAAGTGCGAATTTTGGATTAATCGAGTTGTATTTCTTGGGCATGTGATTACTGCTCAAGGATTTGAAGTAGATCCAACTAAAGTAGAAGTAGTCAATGAATGGAGGGCTCCTAAGAATGCGAGTGAAGTTCGCAGTTTTCTGGGTTTAGCAGGGTATTATCGAAGATTTATCGAAGGATTTTCAAAAATAACTGGACCCATGACCCGACTGACTAGAAAAGGAGAAAAATTTATTTGGACGGAGAAATGCGAGGAAAGTTTTCAAGAATTGAAACAGAGATTGACCTCGGACGGTTTGACAATTCCTGACCCTTCTAAGGAATTTGTCATTTATAGTGACGCATCTAAACAAGGATTGGGATGTGTGCTGATGCAGCATGGCAAAGTGGTTGCCTACGCCTCAAGGCAACTGAAGTCACATGAATTGAACTACCCTACACATGATTTGGAGCTAGTTGTTGTGGTTCACGCCTTAAAGATTTGGAGGCATTATTTGTATGGAAGAAGGTGTGAAATTTTCACTGACCACAAAAGCTTAAAATATATGTTTACTCAGAAAGAGTTGAACATGAGGCAGAGGAGGTGGCTAGAATTGGTTAAAGATTATGACTGTACCATCAACTACCATCCTGGGAAAGCTAATGTAGTTGATGATGCTCTAAGTCGTAAAACCAAAGGAGAAATATCGAGTTTAATAATTGGACAAGAAGAACTAGTGAAGGACTTTGCCAAAATGAGGATTGAGGTAGACGTACCACCAAAGAGTACGGAAGCGATATTAACATCTTTAGTGGTACAACCTACTTTAAAGGAGAGAATTAAGAAAGCTCAACCTCGGGATAAATTTCTGAACAAAATGAAGGAACGAGCCCAAAAAGGGAGTGTTAAGGGGTTTCTTTTAACAGACGAAGGTGTTTTAACTTATGAAGGGAGGTTGTGTGTTCCTAAGAAAGAGGAACTTAGGAAGAAAATTCTTGAAGAAGCTCATTGTACGCCGTACGTGGCTCATCCTGGGGGTACAGAAGATGTACCGAGATTTAAAGGGAATATTTTGGTGGAGAAGTATGAAGAGAGATATTGGAAATTTTGTAGAGAAATCTTTGACTTGTCAACAAGTGAAGGACGAGCACCAAAGACCGTCCGGTTTGCTAAAACCACTTGAAATCCCGAAATGGAAATGGGAACATATAACTATGGATTTCGTGGTAGGACTTCCGAGATCAATTAAAGGAAATAAAAATTTTGTTTTGGGTTATAGTAGATCGGTTGACTAAGTCGGCTCACTTTCTACCATCAAAAATGACGTGATATGGAACAATATGCTCAAATCTATATGAGGGAGATCGTGAAATTACATGGAGTACCGGTGTCTATTGTATCAGACAGAGATACAAGATTTACATCGAAATTCTAGAGAAGTCTGCAAAGTGCAATAGGCACAAGATTGAAATTCAGCACAGCTTATCATCCACAGACGGACGATGCGAAAGGGCGATCTGATATTAGAGGATATGTTAAGAGCTTGTGTGCTCGATTTGGGAAATGGCGGGAGACTTTCTTTGCTTTTAGTGGAGTTCGCTTATAACAATAGTTATCAAGCGACGATTGGGATGGCTCCGTATGAAGCATTGTACGGACGAAAATGTAGATCGCCGCTGGTATTGGAATGAGGTTGGTGAGAAGAAAGTTTTGGGGCGGTCGATTCAGGACACTTTGTAGAAAAGATAGCCAAAATACAAGATCGAATCAGAATGGCTCAAGATAGACAAAAGTCATATGCTGGCAGAAGGAGAAAGTATATACAATTCGAAGAAGGAGAAAAAGTGTTTTTAAAAGTGGCTCCTATAAAGGTTGTTATTCGTTTTGGTGAAAAAGGAAAATTGAAGCCAAGATACATTGGACCGTTCGAAATCCTTACTCGTATTGGAGATTTGGCTTATCAATTGGCAATACCACCGAGTTTATCAAGTGTGCATAATGTTTTTCATGTTTTGATGCTGAGAAAATATGTTCACGATCCAAGTCACATCGTGAACTATAAGGATTTACAAATTAAAAAGGATTTGACATACGAGGAAGGGCCAGAGTTGATTTTAGAGCGCAAGATCCATAAACTAAGAAATAAAGATGTTGCGTTAATCAAGGTTCAATGGAGACGCCATGGCAGAAATGAAGCCACCTGGGAGCGCGAAGAACAGATACGTGCCAAATACCCACATTTTATTATCCAAGGTAACGAATTTCGAGGACGAAATTAATTTTAAGGGGTGTAGGATGTAATATCCACAAAAATTAGTGCTAAATTATAATTAGGATTTACAATTAGATTCAATTGGGGATTTAAAACCCTAATTTTATGATTTGGGGAAGATTTACAATTAGGGTTTCTAACCCTTAAATATTAATTTTTTATCAATTTTTATTATTATCATAATATAATTACAATAATTAGTCCTCTTAATTGCAATTTTATCAGTTTTGGAAATTGGAAAGCCTAAAGTCTTAGGTTTAATGAAGAATATGAAAAGGGTCATAAAACTCATTTTTTTAACGTAAAGAAGTGGATTAAATCTGAAACCTCCAATTCCTCTATAAATCCCATTTTTTCCAAATTGGTTTCCACAGACTTTAACAAGAAAAGAAAAAGGTGAGATTTTTATATCATCTCTGAGGAAAAAATAAAAATCAAAACTAAACCACATCCATTATTTTCTTCATCTATCTGTTCCGGCCGACACCTACCGGAAAACATTTGAAATTTTCATTCCCAGATTTTCAGTCATATGACTCCAGTACCATAACCCAGTTTAAAAGAAAAAAAAAAGAAGAGAAAAGAAACCAACCATTAAAAGAAGAGATAGTGAGTTAGAGAGAGTGTAAGTGGGAAGATGAGGAAAAAAATAAAAAGTGGGATTTGTGGGATTTTCTTAGTGGGCTGCAGATGATATCATTTGGGTTAAAGTTCAAAAATTGGAGTCTTTTGGGCTGTGGTAGATTCTAAGAGGGAAATTCATGGTTGACTTGAATTGGGATTTGACCAAATCTTATTTCTAGCCCTTTTTCAAGCTTAAACCCAAAATCTCAAATTTCTTTTCAATATTTTAAATTCTTTTCTAAAACCATCAGAATTTCTTTATATATTTTATTAAATATATTTTTATTATATATGTAGGAATCGAAAATCACAAGGATTAGAATAATCACTTTTATATTCTACGAGGATTAACAAATAACAATTGAGGTAGAGATTTTTAATTCTTGTCTTTATATAATATTTCACGTGAGTATTTTCATTTATATATATGCAGAGGAACTAGTCAGGGGCCATAAATAGGTCCGGGATCGAAATTGATCTTCGGGTTAAGCCCGCCGAACTAAATTTATTAACTGGCCAGTCAGAGGAAATTACAGAGGAAAATTACAGAGGAATTACATGTTTTACTATAACTCATTATGCTTGTATGTTATATTATGTATTGACAAAAGTTGGTCCCTATTGAGCAAATGGAAGCTCACCCCTTCTTTTTTATAATTTTTCAGATTAAGGAGTCGGGCTGAAGATACGCTAGTGATGGATGAAGACCAAATTCATCCATGTCTTAGAACATTTTAATAATATTTCAATAGTAAGGTGACTAGTATTTATCTGTAGTTAAATGTTTAGTTTTATTAAGTTTTTATTGTTAAAACTCGTGTTTTTATAATAACGTTTTCCATAAAAGTCGATTATTTTTATTTTTATAAAATCGGGGCGTTACAGACCTACTCAAGGATTATGGGCTAAGCCTTGCAGTACCCCAATGACTCCCAACTTGCAATTTGAAAAAGACACTGGTGCCCCGTTCCATGATCCTGAGCGGTATCGAAGACTTGTGGGGAAGTTGAATTATCTTACTGTAACACGTCCTGACATTGCGTTTGCAGTAAGTGTTGCTAGTCGATTTATGTATGCTCCTACTGTTAGTCATTGGGCACTTCTTGAACATATTTTGTGTTATCTGAAAGGGGCTCCTGGACGCGGATTATTCTATGGGCAACATGGTCATTCAAAAGTGGAATGTTATACCGGGTTAATTGAATCATATTCTGATGTCGACTATGCAGGTTGCAGAGATGATAGAAGATCCACTTCAGGGTATTTTGTCTTTGTGGGAGGTAATCTAGTCTCATGGAGGAGTAAGAAACAAAATGTTGTTTCTCGATCAGTCGCTGAAGCAGAATATCGATCCATGGCTGATTTGGTATGTGAAATTATATGGATACATTAGTTACTAAAGGAAGTAGGTTATGAGCTTACTCTTCCGGCTAAACTTTGGTGTGACAACCAAGCTGCACTTCACATTGCATCAAATCCTGTATTTCATGAACGAACCAATCATATTGAAATAGAGTCATTTTGTTCGTGATAAAGTCGAAGAAGGGTTCGTCTCTACGGGTTATGTCAAATCCGAAGACCAGTTGGGAGACATATTCACTAAAGCAGTGAATGGAGTACGAATGAACAATATTTGTATCAAGCTGGGCATTATTGATATATATGCTCCGGATTGAGAGGGAGTGTTAATGTATATATGGTATATTGTGTAGGAGATAATTAGAATCAATTAGAAGATTATTAGAATCCCTTAGATTAGCCTGTTGATTTACATTCCTTGTTTTGGTTGTCTCCAACTTGTATATAAGTGTACCTTGTATCTCTTGGAATAATACACAATTCATTCATAGTTACGGTGCATTACACCCAGAAAATATTTAGGACGCCCCAAGTCCTTTGTGACAAAATGTTGTCGCATGTATTTCTTAGTTGTTTCAATCCCATCAATGTCACTACCGGATATTAGAATATCATCAACATATACATTTAGGATAACAGTTCCGCCCTTTGTTTGTTGAACAAACACGGAATGATCAACCTTTCATTGCTTAAAGCCAGCATTACTCATGATGCGACTGAACTTATCAAACCAAGCTCTCGGGCTTTGTTTCAGATCATATATAGCCTTCTTGAGTCGGCATATCATATTCTTTGTCTCCCCCTGAGCAACATACCTTAGAGGTTGCTCCATAAAGACAGTCTCATTTAAATCGCCATACAAGAAGGCATTTTTCACATCGAGCTGATACATGTGCCAATTTTGATTAACGGTTAAGGAAAATAACACCCGAATGTTATTGAGCCGAGCAACGGGTGAAAACGTCTCAAAATAGTAAACACCATATGTCAGTGTAAAGCCTTTCGCCACTAACCGAGCTTTATATCGATCTATAACACCATTAGCACGGTATTTCAAAGTAAACACCCATCGACAAGTAACAATATCCGCATTGGGTGGAGCAGGGACAAGCTCCCGTGTGCCTCGAGAAATAAGAGCTGACATCTCTTCATCCATTGCTGCCTTCCAAGCAGGATGTTTAAGAGCCTCAGAATAAGAAGAAGGTACCACTGTAGCATAAAGTGAAACAGCAAAAGAGCGAAAAGGAGGGCTAAAAGAGTCAAAGGACATATGGTTAGTTAAAGGATGTGCAGTACAAGACTGCATACCTTTTCGAAGTGTAATAGAAAGATCAGTCGAGGAAGAACTCGTAGTGCCAGGAGCTGCAAGAAGAGGAGGTTGAGAGGTGACAGGTCTTGTGGTGGCTTGGCGAGGACGTCGTTTGTATACCTGCAGTGGTTTATTAGGTACAACATTATCGTCAGGAGGTATCGATGCGGGAATAAGTAGTGGAAGAGTGTCGACACGAACAGTGGAAGGCTCAGTAATTTTGGAAAAGTAAGATTTACTCTAAAAAAGGTCACATCGGCCGAAGTGTAGGAGCGTCGTGTCATAGGATCGAAGTAACGATACCCTTTTTGTGTTCGTGAGTACCCAATAAAGACACACTTAGTAGAACGAGGAGAAAGTTTATCTGTTTTGGGATGAAGGTTATGAACAAAACATACACGCCCAAAGACACGAAGAGTAATAGAGAATAGTGGCTTGTCAGGCAAGAGAAAGGAATATCCCCATTTAAAATAGCTGATGGCATTCTATTAATGAGATAACAGGCAGTAAGAAGAACATCCCCCCAATAATATTTAGGTACGTTCATATGACGCATCAATGTACGGGCAGTGTCCAAAATGTGACGATGTTTGCGTTCGGCCACACCATTTTGTTGTGAAGTGTATGGACAAGAGGTTTGATGAATGATACCATGTCAGTTACAAAAAGTATAAATAGTTTTCTGAGTAAACTCAAGTGCATTATCAGAACGGAAAATACGAATACTAATAGAAAATTGATTTTTTATTTCATTATTAAACGAAATGAGTACATGAGGAACTTCAGTCCTATCCTTAAGTAAATACAACCATGTCATTCTGGGGTAATCATCCACAAGGATAAGAAAATAATAAAATCCCCCATGAGACGCGATTTTACTAGGACCCCAAACATCGCAATAAACAATATCAAAAAGAAAAGAACTACCATTATTGACTCTAGACTGAAAAGAAGTGCGGTGGTGTTTTCCTAACTCACATGATTCACATTCTATTTGAGTTGACTCAACAGGGATCACTTTTTGTAAGGTACGAAAAGAAAGATGACCGAGACGACAATGCCACTGGAAAGGAGAAATGGTAGTGGAGAGAGCATGGGGATCAACAGGTGAAGTGGTATCCATGTAGTAAAGACCACCACGTTCATGTCCGCCACCAATCGTCCTCCCCATCTGCAGATCCTGAAAAACACAATATGAGGGATAAAAGGTTACAGAACAGTTATGTGATTTAGTAAGATCATTGATTGATAGCTAGCTTACTGGAAACAAGGAGCGTAAAGAACATTATCAAGGGTTATGTTTTTAGTAGAATTTACGACGCCTGTCCCAGTGACGGGAGAGTAAGTGCCATCGGCAAAGCGCACAGGAGATAAAGATGCAAAATGAGAAAAAGAGGAGAAAAGGGATTTATTCTACCGGTAATATGAGTTGTGGCACCGGGGATGGCAACGGTGCGGGTCTGGGACGGGTTTGGCTAAACCCGGGACCCACCCCCGCCAAGAAAAATAAGGACCCGAGACCCGCCCCGCCCCGGATTAAAACCCGCCCGAGACTCCGCCTGCTCGGGACCGGGACCCGCCGGTTAAACCCGCCTAACCCGCTATGAATATGGTTGCAACATACTTTTGGAAAGAGAAGCAAGCGATTCACCCAATTTGTTATGGTTGAGGTTAGATCCGGTGAATCGGAGTGGAAATAGTTGAAATTGGCTATTAAAAGAAAAGGAAAGCAAAAATAAAAATGGAAACTAGGAGGTCGGATGAAGAAAAGTTGCGAGTGATTATGGTATTATTCATGGTGAAAGAGAAGAATAAATTTTGAGATTGAGAGATAAAAATTTGAGAGTGGTGACGACAAATCGTAAAATATATCAGTAAATGAAGAAAAATAAATTTCAAAAGTTCAAAATAGGGAAAGTGGTTGACAACTGTAAAATATATTAGCATAAATGAAGTCCAACTCCAAGGACGTGCACAACTATTATATTTAATGAAATAGAAAATTAATATATATGGCGGGGCGGGTTCGGGCGGGTCCTATTGGACCCGTTACCTCCCCGGACACAGCGGGTTTTTAATACTTGGGCAGTTACCCGCCCCGAGACCCGTTTGGGCCGGGCGGGTTCATTGCGGGTCGGTTTGAACCCGCCCCATTGCCATCCCTATGTGGCACGAGAATCCAACATCCAAGACTTACCATGAGACGAGTAAACGCACCTACAGAGGAGAGGAGGAAGCGATGGCGAAGAGTTGTCAGCAGAGCGATGTAGCAACTTTTCATACTACGTCGAGAACCATATCACATCGAAAACCGAGAGGTGCTCCATGATTGTCGATATCGTGTTAGCCCATTCAGAAGCTTACCAAATTTAGCCAACACTTCTGATGCATGACGGAGCGGCGGCAATGAATACAAGAGCGGGAGCCCTTTGATGAATCCACTTCCGACCGCGCGTCCACCAAGTCGTCCACGGGAGGATCCTCGACCTCGAGTTGCCAATGCGGGGACTTTTCGGATGGCGCGAAGAGTTAGACTTCATGCGACCGACCCGTGGCAACACGGAGAACTCGAGATAGAGCATTAGATAAGGTCGAATATTGTCACTAGCCAATGATTATCTTTGAGCAGTAGAAAAAGAGGAATCTAGGCACGATAAGAATTTACCAACCAAGAACTCTTCCCATTGATTCTTCATAGTTTGGGCATCACAAGCCATGGATGGTATAGTAATATTTCATCGCCCCCTTTTCGGGGATGCAAAGTAATCACTCACAAATCGACCATCTTGGCAAAGAGAGAATAGTTTTTCGTATAATTCAAAGACACGAGAAACATTCTTCTCATGGGAATACATGTCATGTAAAGTATCCCACATTTCTTTAGCGAGTTTAAAAACATAATGTTATCACGATTTGTGATTCATCCATACTATTAAGTAGCCATGTCATAACCGAAAAATCAATCGTGTCCAAGTAGTATAGTTGTCGGCCTTAGAGTCGGGAGGTCCGGACAAAATATGTTGCAATTTATTTTGTGACCCAAGAAAAAGTTTAAATGCACAAATATAATTGGAACCATTAAGTTTAATAGTAGTTCCCAAGAGCCTCCTTATTTTCAAAGAGATGCCATAATGAAAAAGGAAAAAGAAAGCCAAACAAAGTAAATCATCGAGAAGGAAGTCAAATAGGTCACCCAGAGCGAGATATAGGTGGCGTTGTGGTGGATGACACATAGAGCAAAGGCGCGCGAAGAGGGAGCGAGAGGACGATGCGGCATGAGTCGGGCAAACAGATATGCAATGGGCAAGCGATGCGCAAAAATCTATCTTGCGCGAACGCTAGGCGTGAAGAGAGAGAGTGATGGCGGCGCTTGAGGTGGCGGCGCGAGACAAAGAACAATTAGGGTTTATTGGGTAATAGTAGCAGACGACTAGGGTTAGTGTTTCTGGCCTTTTTGGATTTTCTCTCTTTGTTTTTCTTTAGAAACAGGGCTGCGCTTTGTTAAAAGAAAAAAAAAAAGAGAACAGAAAAAAATTTCAGAAACAGGATGAAACCTGCTCTGGTACCATGTTAAAACTAAAGAAAGATGTAGAAAAAATTCATGTATTTCATATTTCATTGAGGAATACAACTCCCGTATATATAGTGGGAGAAAAGAATCAAGACAATAATATATACCAAAAATACAATGATCTACCTACCATACATATAAAATATCAAATCAACCTATATAGAGAAAATATACAGTAGAATAATATCAAATATTCTAACAACGTCAACTGCAACTAGTACAAGGTCCTCAAATCTAATACTTTGTATATTCACTAAAAGATGTCATCTGTGGACATTTTTTGGCCATAAACTAAGCATGCAGTTTACCCCCAATTCTTTTTTATCGTCGGCTTGCATGTGGGATCTTGTTATTTTGTTAAAAAAAATAACTTACATAAAAAAATTATACATTCAACAAGTCATTCAAGAGCTGAACACTGATTTTTAGTAATTGAGTTAGTGGTCGTCGACATTATACGTTGTCTCACTCCCACAAGTAGATTCTCTGACACACCTTATTCCAGGCAGCTTCCTCTATTATGGCCAAGATATTCCCCTCAAGATCTTGTCATCATATTATAGCACAAACATCCACTACTTTTTCGAAGAATAATTTCCAGAAAAAGCATATAAAACTACAAATTTCTTGACAGTTTGAATTTTGACATGGACAGCCTCCAATTACGTTTCAGCCTTTAATAAAATTTCAAACTCCAATTCCATAAGAAAATTAAATTAGTGTTATCACAATTCACAAAAAGGTACCTGGAACCCCCAAAACAGTGAGTAGATGTATCTCGTCACGACACTTTTTTGGGTGGTTAGGTTGGCTGCAGTTTGATATATTCCAAAGTTAAATCTACCTTGCCGAAAACAAGCAGTTGCATTTTCATTGTTTTTCCAGAGCTCCCATGTTGGATCGTGTCCAAACCTCTCATAACTGTTTCCATGGCCGCAGTCAATGAACTCCATACACCTTTCGATTTTGCTGTCTTGACAGGCATCTCGAAAGCATTCATTGACCCTCCGTGTAGCGGGTTTTTTAAGTATAAAAACACCAATAAGATAAAGACATCAACAGTTCGGAGGAACCAAATGAATAATACTTTTAAACTCAAAAAACCAACCTGTAGGCCAAAGAGATACCAGAATGATCCAATCACGTGACTCACTAAAAAATAGGTAAGAAAATTTATGACAAAGTTTGCGCGGTCTACCTCAAAAGTGAAGCCAGTTGGAGATGAACCAGCTACCAAAGTTAAGAATCTGTACAACCTGGGAATATACTGAACAAGAATTGCTGCTCGTAGACGATTTTTCGCATGATTGGCACCAGATGCTCCGACAGAATCTGGTAAGATCAATAATATGATAATCTACAGAGAGCAAATAACCCAGTTTCAGTAGCTTTCGCGCTAGTTCAGTACAATATAACCACTTAATATAACTCGTGGATTAAAATAAAGGACCACATCCTAACATTGGTGAGACAATGCAATAAAAACAGAGGCCACAGTGAATTGGACTACAATAGGCCTCCTATATTAGTGGGAAATTAAGTCAGATTTTGTAGACAAGAAGAAGTATTCATGAGGCAAATGTTGAATACCCACCTCATCTAAAAGCTTAAGCTGTTAGAGATGCGGGCCATTTAGTATTTAGTACTTAAACACGCCCCCTCACGTGCAGGCGGATTTTTTTATGAGCCTTGCACGTGGAACATTTTAATGGATGGTGGTGAGATTCGAACTCAGGACCTCGTTATTTGGCCTGGCTCTAATACCATGTTGAATAACCACCTCATCTAAAAGCTTAAGCTGTTAGAGATGTGGACCATTTAGTATTTAGTACTTTAACAGCAAATATTTCATCTAAATATATATGTGAATAGAAGGGCAAGAAAAGGACAGACACTTACCTGTGGCAGGGGCAGTACAACAAAGAAATCAATGATAAAGTATCCAGAAAGATAATTCCAGGCAATCCTTTTAGGGTCATCAACTAAATCTCCAGCTCCCATAACTCTAGATTCAAGAGAAACATAAGCTAGCCTGAACTGCAAAATGACAATGTATCTTCACTTGTATAAAAAGTGCAGAAATCGAAATCAGCTTCGTAAATTATTTCACAATGCCCCATGTGCTTTGTCAATCCAAAAGGATTTTTGTTCCTAAATTTCTAAAGAAAATAAATAAATAAAAAAAGAAACATTGTTATGAAGCTTAAAGTAGAAAATAATATCCATTTATTTTCTAACCAGCATTGCAATTGTTCAAATACCTAATCTTTTCTGCTAAGAAATTAACAAAAGTTGAGCTAGTCAACATTTGAACATTATAATGTGTGAATCAACATAACCCATTCTCAGACAAAGGATAGGTGAAGAGACAAATATCATCACATAATCTTCCTTCACATGGTACTTTCATATGTTCTATGAAAGAGTAACACAAAAAAAAGAATTTTTTTCACCCTCATTCTAGTGCAAAAACGAATGAGTTCCCAATCGACACATGTTGGGGTAACAAAACTATTGAAAAAACAATAACATAAGGCTTCAACACAATTCCAGTTAGTACATTTACCTGAATGAGGATGTGGATCAAGTAAATGAAGTCATTTATGCTCCCTCAAGACGACAATTGTTGTTTTCATGGGCCAATTTAATACTATGCACTTGTTATCCTGGGAAAATATAGTGTTGTCAAAATTGAGACGAGAGTTTGTTCATCACCTTTTTAGCTACAGATGAAAATTTTAGGCAGTTGCTTCATGGATGAAAACTAACAAAGATAAATAGAATGACATCACATGAAAAGAATATCAAGGTAACCAGTAACAATAAAAAAAGTAATAATAATATATAAATTAATAAATCAAGATAACCACAGGAGGACAATAGCACGCATTACTTAGAAGCATTCATGTGAGCATTCTAATAATCGACAAACTAATCATTTATCAATTTATAGAGTGTATTTACAATTCACTAAACATACACTTAATCAACAGAAAATTCATAGTATTTTACCAACCTAATTAATTGAATATGAATCAATCCAAGAGTATTAACAATTCAATAAACGTGCATATGATCAATCAAACATTTGGTTGTTTTTTACCAATGTATTAATTGAATATGAATTAACCCAAATGTATTTACAATTCAATGAAATTACATTTAATCAACTAAAATCTCATTTTATTTTACCAACTTAATCAATTGAACATGAATTTAATCCACTAAATACACATTAAATTCACCAAAAAAATCATTGTTATTGCATTAACTCAATGAAATGTATTCAATGAAAAATAAAGAATATTCACATTAACAAACATAAACTCTTCTTGTATAATTGTATTTCATAGTTATTATTAGAGATTGTTGCACATTTCTAGAAATTCAGAAAATTATACATTACTGATATTTATGAAGGAAGTTTCTAGGGAGATAAATGACATATTTCTAGAAAAATATGTAAAAACTTTCAGGAAGTATCCAAACAATTTATGACGAAATTTCCTAGAAAATACCTCCAATAAACATTTGTAGAATGTATTTATAACTTTACCAAAATTAATGATATGAATGAGACCATAGGGTTATATAGATTTCTATTAGAAAATTATATATAAATAATTTTTAAAAATTATTAATTTAGTCTACTAGCCCAAGACTAAACCACAAAAATATCATTATATAATAGAGGTTATTAATTTATCAAATATTAATATACGAAAGTTCCTTCTTAAGTGCAAAACAAACATCTACGGGGAATACATATAATGTTGAGATGACAAGAATGAACAAAGGGAAAACACGAACAAATAACTTTATGAAGCTTACCTGCTGCACACATAACAGAAAAAAGAATAATGGGTCTAAGAATCCTGCAAACAAGCAAGAAATCACGAAGAATTTGTTCCACTGCTGAACGACTTTTGCATGAGGATTCATGACTCCAAGAATATAAGGATGCATAAAGGAACATATTCTCTTTGCCCATCCCTTTGCATCTCCATAAAGCATATTGGGAAACTGCAGGAAATTTAAACAGTATAAGTGCATTGACTGAATTTGCATGTAAAAAGCATACAACCGCAACTGAGAATATTGAGAACATCTAGACAACAAAAGTACCTGGATATAATTGGCTTAAAAACAACAAACAAAAATACTTATGAAGCCGTCACCCATATGAAAAAACTTGCCTTGAGTATTTGTAGACCTCAGAATTCAGACTATTAAAAGAACTGCCCAGAAAACCATTTATACAAGGAGAAGATGCAGGAAGCATGGTAAAGTACAATGTATCCGGTAGTCCACCCCAAGCAATAAAATGGAAGAAGCTCATCATCAAGCATGTCTGAATCTTAATTCATTAGAAATTGCATTACTAGCAAAAATATCAAATGTGTTGTCAGCAAGCATGAAGTGCATGTGCAATAGAGGTCTCTTATTATTATATAATCCATTTTCCATCTGTAGTTTTCTGTTTAGAGCAAAACCCAATGAATTTATTCTATGTCAAGTGATCGGGTGGATTCTTACACTATAGCGGTAGAAAAACATGGTTAATCCATAAAAAACCTCAATAATATAAAATAAAAAATAGATAGGTGTATCTGTCGTATCTATAGATAAGTTCCCAGCAATGCTGATGCTAGGCTCTCTGGAAATTCATTGCTCTATTTGCAGAATGCATAGTTTTAGTTATTAAGTCGATTCCAAACCATTCCACTTCAGACAAGACAAGAACTTGTCTGGTGGAACATCATCACTCTGTGACAACTACCATCCTCATAAAACAACCAGCCTTAATTTATATAAACTGATACAAGCAGCCTACAAATGTAATAAACAGCCACTTCCTGTGCCTCTCAAAACAACGCAAAAGAATACATATAATACCTTTGTGTCCAATATCTCTGATGCTCTCGAGTACTTTTGGCGCCCCTTAACATTGTAATATGTTGGGCAAGTAGTGCAGTATGGATCATTGCAAATTCCCAGTTGCCCAGAGCTCAAAAGATGTTCATTTTTTCGGACATAGTCATCTGCTGGCCAATCATTATTCTCGGTCTTGTAAATTGAAGGAAATCTTTCTGTTTTGGGCTCATATTCAGAGCAATCCAGAGATTTCATAGGGATAGACGTTGATGCACTTCTCGTCCTGGTCGAAAAAACCCTGCTTGTAGAGTCACCGGCGATCATCTGTTCCTATTCAGCTTATAGCATAGGTGTCTCATCTCTTTCAGAAGCATCCATTCCTCAAGTACACCTGCAAGCAAGATATACAATAGTTGATCAAAATAATGTTTTTAACTGTTAGTAACAACCACAATTTAGGTAGAATGTTTTGGTTACGGAGATTAGCCACTAAGAGTCAGAATAAAAGAGAAATTTAAATTTCTTGAAAGCTCGATGTTTAAGTCACCACTCTCTGTATTTAATTATCTGGAAATACAATAATTGCTATTTTAGACTAAAATATGGAAAAATTTACTTCATTGACCTGAAAAAACTAATTGATATTGCTCTAGTTGATATCAAACTTTTGCAAGTGAAGAATTGCAATCTTATGCAATTGTCGATATTCCAACATTCAATATTTCACTTTTTACTCTGAAAAAACCCTGTAAAATCACGTGTTCTTAAAAACTGAACAATAACAGCATTCAAGTCACTGTAACACAATGAAGTAGCATCAACGCAAAAACGGAATACATACATCACTGTGTATTCATATGCATACAAGTTAAATTAACAAAACTGGCAAAAGAAAAAATCTTGCAAGAAAAACAAGAACAACTCAATTCCCACTAAGAGAACAACCCATTTGCATACTGATCACGAAAAGAAAAGGAAGAGAAAAAGGAAACCTGTAAAAGAAAGGAAAAGGACAATAAAACAAACAAACCTGTCTTAGCAAGTTCAGCAGAGAAATAGTAACTTCAGCCACCAAAGCCCACCATTTAAAACACCGATCTTTTTATATAGAAAGATAATTATAGATTGACAAAAAATGTAGGAATATACAAAATATTATATCAGTGGGAAAGCCAAGACTTCAGAGTGGGGGGTGAAAGGGCATGGAATTCCTTACTTGTGCAGAATAACTAAGCAAAGGTTGTAAATAATTTGCAAAAGGAAGACTGAAACGCGCTGACCCATAAAGAGATTTTAGACCAGAAAAAGAAAAAGGGGAGCGCTATTTACACCCCTTATTCCTCTAAATACACCCCTCTATTTAATTAAATAATTTCCATTAGTTTAAAAGTCTTAAACACCCTTAATACCCCTTAATACCCCACCAAACTTCTAAATACATCCTTCTTTTTCAAAAGAGAGAAGGGTTGTGATTCTGTATCTGTCGTCGGCGTTGATATCGAGGCGGTGACGTGCCGCAAGCAGTCTTGACTACGAGACAATAAAAAAAATTGTTGGTTGCAGAAAAGAAAAAAAAATATTGGTTGCAGAAAAGAAATGAAAGAGCAGCAGTTGCTTTTTGGAAGGCCATGTAATTCTATTAAACCACAAATACTCTCTCTTTCTCTCTCTCTCCAAAGAAAAAACACGTAATAAGAGACTTTCCGAGGACCAAGGGGGAGACTAGTGACAATTTGGGTCATCCGATGGATTCATGTTTGGTTTGAGATTGATGTCGGATAATTAAGTATCTTCAATATAATTTAAGTAAAATGTAAAATAGCTATGTTGTAATTCAAATTCAACGTGTTTGATTGTATGTTAGTTGTATTCATGTTGTATGTTCCGTATCGTGTTTAAATTGCCCAAAGGATGATGGGACAAACAACACACATACGGGGTACATGTGTAATTTTGTTCAACAAAGCCGGTTGTTGTTGCTGTTGGCAATGAATTAGCCGATTATCAACTGTCGATTTGTATAAGCTAAGATTTGTGGCCCCGCCTGAAATACTCAGACAGCCCACATTTAACAAAGTCCACTATTGTGGTCGACCAAGTTTGTCCTATTTTACGATCCCAAGTCTTCGTCGACTTTAATATTTTTCCTCGAGCCAAATATGATGCTTTCTTAAAATATAAAACGAAAAATCTATATCTATATCTATATCTATACCTATTATAAAAGTGTGAATAGATTTTAAGGTTTTTTGAAAATTTTAATTTGCCAAAAATATCCTCATGGTAAAGTTAGCTTTAAGGGTAATTAAATAGTTTTTCATATTGATTTGATTTTATTTGTTTAATAATATTGACACGTGTCTTTTTATATTCGAAACCGTTCTTATATGATTTATTTCAATTTTAATTCTTAAAATAATTTAAATTTTTAGATAATATTTATTTTATATTCTACTAGATATCGAGGGCTTTCCAACCATATGTCATAAGCATATATAAAAGACTTCATATGAGATAATTTTAGCCATTTAAAGTTGAGTGCTATGTAAAATACACATTTATAATATCTTTCTTTAATTTTCTAAATAATTAAATACATCAAAAAAAAAGAGTATGAATTTAAGCAAAATGAAGAGAAAAAATAAATAAAAAATATTTAATATTATTTTATTCAAAATAGATAGCAGGACAAAATACATTTTTTAAACTTCACTATTGGTTGAGAATATCCATACTATAATAAATTTATCATCTATCACACACTCTAAATTGTGAGATAATATTATTTTTGTTTGGAGTAAATGATACATTTTTTAGGTATGAGAAGATAGAAATTCGCGACTATTGAAAATTTCAAGGAAATAATGCTTTTCCCATAAAACATAATTAGTTTTTAAGATATATAATTTAAATATAATTTTTTACTAAAATTTTGAATAAATATTATTTTGTTTCTAAGATCTATTCATTAATCTTTATGTATGTTTTTTCCCGTAATAATAGATATACGGTTCAACATGATTTAGATTCAATTATTAGTTTATTTTATTCATGTATTCTTTCGATAAAAAAAACTCGATCATTGTGACCATGTCAAGTTAAATTTGCAAAACAAATATATTATAAGTACATACTCTAAAATTTGAAAATGAAATAAACTTGGCTAAGAGTTATGTGTTTGAAATTAAAGAAAAGATATTTTAAATCTCAAAGTGAAGTAGATGAGATGAGTAATATTTGTTTAATTTTTATCCACAACTGTATATTTATAATTTTTTTTACTTTTTAAGTTTGGCATATATATCTCTATTGTAAAATTAAATAAATAAAAAATAAAAGAAAAATGATTTTACAGCAAAAATTACAATAACAATATAAAACAGTTTATTCAAAATAAATTACAATAACAATATAAGATAGTTTAAATAAATAAAACATGAAAGAAAAATGATTTTGAGGCTAAATTGAAAATTGAGAACTAATTTTTCTTTAACATTTATTTATGCACTTATTTATTTTTTTTATGATGCACCATTTGAACTTTCAAATCCTATAATTTAGATTCATTTATCAATTTTAATAATATATCATTGTATATTCTTTTAGTTAAATAGGCCCAGTAAATATGATAATAAAAACATGAAATTAACTATAAAAGATACTTAAAATGATAAATATTTGTTCTCAAACTTAACGAAATGCAAATATAAATTATATTTTAATATGGAGGTATAGAGAGCATGAAAATATATTTTTTAGTTTTAATTTTATTTTTCTTGGCATAATAGATTTTTAATTAATAGGATGAAATGTCTAACAAGTTTGGATAAAAAAAATAAGTTATTTTATTGTAGCAAAATATGTTGTTTTTAAATTATATAAGAAGTCAATATGACTTTTAATAATCTTATTCTATTTTACATATCAAGAATTTTAATTTCGATTGAAATTATTATTCCAATTTAGTCTTTCTATTTTATGGTAGTTTTTATTTATTTATTATTTATATAGAGGTGTATTGGTTGAAAAAAATTGCATCAATAAATAGACTTTGATTTAAAAAAAATAAAAACTAATATAATAAATTAAAATAGATTTAAATAAAATACAGTTAAAATGGTATATATATATGTGTGTGTGTGTGTGTGTGTATATATATATATATACTATTGTAAGAATGGTAGAAGAAATATTGAAGAAAAATCACTGACACATGTACATTTTAACATGTATGACAATACTTAGCTTTGCTTGAAACTTACATACACCCTTAATAAATTATATAATTTTAGGTAAAAAGATATGTATATTATTTAGGTAGTGAAATAATCTAACTTAACAAAAAAAATATAATATAATATGGAAACAAGAATCAAAACCTGAAAATTTAAAGAAGTATATATATATATATATATATATGCTAAGAAAAACTAAAAAAATAATAATCTGACATTTATATCATAAGTACATATTTTATAACCTACATGTTGATATGCTAATCTTTTACTTAAAAAATATTGTATTAAGTTATGCATAATAAGTATAAAACTTACTTATATTTGAATTTTAGGCGGCGACCACAACATTACATTTGAGTGAAAAAAATTATCAAAAAGTTTATTTATGGATCAAAGTAATATATTCCTTCTTATTTCAAAAATAAATATGATTTTGAAAATAAATTGTTCATTATAATTTAAATATTAATTTAGTTAACAAAAGTAATTGATTTTAGTCACCTTTAAGTCTTGAGTCTCTTTGAAGATATAATCACTATACTTTAATTTTTATATATAAAAAATAATTATGATTTTGATCTCACATTTTGTAGTGTACATATATATGTATTATTAAAGTAATAATTTAAATTTTGGTTAGACGTTATTTTCATAGTTATGCATTTTAAAACATGTCCCTCTCTTTAACAATTCAATTTTTAAAATGTATATTTTTCAAGTGCAACCAGATTTTATCGTTTATGTTAAATTAACAAAGATCTAACTAGCATTTTCATTTTTTTCTTATAAATTTTACTATGACGGACATACTATTTTTTAATCCTCTTTACTTTTAACATTTATTCTTATTTTTTTTTCATGTTATATTTTATTTTGTTAAATAAAATTCTATCTATGAATAACAATATATATATATACATACAATTAATAAATAAAAAAGTTCTGATGGAATATCAAGAGACAAAAAAGAACAATAATTTGAGTAAGATTTGAAAAGTTATATTTGTTCCCTTCTTTAGAGTTCAAAAGTCAAATTTTAAACATTCTATATATGTATAATAATAATCCTTTAATCAAATGCTCAAATGTATATATTGACATTCTTCAACATTAAATTCATCATCTAGTAAAACTGATTTAATATTAAGTCGAAGATTTAAATATATGAAGATATTTATTTTTAACATTTTAAGTATTCAAATACATGCATTATACTTTTGTGAATTGCGTTGTAAATTTTATGCTACATTGGAAGATGCTCACCGACAAAGATAAAATGAATAAAATTAATTTTTTTATGCTTAAGACAATAAAAAGATAGCCTATCAATTTATATATGATGTTTTTTCTGATTTTACAACAACAAAAAAAAATTGAAACCTATATTTTGCTCGAAAATGTCACATGCATAGAACATGACAACTAAAAAGTGAGGAGGTTTTTTGTTATGCCATTTTTATAAAAATGCTATAGCTTAACCTATGTTTTACGGTTATTTGACACACTTCTGGATTATTATATTCTATATTCTATAACTTTGTTGTAAAACTATGAATAATGGATTATACTTTGGATATGCTCCATTGGATGGATTTTTAGAATATAAAGTGATTTTTTGAAAGAAAATAATATAAAAGACGTAATTGAGGTTCTTCATATAATTTATTTCAATATACTAATTAATAATTTTTATTGCTATTAAATTTGTCATTACTATATTACATAACTAATTTTTGATACAAAAATTAATTAGAATAATAATTAATCACATTAGGACATTCAATAATAAAAAATTATGTGGAAATAATAAATTTATGATGTCGTGCATGCTCTTAATGATAATAGAATAGAGCATAAATATTATTAGACACTCAATAATTTTGATTTCTATGATGTGGTTCTGTCGTTTATTTGATATATAAATGTGACTATTTTTTCAAACTGAATCAATTTATTAACTGTTTTCAATTACAATTGATTTGTCTATTTTATCTTCATTTCTGTTATATAAATAATTAATTTAATCATGGAGAACATGAGAAAAATTGTATAATGGTCGAGTGGTAAATGCTTCCATCCCAGCTAGAGGTGTGGGATTTGATTCCCATCATCCCTCCCCTCCCAAGATATGTACTTAAATATAAGAAAGAGGAGAACATGAATCAAAATATGTACGGGAGCTAAGCTTCTAAACATAAAATAGAATTTTACTTTCTCATCGTTCTTAGCAAAAGAGACACATGTGATGAATGAAAAACTGAATCTTGTAGTCAAACCGATTTAAAAGATAACACGCATTGGAAAATGGAGTAAAAGAGAAATACATTCATACGTCAACCAATCATGTCTGGGCTAAAAGTGCTTTAAAAAAAATTGCAAAAAAATCTAAAAGCTAAGTATGAAGAAGAAGTAGACATTCAAAAAATAAACAATATGCATTAATTTAAAACTCGTCTTGAATATATATTTTTTAAATTTTTATATAGATTGCTCATCAGTTTTTTATATCCATTGTACTTTGTTGAGCGATAATATCATTTAAGTATCATGTTTTTAGTCCAAATTGTCTTAATCATATTTCACCGACAAATAAGTTTAAATTTAGTTTTTGCAAACTTTCTTTTAAGTCCAAAATACATGAATGACATTTATTAAAAATAAAAAAATTATAATAAAAATTGATTCCAATTTATAGATTTAATTTGAGGTATATTAATAAAATTATTTTGTTCACGTGCAACGCACGTTCACCTTACTAGTGGAATAAAATAGAGTTATTAATGTAATCAACAAACATTTGTGAGTACAGATGTTAAAGGGCCAGAGCCCGTCGGCCCGAACCATTTAAATCAGAAAAAAGAGGGTTAGGGCCAAATTGTTTTAACTCATTTAAATCCGAATCTTTTTGGCCCAGACCGTTTAGTCCAAAGCCAATTAGGGCTAGCTCGTAGGTTACTGACTAACCCTCTAGCCCGTCATTGTGAGGCCCCTAATTTTGTGATCTTGCTGTAGACAATTAAATTTCACGTCGAATCAAATGGCGACACGTGGAAAATAATATATTAAATATCAATTTATATTTTTTATTTGTAGTTTAGGAATTTATTCAAATTTAATTCCTAAAAATAAATAGTTAATTTTAATATTTTTAATATATAATTTATTGGCCAATCAAATGTCGCCACATGTCAAATCTCAATATCTTGGGAATCAAGATAATATCTCGTCAATTATGGAAGAGAACACCATCATTTTGGTAACTCAAATCGCATCTTCCGGATATGGCAACAAATTGAATCAAATCATCAAGGACCAATCAAATCGCGTCCTTCAATCAAGTAATTATGGCAAGAGCTCCTATTCCACAACTATAAATTGGGGTCCTCTTCATAATTTAAAGACACACAAAAAATCCTAGAGAAGAAGTCCAAGCAAGAGACGAATTCTCTCAAATCAAGAAGTCCAAATCTAAAGAAGTCCACGGTGTTCAAAGCGCGATTCAAGGCGTTCATCGCGGATTCGACTCAAATCACAGCGTTTAATTTGGGATTAAGCTGTCAAACCCTCGAATTAACGTTATTCCAACTCAAATTCAAGCTCGAAGGAGATCAAGTGACGAATCTACCTTCGAATATTCAATTATCATCTTGAAGAGAAGAATCAGAGGATCATTAGGAATTGTAATCCTTTTATTCCGTTTGATTCAAATAAAGTTTATTTGTATTACTTTTTCTTGTTTATAATATTTGCAGACAAGAAATTTGTGTTACAAATTTTGGCACGCCCGATGAGACAGTTTCTACCTCTCATCTCTTCTCTTCACCAAGTTCTCCAAGTATCATGGCCAATTGCAAGGTGATAGTAGTCAAAGCTGCTACATCAAACTCCTCACAAGCCACTAGCGAAAGCATCAGTGTCATGACGAGGAGCATGTCCAAGAAGTTAACTACATCACGTGATATGAACCCCCTCCACGAAATAGTTGAGAAGGATTTGCCACTTCTCGAAAATACAAATGTAGATGATCAAGATCTGAACAACGAGTCTGCTTCATCAACTCCTCGCTCAGCGTCAAGTTACTCATTCACCTCAAACGTGGTGCCTGCTATGGTGACAAATGACACGACATTAGAGGAGCAAATCGCAAGTTTGACGAGGGCTATTGAGGGACTCACCCATCATGTCAAGGAGCAAGACTCGCAAATTGCAAAGTTGATGAACAAAGTAGACAATGTTGATACGAGCCGTGCAATGGGAAAGCAGGTTGAAGCACAAGATGAAGCAGAGACATCGATGAAGGAGCAATCAATAAAAAGGAAAGTCTCAGTATCAAAGAATTGCAAGTTTCAAATAGATGGTTTCATTCTGTTGATCACCAAGGATTTTATCATGGGGACAATCAAAGACAAATTCGATGGAAGCTCCAAATCATCCTTGAGCTATGCTAAGCCATACACACAACGAATTGATAACTTGAAGATGCCTGTTGGTTACCAACCTCCGAAGTTCCAACAATTTGACGGCAAGGGAAACCCAAAGCAGCATGTGGCTCATTTCGTTGAAACATGCAATGACGCTGGAACCTATGGAGATCGCTTAGTCAAGCAGTTTGTCCGATCTTTGAAGGGCAATGCGTTCGATTGGTATATCAACTTGGAATCAAACTCAATTGACAGTTGGGAGCAGTTAGAGCATGAATTTCTCAACCAATTTTACAAACAGGCTGATTTAACATTAACATGATCAAGCTCACAAATACACGCCAGTGGAAGGAGGAACCTGTCATCGACTACATCAATCAATGGAGGAACTTGAGCCTCAACTGTAAAGATTGATTATCAGAAGCTTCGGCTATCGAGATGTGCATCCAAGGAATGCATTGGGGCCTTCGATACATTCTTCAGGGAATCCAACCAAAGATATTTGAAGAGTTGGCTACTCGGGCCCATGATATGGAGTTAAGCATGGCCGCAAGCGGAGTCGAAGGGCCGCCTATCCAAGAGTCTCAAAGATCCAAAGAACGATATGAAGCCAAGAAAGGGGGCAAATTTTCTTCTAAAGCTCCAAACAAGGAATCCATGGCAGTTAACACAACACCTATCAAGTTTAAGGGCAATGTAACTGCGAAGACTAATGAAAAGAAAGATATTCCTCAAGAGAGAGAGCAAAGAAAGTTGACTCTGAAGGAGATGCAAGCAAAGCAATATCCGTTCCTCGACTCTGATGTCTCTGGGATATTTGATGATCTGATCAAGGAAAACCTCATTGAGTTGCCAGAAATGAAGCATCCCGAAGAAGCTGGGCGAGTCGATGACCCAAAGTACTGCAAGTATCATCGTTTGGTAGGTCATCGAATTTATGATTGCATCGTTTTCAAAGATAAAGTCATGCAGTTGTCTCGTCAAGGAATGATATCACTTGAAGAAGATGTTGCAACTAGCAATCTTATTACCATCACATTTGGATCCATAGATGTTGCGATGGAGAACATGCATAATGATGGAAATGTTGCATGCAATGTGACGAGTGAGCAACATGTTTCATCTAGTGAATCATGTTTGTTTGAGAAGGAGGTTAACACTATTGCTGAAGATTGTGTGTCAATGATTACCTTCACTGATGAGGACCTACTTCTTGGTTCCAAGCCTCACAAGAGACCGTTGTTTGTGACTGACTATACTCGTGAGCGAAAGGTGAATAGAATTTTGATTGATGGAGGCTCAGCGGTAAATATCTTATCACAAGCGTCTGACGCTAAAAGAGTTGGGAATCCCCATGGATGAACTCATAAATAGTCGTTTGATGATCCAAGGCTTCAACCAAGGGGGGCAAAGGGCTCTCGGCATTATAAGATTGAAGTTATTGATGGGTGACATGGCCTCAACAGCACTGTTTCACGTCATAGATGCTAAAACTTCTTACAATATGCTTCTGGGACGTCCATGGTTACATGATAACGGGGTTGTTCCTTCTACTTGGCATCAATGTTTCAAGTATTGTAAATATGGTGTGGTGAGAAAGGTTCTTGGAGATGACAAGCCTTTCACGGAAGCAGAGTCACATTTTGCCGATGCCAAGTACTACTTCGAAGATATTAAGTCAATCAAGGCTAATAAAAATCCACCGAAGCATCAAGATGATGAAGTCAGAGAGAGCAAAGTCAAGAGTGCTTCTACAAGTCGTGATGACGATGGATCTTTGGAGGAATTGGTGTTCCCTTTAACAAAACTTGATGCCAAAAAACCATCTCTCCAGCCACTCGATAAGTTTGTCCGCCCAACTGAAGGACCCAAGACTGAACATGGAGAAGAGCTCCGAAATGCGAAATGCTTTGATCCAAAAGCTTACAATCTTCTCATTAAAGTTGGGTATAACCCGCAAGAGAGTTCCACCTTGGGTAGGCTCCCTTCTGAAGCTAAGGAGACCCAAAAGATGTCGAAAGAAAGTGGACATATTCAAACCGGTCTTAGATTTGTGGCACCAACTCCCATTCGAATAGCCATTAGAAGAGCCAATGCCAATTATGTGTCTGAAGGAGAACTTCATCTACGGAGGATGCCTTTGACAAAAATGGAAAGAAGATGCAACAAATATCAGTCTTTGATAGACTTGGCTCCGTTCAAAACTTGAAGAGAAAATTAACCATCCATCAAAGGTTGGGCGTCTCTAAAACATCAAAGCAACGGAAAAGAGCCAGAAAGTCACAGGCTACTCAAGAGCTTCAGGAGTATGAGGATGTATTCGCTTGGTCCTACAAAGACATGCCTGGATTAGATCCAAAAGTAGCAGTACATCATTTATCCATTACGAAAGGGACCCGTCCTATCAAGCAAACTCAACGACGATTTCGGCCTGACTTGGTTCCATTGATCGAAGCTGAAGTAAACAAACTCATCGAAGCTGGGTTTATTCGAGAAGTCAAGTACCCTACATGGATCTCGAGCATTGTTCTTGTAAGGAAGAAGAACGGTCAAATCAGAGTTTGCGTTGACTTTAGAGATTTAAATGAAGCGTGTCCCAAAGACGATTTTCCACTGCCCATAACTGAAGTCATGATTGATGCCACTACGGGCCACGAAGCACTATCTTTCATGGATGGATCGTTTGGATACAATCAAATACGTATGGCTCCAGAAGATGAAGAGTTGACATCCTTTCGTACCCCAATAGGTATATACTGCTACAAAGTGATGCCATTCGGTTTGAAGAATGTTGGAGCTACATATCAAAGAGCCATGTAGAAAATATTCGATGATATGCTTCACAAAAATATTGAGTGCTATGTCGATGATGTGGTCGTGAAGTCGTGAAGTCTAAGAAGCGAGAAGATCACCTCCTTGATTTGAGAAAAGTTTTTGAACGGCTAAGGAGATATCAACTTAAGATGAACCCACTGAAGTGTACATTCGGTGTCCGCTCTGGAAAGTTTCTTGGGTTTGTAGTTCGTCATAGAGGTATCGAGATTGAGCAAGCAAAGATTGATGCGATAGTAAGGATGCCTGAACCTCGCGATATTCACAAACTCAAAAGTTTACAAGGAAGATTGGCTTATCTTCGAAGGTTCATTTCAAATCTAGCCGGTCGGTGTCAGCCATTCAGCTGTCTCATGAAGAAAGGTGTTCCATTTGAATGGGACGAATCTTGCCAAAATGCCTTCAAAAGTATAAAAGCATACTTGATGAATGGGTGGCTTGGAGATGTGACAATTGAACATATCCCGAGGAAGGATAATAGACAAGCTGATGCTTTAGCAAAACTTGCTTCTACAATCTCCATGCCTGAAGTTGAAGCTCGCGTGCCGATATGCCAAAGTTGGGTGGTGCCTCCAATTTTTGAGGAAGAAGATTGTGGCAATGAAGAAGAAAATCGTGTTGTTGAAGTATTTGAAGTTGAGAAAGAAGATTGGCGTCAAATATTCGTGGATTATTTGAAGTATGAAAAGCTACCTGATGATCCGCGACAAAGGGTTGACGTCTGACGTCGTGCGGCTCATTTTATCTATTACAAAGGCACACTATACATACGTTCATTTGATGGAGTCTTTTTGCTATGTTTAGGTGATGATGAATCCATCCAAGCCATGGAAGAAGCTCACTCGGGGGTTTGTGGTGCTCATCAATCAGGCCCGAAGTTACACTTCTGCATCAAAAGAATGGGCTATTATTGGCCGACAATGGTGAGGGACTGCATGGATTATGCGCAAAGATGCCAAGCCTGTCAATTCCATGCGGATTTCATTCACCAACCACCAGAGCCGTTACACCCTACTGTTGCTTCTTGGCCATTTGATGCTTGGGGCTTAGACGTAGGTGGACCAATGACGAAGTCTTCTGGTGGGCATTTGTACATCTTCGCTGCTACTAACTACTTTTCTAAGTGGGCTGAAGCGATACCTCTCAAAGAAGTCAAGAAGGAAAATGTTGCTGACTTCATTCGTGTCAACATCATTTATCGCTATGGGATTCCATGATATATAATCACTGATAATGGGAAGCCTTTTTTCAACACTGTGATAGATAAGCTTTGCGAGAAGTTTGGCTTCAAGCAAAGAAAGTCGTCCATGTACAATGCTGCTGCAAATGGCCTCACTGAAGCATTCAATAAAACTTTATGTAATCTGCTGAAGAAAGTGGTTGCTAAGTCAAAGAGAGATTGGCACGAAAGAATGAGAGAAGCGTTATGGGCGTACATGACCACTTATAGGACGCCTACTCAAGCCACTCCTTATGCATTAGTGTATGGTGTTGAAGTTGTTGTTCCTCTTGAGCAACAAATTCCATCACTGCGAATAGCCATACAAGAAGGGTTAACTGAAGAAGAGAATGCACGCTTACGCCTTGAAGAGTTGGAAGCTCTTGATGAGAAAAGGTTAGAAGCACAACAAAGACTCGAATGTTATCAAGCTCGTCTTGCTAAGGCATTCAACAAGAAAGTGCGGTCGCGCTCCTTTCAAGTTGGTGACTGGGTTCTTGCGGTGAGAAGACCCATCATTATAACCCATCGAACTGGAAATAAGTTCACACCAAAGTGGGATGGTCCCTATGTTATCAAAGAAGCATACACAAATGGTGCTTATAAATTGGTTGATGAGGATGGATTCAGAATTGGCCCGATAAATGGGAAATTCATAAAACGATATTATCCTTGAAGTCAAAAAAAAAAAAAAAAAAAAAAAAAAAAAAAAAAAAAAAAAAACCTCCTTGGCGCACGAGCCTAAACTGCATGTTACTCCTGACCCGCATGAGTATAAAATGTGAACGGTAACCACCAAAGGCAATATATGTGGTTAAACTGGTAACTTCCCCACCAAAGGTAAATACATGTGGTTAAACTGTTGATTTACCCCACTAAAGGTGTTTTACGTTGTTAAAAGTTAAATACCCCACCAAAGGTAAATACATGTGGTTAAAGTGTTAATTTACTCCACTATAGGCATTTTATGTGGTTAAACATGAAATACCCCACCTAGTCCAAGGTGGTTAAGAAATGGATACTCCTGGCCCGCATGAGTATAAAAACGATCATGACCCCCCCCATCAAAAATAAATTTTCTTTGAACTACGTTATGACTTGATCCCCTTATTGGGGTACGTAGGCAACTTAGACTTGTTCTAAGTTCAGTCATGAGTTTGTATTGAATTGAGTTTGGAGTAGTTGCGAAAAAAAAGAAGAAAAAAAAAGTTGAAAAAAAAAAGAAAAAAAAAGGCTACGGCAAAATTAATGTACTTGAGAGATTGCAAAGTAGAAAGAAAAAACAATATTTCTATTAAGTAGTCTCAAGAATGGTGTTATTTATTACATGAAGCAAAAAAAAAAAGGGAAAATACTAATCGAAGGGATTCAGATTCTTCAACTCTTCTTTGGCGGTCTCTAAATGTAATGCTGAAACCTTCAAGTTTTCAACCGCTTCATCACTCACTGGGGAAATTGTTTGATAAATGGTTTTATCATGATTTTGATGATTTTGTTTTATACCAAAACAATGTTCTTTAAAGGTTGTCCAAATACTACTAAATGATTTAAAATGGTTTTTCCCGGAGTATTTCTTTAAGTATTGTTTTCGACTAAAATGGACAACACTTTTTAATGAATGTATGTCAAATTGTTTTTACATCAAAACTATGTCCCTGAATGTTGTCCTAATACTCCCGATCGGTCTAAAATATTTTTACTATTTTTTGGAGTATTTCTTGGAGTTTATTTTCGATATAAAATTGGACAACACTTATGTTTCAGGCTCGACCGGTCGCCCTATAGGGCAACCCGTACCTGTGTTGAGTTTTGGAACAGAAAAAGGGACGGAGACAAAATTTGGGGGGGCGACCGGTACCTGAACGTACCCCCCGAAGTACAGAAACATCTGTTTCTTATTTTTGATCTCCTCGACCGGTCCAACATAGGTGCGACCGGTCGGACCCCCCTGCGACCGGTCCCCCTGTGTAAAAATTCGCAGAATTCAATTTCAATCTTATCTCTGCGCGACCGGTCGAACCCCTCATTTGACAGCAAACTATCCGTTGAGTTTGCAGACAGCTTTTCCTTGATTTAAGGGATTGATTTCTAATAGCTCTTTTCTTCAATTGTCTTGCAATTTTTTACAGATTTCATGTCCCCAAGAGGAGCCTATCATGTACAAGAAATCTTCTATAAATAGAGGAAGAATTGAAGCAACACTATAAGAGAGAAAACTACAACACAACAAGATACACTCAAGAATACACTTGTTCTTACATTGTCTTATTTCTTGTTGTAATTTGCCTAGCTATTCACTTTCACATTTTGAGGTCTAGGCTATTCTTGATTACACTTGCACTCAATTGTATTATTCATTATCGAGTTGTAATCTTGAATTTGTGGTCGTCATTCAAACACAAGATATCCTTGTGAGTGTTCTTGTGGTAAGAACACACTTGGGTGAACTAGGTGTTAGGTGTAAGAAGATTGTGGTAATCTTCTTGTTGAGGTGTTGAAGAGTGTGGTGCTCTTCAAGGGTGAAGATTGTGGTAATCTTCACAAGGTGCCGTTTGGAGATTGTGGTAATCTTCAAGTGAGATTGTGGTAATCTCAAAGGTGGTGTTGAAGAAGAGTGTGGTGCTCTTCAAGGTGTTGGTGTAAGATTTTGTTGTAATAATTTTGGTAATTGTTAATAAAATCTTTTTTTCTTTTTGAAATCCATCCCGGATATACTGGGGTGGTAGAGGATTAGGCCCTAGGTGGGTTGAACCTCTTTAAATCGACGTGTGTTGTTTACATTCCGCACCTTTATTATTGTCTTTGAGCTTCCGGTTCGAAATAGAGGGCAAAATCGAAAAGATGGAGATAATCTATTCACCCCCCCTCTAGATTATCGTAGCCGCTTGGACTTACAAGTGGTATCAGAGCCAAACTCTTTGGCAAGCTCGTTTCACATCGTGAGTGAAGAGAAACGATCGTCGGCTACGAACGAAGCTCATCTTTCCGGCACCTCCACCACCAAGCCACCTCGGTTTGATTCCAAAAATTTTATATTTTGGAAAGAAAGAATGGAATGCTATTTACAAGGTTGCGGGTTTGATATTTGGAACACCGTCATAAATGGAGAATCCATTCCGATGAAAGATACACCACACACCTCCAAAGGCTTCAAAGAGCTCAATGATGAAGAGAAGAAAATCATCTCCTTAAATGGTAAAGCTCTTAATATTTTACTTTGTTCACTTACCACTTTGGAATTTGATCATGTTGTAGGTATTCGATCGGCACATGAAGTATGACAAAAATTAGAAGCCATCTATGAAGTATATGCAAATGAAAGGAGCAACTCAAAAGCATCTACTTCACAAATGGATACAACATCAAATCCAACAACATGGGATAAGCCTTCTACAACCTCCAATGATGAACAAGTTGAACAATGCCTCATGGGCATCAAAGAAGAAAACGAGGTAAGTTCTAAACCCTCTACTTCTTATGACAATGAATTGCAAAATGAATATAGTGATTTGCAAAATGATTATGATGAGCTACAAGATGAATTCCAAAACTTACTTTTTAAATACAAAAATTTGAAAAAGGAATTCATTGTTTTAAAAAATGATAAGGATAGTTTATTTACTTCCTATGAATCTCTATCATGTGTTCACACCACCACTCTTGACAAGGTTAGAAACCTTGAGAAAGAAAATAGTACTCTTGTTGAGGATATAAATTGCTTGAAAAATGATTTATCTAAATCCAACTTGAGTGCCGATAGAATGACCAATATTGTTGATTGTTGTAATAATTCGAAACTGGAACTTGATCATAAGCCAAAGGGTGTCAATCACATGAAAAAGAATCAAGTCTCTAAGCACGTTGGTCATTATGCTCCTAGAATTATTACATGATTTTATTGCGGTAAAAAGGGTCATACGGTAAATACTTGTCGGGCTAGAAATAGCTCTAATTATTATTGGAGACCTATAAGTCTCAAGACTAATCCCAAAGGACCCAAACACATGAGGGTACCACAAAACAATGTCATATTAGGTACCCGGCAAAATAATGATCGAAGAAAATTCATACCGCCAAGAAGGCATCAAATGACCGTTTCATTTGATCAAAGAAGGAGAAACTATTCTCAACAAAGCCAATTTCCAAGAAGAGGGTACAATCAAAAATGGGAAGAACACAATCCTTGGAAATGGCAAAGACATCATCAAAAAGATGATTTTCAAAGAAGAAGAGACTTTCAACAATGGGAAGGCAACAAACCTTGGAAATGGAGTAATCAAAGAAGTCATCATCAACAAAGTGACTTCTCAAAGGGAAGATATCATCAACAATGGGAACGGCATAACCCATGGAAATGGCGTAATTGGTAACCCGTATCTCCCTATTTAAATATGCATTTTATTTTGTTATTATGCATGCTTTTATTTGTGTCTTTATTGCAAAATGAGTTTTCAAATATTTATTTTTTAATTAAGGTCTTCAATATATATTTTTGCTTTTAAATTTTTTTTTTAAAAAAAAAGACCTTATATGATGTTTTTAAAACTCTTGTGCATTTTTGAAGACTATAGTATGTTATCATCTCTTATGGATTTTTATGGCATGAGCTTACTTGTGATATCTCTTAGCCTACACTTTTATCATTATGATTTGTGCTAGATTTGTTTTAAGAATTGTGTAGGATTTACATATTTTCACAAATGGCCATTTTCGTCATTATTTGTCAAGAAAAGGCATAAATTATCGAGGTACGTTTACTTGTGTTATTCTTACTCTTATAGACTCGATATATGTATTGCCATGTGCCTATGTGCTTGTTTTTCATAGTATTTCATACAAATGCCATTAAGAGGATTTTTAGATTTTTTGAAAGGCACTATTTGATATTTGATTGCACATATTTGCTTTGTAAACTTTTGTTCAAATATTTTTTTAAATGAGGTCTCAATTATATGCTATCGGATTCTCAAATTTCAAAAGAGACCTTTTATAGCTTTCTTAAGCTTATTTGAACTTGCATGATTTATTAGACTCTTGATGATATTCTAAATGCATAGTATGTGTTTCTTGCTTCATGGTATATATATAGTGTCTATTTCTACTATGCAAGATATTTTGTGATTGAGACATGTTTTTACAGTTGGGCTATTTTTTTCTTGCTTATATAAGCGATGTCGTTAATGAGTTTGTTAAGTTGTGTAGATGAGAAATGAAGTACTCCAAATATTTGGATGTAAATGTTCTATTATGAACACCTTAGATCAATTGGATGCCCAATGATGATAGTGATGAAAAAGACGAATTCCTCAATTGATGCTCCAAGATAAATAGAATTGCAAGAGGAATGATATATGGAAATAGATGCCATGTCTTCCATCACAAACAACTATAGAGACAAAAAGGGTATTCCGGAACAAACTCGATGACCAAGGCAACATTGGTCGAACTAAGGCGAGGTTAGTAGCTCCAAGGTATTTTCAAGAAGAAGGTAATTGATTTTGATGTAACATTTGCACTCATAGCACATTTAGTAGCTATTTGCATCTTACTTGTCCATTTTTGTTTTAAGAAAATTTCAAGCTTTACAAAATGGATGTTTAATCCAATTTTCTCAATGGTTTTATTCTAGAAGAAGTCTATGTAAAACAACCTCCGGGGTTTAAAATTTTTTCTAGGCCAAATGTTTTTTTTAAAAAAATATAGGCCTTGTACGGTTGATAGACTTAGCCTTTTTTTGCTAAATGATTTTACAAGAGGTAAAGCTGATACTACTCTCTTTGTTTTTGAAAAAGGGCAAGATTGTTTACTTGTGCATATTTATGAGAATATTTTTGGTACTACTAATGAATATTTGTGCAAGATATTTTTCCAAGTTGATGCAAGGTGTACTTGAAATGAGCATGATGTGGGAGCTCAATTTATTGCTTGGACTTCAAATTATTCAATGCCAAGTGGATGGTTATATTTTAAAAGAACTCTTGAAGAAGTTAGGCATTGAAGAAGGAAGAATCATCTCAAACTCTATGGCTATCAATGAAGAAATTGACAAAGGTTGAGAAAGGCATGTCGGTTGACAAACAAATTCGAGGTATGTTTTCTTATATTATTCCTATAGACTCGACATTCCATATGTCTTATGTCTATATGCTCGACTTCAAAAACTATCCCAACGAATCTCATTAAAGTGCCGTTAAAAGAAATTTTCAAATATTTGAAAGGCACTTCTTCTTATGACTTGTTGTATCCAAAGCTTTAAAACGTTCTTATTTTTCGGGATAACAAGTCCGGTCAAAATTATTCAAACTATGGTTCGTCATAATCGAACTAAACATATTTAGATTCGATATAATTATTAAGGGATTGCATGTTTAACAAAAACTTGAGATGTGTTTAATTCCGTCTCAAAGTTAACTCGCGGACTTTTTAATCATTTACCGCCGAGTATTTTACCTCATTTCGAGCTTGATTATGACATAATGTATATTGAATGAGGTCTACGTTTGCATCTTGCACGTTTTAAAACTTAGGGGCGAAAAATCGGATTTTTGGATCTCGCAAAACAGAAAGAAGCAGTGGGCTGAAGGAGTTGAGGCCGACCGGTCGCCCCTGCCATTTTCAGAGTTAAAAATGGTTCTGTCATCTTAAACTTTATTTTGGTTCTTTTCTTCCAAAATCGAACCCCTTCGTATTTTTCACACACAATTCACCCAAAATGATTTCTTTCTTGTATATTCTCTATTTTTGGGTTTATAGTACGAGATTATCATCCTTATTACTCGACTTCTCCGATTAATTGGTAAGAATTCTACTCCTTTATCTCAATTGGGTGGAACCCTTGAGAAAGTGCTTATGTATTGTTTTTTGTTGGAATTCTTGCAAAGTTGTGTTATGAATTATTATTGTTGATGGATGAATGTTGGTTGAACTAATTTGGTGATGAATTTTTTTGGCTTAAACGAATTGCAAAGGCGTTATATTCTTTTAGTTTTATTCGACGCACGCCAAGTGTTCGACGAAATGTTTCGATGAAAAATTCATCACCTACATGATTCTCTCGATTTCAAAAGTCTTATATATTTATAGAGATCATGTTTTGCTTATCAAATGATATTTCATAAGCTTCTACAAGTCGTATAATTCGACTCTTCCCTCCTATTTGGTTTAAAAGCTTCAATGTTCAAAATAGCTCGATACATCGGTTTACTTGCGCACTTTGTTATGAATATATGATGTATTTATCGTGCTAACATTCTTTTTGATGATTCCAAAGGGGGAGAAACAGGTTATAAGCTCTTTAGCTCAAAGAAGCTAAGATAAGCATAACGAAAAGAAGCTATAAGATATGGCTTCATAAAGCCATAAGTTGTGGATCACATTTAGTCCACTTGGTGCATTATGGTTATGTATGAATCATGGTCCATTGGTTGTAGTACGGACTTATATACGGTTCTAATGACGTCTCTTTGACAGGGGGAGCTTTTAAGTTATTGATACTTAAGCTCAATATCGAAAAGCTAATATTTTAGCTTATGTTTAAGTTGCTTCTATATAACTCTTGTTGTGCATATTGATAGGGGGAGCATTTGCTATATGCGATTGAATATCTTTACTCCCATCCTCGTGTTTATATTGCGTGGAATGTTGTCGCTCTCAATGGATATTTATTTTTGACCGGAAAACTTGTTTTGTTTTCAAAATCGCCTCAAAATTGTTTTGTTTTCAAAATCGGCCTTGTCAAATTGTTTTGGTTTGTAATCATCAAAAAGGGGTAGATCGTTTGATAAATGGTTTTATCATGATTTTGATGATTTTGTTTTATACCAAAACAATGTTCTTTAAAGGTTGTCCAAATACTCCTAAATGATTTAAAATGGTTTTTCCCGGAGTATTTCTTTAAGTATTGTTTTCGACTAAAATGGACAACACTTTTTAATGACTGTATGTCAAATTGTTTTTACATCAAAACTATGTCCCTGAATGTTGTCCTAATACTCCCGATCGGTCTAAAATGTTTTTACTATTTTTTTGGAGTATTTCTTGGAGTTTATTTTCGATATAAAATTGGACAACACTTATGTTTCAGGCTCGACCGGTCGCCCTATAGGGCAACCCGTACCTGTGTTGAGTTTTGGAACAGAAAAAGGGACGTAGACAAAATTTGGGGGGGCGACCGGTACCTGAACGTACCCCCCGAAGTACAGAAACATCTGTTTCTTATTTTTGATCTCCTCGACCGGTCCAACATAGGGGCGACCGGTCGGACCCCCCTGCGACCGGTCCCCCTGTGTAAATATTCGCAGAATTCAATTTCAATCTTATCTCTGCGCGACCGATCGAACCCCTCATTTGACAGCAAACTATCCGTTGAGCTTGCAGACAGCTTTTCCTTGATTTAAGGGATTGATTTCTAACAGCTCTTTTCTTCAATTGTCTTGCAATTTTTTACAGATTTCATGTCCCCAAGAGGAGCCTATCATGTACAAGACATCTTCTATAAATAGAGGAAGAATTGAAGCAACACTATAAGAGAGAAAACTACAACACAACAAGATACACTCAAGAATACACTTGTTCTTACATTGTCTTATTTCTTGTTGTAATTTGCCTAGCTATTCACTTTCACATTTTGAGGTCTACGCTATTCTTGATTACACTTGCACTCAATTGTATTATTCATTATCGAGTTATAATCTTGAATTTGTGGTCGTCATTCAAACACAAGATATCCTTGTGAGTGTTCTTGTGGTAAGAACACACTTGGGTGAACTAGGTGTTAGGTGTAAGAAGATTGTGGTAATCTTCTTGTTGAGGTGTTGAAGAGTGTGGTGCTCTTCAAGGGTGAAGATTGTGGTAATCTTCACAAGGTACCGTTTGGAGATTGTGGTAATCTTCAAGTGAGATTGTGGTAATCTCAAAGGTGGTGGTGTTGAAGAAGAGTGTGGTGCTCTTCAAGGTGTTGGTGTAAGATTTTGTTGTAATAATTTTGGTAATTATTAATAAAATCTTTTTTTCTTTTTGAAATCCATCCCGGATATACTGGGGTGGTAGAGGATTAGGCCCTAGGTGGGTTGAACCTCTTTAAATCGACGTGTGTTGTTTACATTCCGCACCTTTATTATTGTCTTTGAGCTTCCGGTTCGAAATAGAGGGCAAAATCAAAAAGATGGAGATAATCTATTCACCCCCCCTCTAGATTATCGTAGCCGCTTGGACTTACAGTAATACTCTCGATGGCAGTAATCTCCACTTCAATATCAAAAACTTCAGCTTGAGCAATTTAAAGAAGTTCTTGTTGTTGATTTAATGATGTAGTTAAGTTCTTCTTTCGTTTCTGCAAACTGTCAATCTCCTTTTTGATGGATTCCAAATCATCATTGGTTGACATAATTTGGGCAAACTCCTTGTTTTCTTTGGTCTTCGCATCATGCAAGCGATCTCCAGCTTCACTTAATTTTCGAGCAAGGAGTTCTTTGGATCCCTTCTCGGAAGATATTGATCTCGCCTCATCATATGCAGTAGCCTGGGCAAAAAGCGCTTCCAACAATTCTTCTAAGTGAGAGATGTCAAAATCTTTGTAGCTTTTCATGGATTCAAGCACAACAAACACATCTTCTTTAATGGATGAAATAAAGTCAATCGAAGTGCTGGCCAATTTCTCACGAAGATCACTCCACATGTTCTGAAGGAACTCTCTTTGGTGCTTATATAGAAACTTCCCACCTTCGAACACCGAGAATGCCGCGCAATGAGGTGTCTTCGTAGCCTTAGCCAAGTCACGCATCTCTTCTCGTGTTGTCTTGTGAACCATGGAATTCCTAGCCAATTTGTTAAGCCTCATGACCGACCTTTGGCTACCTTGTGACTCATCATCATCATCAATGTTGACAAGATCCTTCTCCAACTGAAATATTGCATGCTTAAGTAAAAAAAAAAAAGAGAGAAAGATTTATTAAAATAAGAAGTAAAGAAATAACCTCTTCGGCAAAAGTCTCAATTTGAAGAGGATGGTCTGCAATATAATCAACATCATGTGATGGCAAGGATCCAGAATCCTTCTTGGGACTTTTCCAATGACGGTCAGCGTTACTACTACTTTCCTCCGCGGGATGAGAAGTACTATTTCTTTTGTTGGCTTGAGCATTGCACTCGTTGGCAAGGGGAGCAACATGCAAAGAAGTTTGACTATTTGCATCAACCAGGCCACCTCCATTGTTGGGCTTTGTACCTCTGGGCAGTTCACCACTTAGCTCCATATTGATCAAGCTTGCGATATTTTCTTGAAAAAAGCATCCATGGACTTTGTTCCACCATGTCTTGTAATCTTCAGAAGAGAACTTCTTTGCATTTGGGGGCATACAAGGCAGACACGCCTTAGAAAAGGTCTTCGACAATGTGCACAAATGCCAATAGTGAATTCCTTCATCTAGAGAAGCTCGCCGTACATCTCGTTTAAGCGCTACGGGCACCACTTGATAAAATCCAAACTGGCGATCGAATCTGTGAGGACTATAAGGTTCAATGATGAAATACCCACCTTGCCGCAAAGGAAGATAGTTTGAACGAATTGCAAGGAAGTAGTTCCGCTCGAATTCTTCTGCATTCCCATTATCAACATATGTGAAATCTTTCTCCTGAGTGATCATGGTGCAAGTCAACGAAACAAGTTCTCCTTTATGGATCCGCTTGCGAGCATCTGCAGGATCATAGTACTTCGCGCCTCCTTCGCCAGAAAAAGTTGTCATCTTGGGGCCACGCACTCCTTGCCAAACTTGCTGGTGAGTTTTGAAGTAATGTGCCAACCAACCATGAACGAAGTGGACGGGAAATTTTGAACATACACGAGATGGCCTCGAAGTACCCGCAATCTTGTTCAAACCCTTGTAGATGCTTGCCAAGACAGGAATCGTAAGGTCTACTGTTCGCCCACTCGCCATGATCCCCGCCATTTTGAAGGTGCTGAGACGTATCATATTGATGTCGTCGTTGGGAAGAACAAACACGCAGAGCCAACATGCTAGAAATGCCGCCAAATATGTTTTTTTCTCAAGTTCTCTTTGATATTGATCTTTGAAAAAGAAGCCTTCTCTGCAGGGGACCATTCTCCGTGGACGTCTAAGTTGCCAAGTGGGTTGTAAGTCGATTTGGGGCGAGCGACTCTCTTTTTCTCTATGCGAGGAGGAGGTTTGTTGTACTTCGTCAATTCTTTGGACCAGAATCTAATCCACTCGCTGATAGGCACTTGAGATGATTGACCACCATTTACGATTTTCCGAAGATGATGATAAGCATGGAGTAAGTAGCTGCAAGAGTGAGGGAGAAATCGACTTGCCACCTCATCGAGACCGGTGAGTTCTTTGGTACATGGGACGACTTCATCGTAAAGGGATTCGGTTATGGGCAAACCCGCCAAAGTGTGCAAGTCCCACAAAGATATGGAGAGCTCTCCGAAGGAAGTCAACAAGGTATTCGTAGACGGACACCACGCTTTGCAAAACGCCCTCATTATGTTGGAGTTGTTGTCATATGTGAAGAGCGAAGCATACACCGCATTGCAGATTTTCACCTTTTGAAGATTATTCTTGCAACGGCTAAGGACGTCTTCGGTCCACTCCCAATAACCTTTGATGTAGTGGAACTCGCCGGCGAATTTGATGTCGTCACCCCATTTGGCTTGACCTTCAATGATGTGGGGGCCCAATGTCGGCAATGGAGTTGACTCGACCGATTGTTGGTAATGTGTTGCTTGTAAAGTCCATGTTTTGGAAGTTTTGCTTGAAGGAATCTCCTTTGACCACTCCTCTAAGTAAGACGTATTTGTCAACCTTGGCCATGCCGTTGCATATCGTCCAACAACGGGATCGAAAACTGCCAAAATAGTACTCTTATCAATGGATTGACTTCATCATCGAGAATCATCAAGTGTCGAACGCCGTATGGTGAAGAATCGTCTTTGAAAAACACCATTGCGGATGCTATCAAAATACAGTGAAAGACAATAAGTGATAGAGAATGAGAGTCAAAATCAGAATTTAAAGTTGGAGCTTTTAGAATAGAAGATAAATGAAGAACTCATACCAAGCGACAACAGGTACCCGCAAACTTCGGCAGAAAACTTGGAAACTGATGGCTTGCAGAAATTCAGCTGTTACTTTAGAAGAAAGAATAACTGCAAACAAGAAAAAAGTGGTGATTATTGGAGTTTGGAGACATGGCGTAATAAAGCATCAATTATGGTGTTGAGTCTTCACAGACTTAAACCAATAATTTGTAAAATTTAATGTGAGAATAGCAATCTTTGCCAAAGACATGGCAGTGAAATATTTCTAGCCATAAGCTAATTGGATGTGTACTTTTGTGGATGAGAAAGTCGAATTTCCTGCAATTGTTGTGGCCTTTGTGATGAGAAAGTTGAATTTCTAGCAATTGTGCAAAATTGTGAAGTGACAGACTCTTTGAAACAATTCTTTAAATACCTAATGTGCCAACTTGATGTGGGTAGTGTGTGAACATTGGTGTTTGCCGATAATTGCCAATTCACACACAGAAGCAATTTATACACAAGAAAACAAGAAAAAAATGAGAAGCTCATTTCATGAATGATATGCGGGACAATATAAAATTCTGTTCTACCTACTCAAAAAAATTGCAGAACAAAGAAGATTGAAATTCACCCTTCTGTATGAAAAAGTAACCCATGGGTATCTCCTTTTATAGATGAGTTTCATGTTGTAAATAAGGAAAATTCGCATCCTCATAAATCTTGGAAACAAAGAACGCAACAAGCAAAGATTTTTTTTTATTAATCAAAGAAAGTCGTATCAGTGTAATATCCGACCAACAAAGATGTGGCTACTGAGATATTGATGAACCGACTTAAGTTGCAAGGAAACTTGGCATATTTGCAACAAATCATTGAAGAAAGGAGTTTTTTTTTTCTCTTGTCTTGCACACAGTAGCCGACTTTGATTAATATGGAAGGGGATATGTGCTTTCAAGAATATCAATTGAGTGGGGCCTGTTAAATTTCCACTGGGAAATAGAAAAGAAAATCGAGAAAAATGGAAAGAGTTAGTGCAAATCTCAATTTGCACGTGGGCATCCCAAGGATGAAATTTCAAGTTTATTCTTTCCTTTGTGGGCCTAATAAAAGGTCCATGCAGTTGGTTTCAATTTGGAAGAAAAGAAGGAATGAATGCTTTCATTGCATAAAGGAAAGATGTGGGTCGGACTAGATTTGGGCTTTATTATAAAGGTCTATTTCAATATGGTGCTAAAGCTCAAAAATCCGAGAGAATCCGTATGTGAGTTCAAAGTCCAATTATTTGAAGCCCGAAAGCATATGTCGCGACTTATTCACTCCAAGACACATCGTCTGTGAACAAGTCTAGAGGGGGCATTTGTAGACAATTAAATTTCACGTCCAATCAAATGGCGACACGTGGAAAATAATATATTTAATATCAATTTATATTTTCTATTTGTATTTTAGGAATTTATTCAAATTTAATTCCTAATAATAAATAGTTAATTTTGATATTTTTAATATATAATTGATTGGCCAATCAAATGTCGCCACATGTCAAATCTCAAAATCTTGGGAATCAAGATAATATCTCGTCAATTATGGAAGAGAACACCATCATTTTGGTAACTCAAATCGCATATTCCGGATATGGCAACAAATTGAATCAATTCATCAAGGACCAATCAAATCGCGTCCTTCAATCAAGTAATTATGGCAAGAGCTCCTATTCCACAACTATAAATAGGGGTCCTCTTCATAATTTAAAGACACACAAAAAATCCTAGAGAAGAAGTCCAAGCAAGAGACGAATTCTCTCAAATCAAGAAGTCCAAATCCAAAGAAGTCCACGGTGTTCAAAGCGTGATTCAAGGCGTTCATCGCGGATTCGACTCAAATCACGGCGTTTAATTTGGGATTAAGCTGTCAAGCCCTCGAATTAACATTATTCCAGCTCAAATTCAAACTCGAACGAGATCAAGTGACGAATCTACCTTCGAATATTCAAATATCATCTTGAAGAGAAGAATCAGAGGATCATTAGGAATTGTAATCCTTTTATTCTGTTTGAGTCAAATAAAGTTTATTTGCATTACTTTTTCTTGTTTATAATATTTGCAGACAAGAAATTTGTGTTACAAATTTTGGCACGCCCGGTGAGACAGTTTCTACCTCTCATCTCTTCTCTTCACCAAGTACTCCAAGTATCATGGCCAATTGCAAGGTGACAGTAGTCAAAGCTGCTACATCAAACTCCTCACAAGCCACTAGCGAAAGCATCAGTGTCATGACGAGGAGCATGTCCAAGAAGTTAACTACATCACGTGATATGAACCCCCTCCACGAAATAGTTGAGAAGGATTCGCCACTTCTCGACAATACAAATATAGATGATCAAGATCTGAACGACGAGTCTGCTTCATCAACTCCTCGCTCAGCGTCAAGTTACTCATTCACCTCAAACGTGGCGCCTGCTATGGTGACAAATGTCACGACATTAGAGGAGCAAATCGCAAGTTTGACGAGGGCTATTGAGGGACTCACCCATCATGTCAAGTAGCAAGACTCGCAAATTGCAAAGTTGATGAACAAAGTAGACAATGTTGATATGAGCCGTGCGATGGGAAAGCAGGTTGAAGCACAAGATGAAGCAGAGACATCGATGAAGGAGCAATCTGCTGAAAAAGGAAAGTCTGTATCCATTTCAGCTCATGGTTTGTTTCCTGTTGATCAGCTGAAGGATTTTATCATGGGGACAATCAAAGACAAATTCGATGGAAGCTCCAAATCATCCTTGAGCTATGCTAAGCCATACACACAACGAATTGATAACTTGAAGATGCCTGTTGGTTACCAACCTCCGAAGTTCCAACAATTTGATGGCAAGGGCAACCCAAAGCAGCATGTGGCTCATTTCGTTGAAACATGCAATGACGCTGGAACCTATGGAGATCGCTTAGTCAAGCAGTTTGTCCGATCTTTGAAGGGCAATGAGTTCGATTGGTATATCAACTTGGAATCAAACTCAATTGACAGTTGGGAGCAGTTAGAGCATGAATTTCTCAATCGATTTTACAACACTAGACGAACGGTTAGTATGATCGAGCTCACAAATACACGCCAGTGGAAGGAGGAACCTGTCATCGACTACATCAATCAATGGAGGAACTTGAGCCTCAACTGTAAAGATCGATTATCAGAAGCTTCGGCTATCGAGATGTGCATCCAAGGAATGCATTGGGGCCTTCGATACATTCTTCAGGGAATCCAACCAAAGACATTTGAAGAGTTGGCTACTTGGGCCCATGATATGGAGTTAAGCATGGCCGCAAGCGGAGTCGAATGGCCGCCTATCCAAGAGTCTCAAAGATCCAAAGAATGATATGAAGCCAAGAAAGGGGGCAAGTTTTCTTCTAAAGCTCTAAAAGGAATCCATGGCAGTTAACACAACACCTATCAAGTTTAAGGGCAATGTAACTGCGAAGACTAATGAAAAGAAAGATATTCCTCAAGAGAGAGAGCAAATAAAGTTGACTCTGAAGGAGATGCAAGCAAAGCAATATCCGTTTCTCAACTCTAATGTCCCTGGGATATTTGATGATCTAATGAAGGCAAACCTCATTGAGTTTCCAGAAATGAAGCGTCCCGAAGAAGCTGGGTGAGTCGATGACCCGAAGTACTACAAGTATCATCATTTGGTAGGTCATTGAATTCATGATTGCTTCATTTTCAAAGATAAAGTCATGCAGTTGTCTCGTCAAGGAAAGATATCACTTGAAGAAGATGTTGCAACTAGCAATCTTATTACCATCACATTTGGATCCATAGATGTTGTGATGGAGAACATGCATAATGATGGAAATGTTGCATGCAATGTGATGAGTGAGCAACATGTTTCATCTAGTGAATCATGTTTGTTTGAGAAGGAGGTTAAAACTATTGCTGAAGATTGTGTGTCAATGATTACCTTCACTGATGAGGACCTACTTCTTGGTCCCAAGCCTCACAACAGACCGTTGTTTGTGACTGGCTATACTCATGAGCGAAAGGTGAATAGAATTTTGATTGATGGAGGCTCAACAGTAAATATCTTATCAAATCTGCGTCGCTAAAAGAGTTGGAGATCCCCATGGATGAACTCGCAAATAGTCGTTTGATGATCCAAGGCTTCAACCAAGGGGGCAAAGGGCTCTCGGCATTATAAGATTGAAGTTATTGATGGGTGACATGGCCTCAACAACACTGTTTCACGTCATAGATGCTAAAACTTCTTACAATATGCTTCTGGGACGTCCGTGGCTACATGATAACGGGGTTGTTCCTTCTACTTGGCATCAATGTTTCAAGTATTGTAAAGATGGTGTGGTGAGAAAGGTTCTTGGAGATGACAAGCCTTTCACCGAAGCAGAGTCACATTTTGCCTATGCCAAGTACTACTTCAAAGATATTAAGTCAATCAAGGCTAATAAAAATCCACCGAAGCATCAAGATGATGAAGTCAGAGAGAGCAAAGTCAAGAGTGCTTCTACAAGTCGTGATGACGATGGATCTTTGGAGGAATTGGTGTTCCCTTTAACAAAACTTGATGCCAAGAAACCATCTCTCCAGCCACTCGATAAGTTTGTCCGCCCAACTGAAGGACCCAAGACTGAACATGGAGAAGAGCTCCGAAATGCGAAATGCTTTGATCCAAAAGCTTACAATCTTCTCGTTAAAGCTGGGTATAACCCGCAAGAGAGTTCCACCTTGGGTAGGCTCCCTTCTGAAGCTAAGAAGACCCAAAAGATGTCGAAAGAAAGTGGACATATTCAAACCGGTCTTGGATTTGTGGCACCAACTCCCATTCGAATAGCCATTAGAAGAGCCAATGCCAATTATGTGTCTGAAGGAGAACTTTCATCGACGGAGGATGCCTTTGACAAAAATGGAAAGAAGATGCAACAAATATCAGTCTTTGATAGACTTGGCCCCATTCAAAACTTGAAGAGAAAAGGAACCATCCATCAAAGGTTGGGCGTCTCTAAAACATCAAAGCAACGGAAAAGAGCCAGAAAGTCACAGGCTACTCAAGAGCTTCGAAGTCTGATTCCGTCTCGCATGAAGCGACATACTACTTTGCTTATATCTTGTGAAGAAGTCTTGAAAGCCAAATTTCAAACTGTTGTTTTCACACGGCCTTAAGACGATGAAGATGATAAAGAAAGTGTGGCATCAACATACCATATCACATTGAGCGAAGAAGGGGAAGAAGAAGACGCCGAAGATGCTCCTCCCGAACTTGAAGAAGGGATCAAATCCAAAGTCGACGAACTAAAAGAAATCAATTTGGGCGATATTGATAATCCACGACCAATCTACATCAGTGCATTGTTGACAATTGATGAAGAAAATTCGTATGTCGAACTACTTCAGGAGTATGAGGATGTATTCGTTTGGTCCTACTAAGAGATGCCTGGATTAGATCCAAAAGTAGCAGTACATCATTTGTCCGTTAAGAAAGGGACCCGTCCAATCAAGCAAACTCAACGACGATTTCGGCCCGACTTGGTTCCATTGATCGAAGCTGAAGTAAACAAACTCATCGAATCTGGGTTTATTCGAGAAGTCAAGTACCCTACATGGATCTCGAGCATTGTCCCTGTAAGGAAGAAGAACGGTCAAATCAGAGTTTGCGTTGACTTTAGAGATTTAAATGAAGCGTGTCCCAAAAACGGTTTTCCACTACCCAGAAGTGAACTCATGATTGATGCCACTACGGGCCATGAAGCACTATCTTTCATGGATGGATCGTCTTGATACAATCAAATACGTATGGCTCCAGAAGATGAAGAGTTGACAGCCTTTCGTACCCCAAAAGGTATATACTGCTACAAAGTGATGCCATTCGGTTTGAAGAATGTTGGAGCTACATATCAAAGAGCCATGCAGAAAATCTTCAATGATATGCTTCACAAAAATATTGAGTGCTATGTCGATGATGTGGTCGTGAAGTCTAAGAAGCAAGAAGATCACCTCCTTGATTTGAGAAAAGTTTTTGAACGGCTAAGGAGATATCAACTTAAGATGAACCCACTGAAGTGTGCATTCGGTGTCCGCTCTGGAAAGTTTCTTGGGTTTGTAGTTCGTCATAGAGGTATCGAGATTGAGCAAGCAAAGATTGATGCGATAGTAAGGATGCCTGAACCTCGCGATATTCACGAACTCAAAAGTTTACAAGGAAGATTGGCTTATCTTCGAAGGTTCATTTCAAATCTAGCCGGTCGATGTCAGCCATTCAGCCGTCTCATGAAGAAAGGTGTTTCATTTGAATGGGACGAATCTTGCCAAAATGCCTTCAAAAGTATAAAAGCATACTTGATGAAACCCCCTGTGTTGATTGCGCCAGTGCCTGGGCGCCCATTGATTCTTTATGTCGCTGCTCAAGAATGTTCCGTGGGGGCTTTACTAGCACAAGAGAACGATAATGGAAAAGAGAGTGCCCTATACTACTTGAGTAGGATGATGACGCCAAATGAGTTGAACTATTCGCCAATTGAAAAGATATGCTTGGCATTAATCTTCACAATCCAAAAGTTGAAGCATTATTTTCAAGCTCACACCGTTCGTCTTCTTTCAAAAGCAAACCCACTAAAGTATGTCATGACGAGGCCGGTTCTTTCGGACAGACTTGCAAGGTGGTATCTTCAGTTGCAACAATTTGAGATTAGTGGTGATCATAAATTTTCAAAAACCGCCCGAACCGCCCGCACCGTACCACACCGCACCATTTATTGTGATTTTTCAATTATAACCGCAATTTAAAAGACTGAATGAAAACCGCACCGCCTTGTTGGTTCGGTTATAGTTTTGGAACAAAACCACACTTCCAAAATTGCACTGCCCTTATATATATTTAGGGGTAGAATATAAGGCTTCTCATATGTCTATAGTTTAATAATTATGCAATCAATATATTAAAAACTAGATTGGTGAATAATAAATTACTTGTCAAATAGAAATAGAAAGTAAATATCTTAATGAAAAATATGTGGCAATGTAACAACAAACAGTGGTTCCTTATTAATGAAAATATGTGATCTCTTGTTGAGTTGGATTAGTAGTTAATTGTCTTGTTAAGTCATGTTGAGTTGGATTAGTAGTTAATCTATTTGACGATTGATGAAATGTGAACAAAATTGACACAGTAGAAAATTCTCGTATGTTCTGTAATCTAAGTATTTTACCAGAAGAAATTTCATTACACAACTAGTGAGTAGTCATGCCAACCTCTTTCTTTGTTCTATCCAGTACTTGAATTCGATATTCTCTTACCAGAAGAAGTTTTATTAGACAACTTAATGCTATAATTGGAACTTAGCTCCAAATCAACTTAAATATTTATATTATAATTTTATCAATCTTATAATATTTTTGTTTATTAAAAACCGTCAAACCGCCCGTCACCGCCCGCCACCGCTCGAAACCTCACCTTTGGTTTTACATGTTGAAACCGCGATTTGAAATTATGTTTTTACGAAAACTGCATTAGGCAATTCGGTTTGAATTTTCGTAAAAAACCGCAAAACCGCACCGTGATCACCCCTATTTGAGATCATATATGTTCCTCAAAAGGCTATAAAAGGGCAAGTTTTGGCGGATTTCTTGGTTGATCATCCCATCCCTGCTGAGTGGGAATTGTCTGATGAGTTACCTGATGAAGATGTGCTTGTAGTCGAAATTACTCCCCCTTGGAAAATGTACTTTGATGGAGATTCACATAAAGAAGGAGCTGGTGCTGGAGTCATATTTGTTACATCGGACGGGGAAGTGTTGCCCTACTCCTTCACCTTAACTCAAAATTGCTCAAACAATGTTGCTGAGTATCAAGCTCTCATCCTCGGACTGGAAATGGCAGTTCATATAAAGCAATTACAGTTAGATGTGTACGGAGATTCCAAATTAGTAGTTAATCAATTGCTTGGAATATATGAAGTGAAGAAACCCGAGCTACTCCCATACGTTAATTACAGTAAGAGACTCATTGGGTGGCTTGGATATGTGACAATTGAACATATCCCGAGGAAGGATAATAGACAAGCTGATGCTTTAGCAAAACTCGCTTCTACAATCTCCATGCCTGAACTTGAAGCTCGCGTGCCGATATGCCAAAGTTGGGTGGTGCCTCCAATTTTTGAGGAAGAAGATTGTGGTAATGAAGAAGAAAATCGTGTTTTTGAAGTATTCGAAGTTGAGAAAGAAGATTGGCGTCAAATATTCATGGATTATTTGAAGTATGAAAAGCTACCTGATGATCCGCGACAAAGGGTTGACGTCCGACATCGTGCAGCTCGTTTTATCTATTACAAAGGCACACTATACATACGTTCATTTGATGGAGTCTTTTTGCGATGTTTAGGTGATGATGAAGCCATCCAAGCCATGGAAGAAGCTCACTCGGGGGTTTATGGTGCTCATCAGTCAGGCCCGAAGTTACACTTCCGCATCAAAAGAATGGGCTATTATTGGCCGACAATGGTGAGGGACTGCATGGATTATGCGCAAAGATGCAAAGCCTATCAATTCCATGCAAATTTCATTCACCAACCACCAGAGCCGTTACACCCTACTGTTGCTTCTTGGCCATTTGATGCTTGGGGCTTAGACGTAGTTGGACCAATGACGAAGTCTTCTGGTGGGCATTTGTACATCTTGGCTGCTACTGACTACTTTTCTAAGTGGGCTGAAGCGATACCTCTCAAAGAAGTCAAGAAGGAAAATGTTGCTGACTTCATTCGTGTCAACATCATTTATCGCTATGGGATTCCATGATATATAATCACTGATAATGGGAAGCTTTTTTGCAACACTGTGATAGATAAGCTTTGCGAGAAGTTTGGCTTCAAGCAAAGAAAGTCGTCCATGTACAATGCTGCTACAAATGGCCTCGCTGAAGCATTCAATAAAACTTTATGTAATCTGCTGAAGAAAGTGGTTGCTAAGTCAAAGAGAGATTGGCACGACAGAATGAGAGAAGCGTTATGGGCATACAGGACCACTTATAGGACGCCTACTCAAGCCACTCCTTATGCATTAGTTTATGGTGTTGAAGTTGTTATTCCTCTTGAGCAACAAATTCCATCAGTGCGAATAGCCATAAAGAAGGGTTAACTGAAGAAGAGAATGCACGCTTACGCCTTGAAGAGTTGGAAGCTCTTGATGAGAAAAGGTTAGAAGCACAACAAAGACTCGAATGTTATCAAGCTCGTCTTGCTAAGGCATTCAACAAGAAAGTGCGGTCGCGCTCCTTTCAAGTTGGTGACTGGGTTCTTGCGGTGAGAAGTCCCATCATTATAACCCATCGAACTGGAAATAAGTTCACACCAAAGTGGGATGGTCCCTATGTTATCAAAGAAGCATACACAAATGGTGCTTATAAATTGGTTGCTGAGGATGGATTAAGAATTGGCCCGATAAATGGGAAATTCTTAAAACGATATTATCCTTGAAGTAAAAAAAAAGAAAAAGAAAAAAAAAAGAAAAAAAAAGAAAAAAAAAAAAAAAAAAAAAAAAAAAAAAAAAAAAAAAAGCAAAAAAAAAAAAGCTCCTTGGCGCACGAGCCTAAACTGCATGTTACTCCTGACCCGCATGAGTATAAAATGTGAACGGTAACCACCAAAGGCAATGTATGTGGTTAATCTGCTAACTTTCCCACCAAAGGTAAATACATGTGGTTAAACTGTTGATTTACCCCACTGAAGGTGTTTTACATGGTTAAAAGTTAAATACCCCATCAAAGGTAAATACATGTGGTTAAAGTGTTAATTTACTCCACTATAGGCATTTTATGTGGTTAAACATTAAATACCCCACCTAGTCCAAGGTGGTTAAGAAATGGATACTCCTGGCCCGAATGAGTATAAACTGTGTACAACCCCCCCCCCCCCATCAAAAATAAATTTTCTTTGAACTACGTTATGACTTGATCCCCTTATCAGGTGCGTAGGCAACTTAGATTTGTTCTAAGTTCGATCATGAGTTTGTATTGAATTGAGTTTGGAGTAGTTGCGAAAAAAAAAAAATAAAGAAAAAAGAAAAAAAAAAGTTGAAAAAAAAAGAAAAAAAAAAGAAAAGGCTACGGCAAAATAAATGTACTTGAGAGATTGCAAAGTAGAAAGAAAAACAATATTTCTATTAAGTAGTCTCAAGAATGGTGTTATTTATTACATGAAGCAAAAAAAAAAGGAAAATACTAAGCGAAAGGATTCAGATTCTTCAACTCTTCTTTGGCAGTCTCTAAATGTAATGCTGAAACCTTCAAGTTTTCAACCGATTCATCACTCAGTGGGGAAATACTCTCGATGGCAATAATTTCCTCTTCAATATCAAAAACTTCAGCTTGAGCAATTTGAAGAAGTTCTTGTTATTGATTTAATGATGCAGTTAAGTTCTTCTTTCGTTTCTGCAAACTGTCAATCTCCTTTTTGATGGATTCCAAATCATCCTTGGTTGACATAATTTGGGCAAACTCCTTGTTTTCTTTGGTCTTCGCATCATGCAAGCGATCTCTAGCTTCACTTAATTATCGATCAAGGAGTTCTTTGATCCCTTCTCGGAAGATATTGATCTCGCCTCATCATATGCAGTAGCCTGGGCAAAAAGCGCTTCCAACAATTCTTCTAAGTGAGAGATGTCAAAATCCTTGAAGCTTTTCATGGATTCAAGCACAACAAACACATCTTCTTTAATGGATGAAATAAAGTCAATCGAAGTGCTGGCTAATTTCTCACGAAGATCACTCCACATGTTCTGAAGGAACTCTCTTTGGTGCTTATATAGAAACTTCCCACCTTCGAACACCTAGAATGCCGTGCAATGAGGTGTCTTCGTAGCCTTAGCCAAGTCACGCGTCTCTTCTTGTGTTGTCTTGTCAACCCTGGAATTCCTACCCAATTCGTTAAGCCACATGACCGACCTTTGGCTACCTTGTGACTCATCATCATCAATGTTGACAAGATCCTTCTCCAACTGAAATATTGCATGCTTAAGTAAAAAAAAAAAAAAAAGAGAGAGAAAGATTTATTAAAATAAGAAGTAAAGAAATAACCTCTTCGGTAAAAGTCTCAATTTGAAGAGGATGGTCTGCAATATCATCAACATCGTGTGATGGCAAGGATCCAGAATCCTTCTTGGGCCTTTTCCAATGACGGTCAGCGTTACTACTACTTTCCTCTGTGGGATGAGAAGTACTCTTTCTTTTGTTGGCTTGAGCATTGCACTCGTTGGCAAGGGGAGCAACATGCAAAGAAGCTTGACTATTTGCATCAACCAGGCCACCTCCATTGTTGGGCTTTGTACCTCTGGGCAGTTCACCACTTCGCTCCATATTGATCAAGCTTGCGATATTTTCTTGAAAAACGCATCCATGGACTTTGTTCCACCATGTCTTGTAATCTTCAGAAGATAACTTCTTTGCATTTGGGGGCATACAAGGCAGACACGCCTTAGAAAAGGTCTTCGACAATGTGCACAAACGCCAATAGTGAATTCCTTCATCTAGAGAAGCTCGCCGTACATCTCGTTTAAGCGCTCCGGGCACCACTTGATAAAATCCAAACTGGCGACCAAATCTGTGAGGACTATAAGGTTCAACGATGAAATACCCACCTTGCCGCAAAAGAAGATAGTTTGAACGAATTGCAAGGAAGTAGTTTCGCTCGAATTCTTCTGCATTCCCATCATCAACATATGTGAAATCTTTCTCATTGGTTATCATGGCGCAAGTCAACGAAACAAGTTCTCCTTTATGGATCCGCTTGCGAGCATCTGCAGGATCATAGTACTTCGCGCCTCCTTCGCCAGAAAAAGTCGTCATCTTGGGGCCACGCACTCCTTGCCAAACTTGGTGGTGATTTTTGAAGTAATGTGCCAACCAACCATGAACGAAGTGGACGGAAAATGTTGAACATACACGAGATGGCCTCGAAGAACCCGCAATCTTGTTCAAACCCTTGTAGATGCTTGCCAAGACAGGAATCGCAAGGCCTACTGTTCGCCCACTCGCCATGATCCCCGCCATTTTGAAGGTGCTGGGACGTATCATATTGATGTCGTCGTTGGGAAGAACAAACACACAGAGCCAACATGCTAGAAATGCCGCCAAATATGTTTCTTCTCTCAAGCTCTCTTTGATATTGATCTTTGAAAAAGAAGCCTTCTCTGCAGGGGACCATTCTCCGTGGACGTCTAAGTTGCCAAGTGGGTTGTAAGTCGATTTGGGGCGAGCGACTCTCTTTTTCTCTGTGCGAGGAGGAGGTTTGTTGTACTTCGTCAATTTTTTGGACCAGAATCTAATCCACTCGCTGATAGGCACTTGAGAAGATTGACCACCATTTAGGATTTTCCGAAGATAATGATAATCATGGAGTAAGTAGCTGCAAGAGCGAGGGAGAAATCGACTTGCCACCTCATCGAGACTGGTAAGTTCTTTGGCACATGGGACGACTTCATCGTAAAGGGATCTGGTTATGGGCAAACCCGCCAAAGTGTGCAAGTCCCACAACGATATGGAGAGCTCTCCGAAGGAAGTCAACAAGGTATTCGTAGACGGACACCACGCCTCGCAAAATGCCCTCATTATGTTGGAGTTGTTGTCATATGTGAAGAGCGAAGCATACACCGCATCGTAGATTTTCACCTTTTGAAGATTATTCTTGCAACGGCTAAGGACGTCTTCGGTCCACTCCCAATAACCTTTGATGTAGTGGAACTCGCCGGCGAATTTGATGTCGTCACCCCATTTGGCTTGACCTTCAATGATGTGGCGGCCCAATGTCGGCAATGGAGTTGACTCGGCCGATTGTTGGTAATGTGTTGCTTGTAAAGTCCATGTTGTGGAAGTTTTGCTTGAAGGAATCTCCTTTGACCACTCCTCTAAGTAAGACGGATTTGTCAACCTTGGCCATGCCGTTGCATATCGTCCAACAATGGGATCGAAAACTGCCAAAATAGTACCCTTGTCGATGGATTGACTTTCGTCATCGAGAATCATCAAGTGTCGAACACCGGATGGTGAAGAATCGTCTTTGAAAAACACCATTGCAGATGCTATCAAAATGCAGTGAAAGACAATAAGTGATAGAGAATGAGAGTCAAAATCAGAATTTAAAGTTGGAGCTTTTATAATAGAAGATAAATGAAGAACTCATACCAAGCGACAACAGGTACCCACAAACTTCGGTAGAAAACTTGGAAACTGATGGCTTGCAGAAATTCAACTGTTACTTTAGAAGAAAGAATAACTGCAAACAAAAAAAAAATGGTGATTAATGGAGTTTGGAGACATGGCGTAATAAAGCATCAATTATGGTGTTGAGTCTTCACAGACTTAAACCAATAATTTGCAAAATTTAATGTGAGAATAGCAATCTTTGCCAAAGACATGGCAGTGAAATATTTCTAGCCATAAGCTAATTGGATGTGTAGTTTTGTGGATGAGAAAGTCGAATTTCCAGCAATTGTTGTGGCCTTTGTGATGAGAAAGTTGAATTTCCAGCAATTGTGCAAAATTGTGAAGTGACAGACTCTTTGAAACAATTCTTCAAATACCTAATGTGCCAACTTGATGTGGGTAGTGTGTGAACATTGGTGTTTGCCGATAATTGCCAATTCACACACAGAAGCAATTTATACACAAGAAAACAAGAAAACAAGAAAAAAATGAGAAGCTCGTTTCATGAATGATATGCGGGACAATATAAAATTCTGTTCTACCTACTCAAAAAATTTGCATAACAAAGAAGATTGAAATGCACCCTTCTGTATGAAAAAGTAACCCATGGGTATCTCCTTTTATAGATGAGTTTCATGTTGTAAATAAGGAAAATTCGCATCCTCACAAATCTTGGAAACAAAGAAAGCAACAAGCAAAGATTTTTTTTTTTTTTGATTAATCAAAGAAAGTCGTATCAGTGTAACATCCAACCAACAAAGATGTGGCTACTGAGATATTGATGAACCAACTTAAAATGCAAGGAAACTTGGCATATTTGCAACAAATCATTGAAGAAAGGAGTTTTGTTTTCTCTTGTTTTGCACACAGCAGCCGACTTTGATTAATATGGAAAGGGATATGTGCTTTCAAGAATATCAATTGAGTGGGGCCTGCTAAATTTCCACTGAGAAATAGAAAAGAAAATTGAGAAAGATGAAAAGAGTTGGTGCAAATCTCAATTTGCACGTGGGCACCCCAAGGATGAAATTTCAAGTTTATTCTTTCCTTTGTGGGCCTAATAAAAGGTCCATGCAGTTGGTTTCAATTTGGAAGAAAAGAAGGAATGAATGCTTTCATTGCATAAAGGAAAGATGTGGGTCGGATTAGATTTGGGCTTTATTGTAAAGGTCTATTTCAATATGGTGCTAAAGCTGAAAAATCCGAGAGAATGCGTATGTGAGTTCAAAGTCCAATTATTTGAAGCCCGAAAGCATATGTCGCGACTTATTCACTCCAAGACACATCATCTGTGAACAAGTTTAGAGGGGGCATTTGTAGACAATTAAATTTCACGTCCAATCAAATGGCGACACGTGGAAAATAATATATTAAATATCAATTTATATTTTCTATTTGTATTTTGGGAATTTATTCAAATTTAATTCCTAAAAATAAATAGTTAATTTTGATATTTTTAATATATAATTTATGGGCCAATCAAATGTCGCCACATGTCAAATCTCAATATCTTGGGAATCCAGATAATATCTCGTCAATTATGGAAGAGAACACCATCATTTTGGTAACTCAAATCGCATCTTCCGGATATGGCAACAAATTGAATCAAATCATCAAGGACCAATCAAATCGCGTCCTTCAATCAAGTAATTATGGAAAGAGCTCCTATTCCACAACTATAAATAGGGGTCCTCTTCATAATTTAAAGACACACAAAAAATCCTAGAGAAGAAGTCCAAGCAAGAGACGAATTCTCTCAAATCAAGAAGTCCACGGTGTTCAAAGCGCGATTCAAGGCGTTCATCGCGGATTCGACTCAAATCACGGCGTTTAATTTGGGATTAAGCTGTCAAGCCCTCGAATTAACATTATTCCAGCTCAAATTCAAGCTCGAAGGAGATCAAGTGGCGAATCTACCTTCGAATATTCAAATATCATCTTGAAGAGAAGAATCAGAGGATCATTAGGAATTGTAATCCTTTTATTCCGTTTGATTCAAATAAAGTTTATTTGTATTACTTTTTTTTGTTTATAATATTTGCAGACAAGAAATTTGTGTTACACTTGCAATTAGATTTTGCGACATTATCGGATGATGTATTACTTGAAATGTTGTAACACGGTATCTATTTTAATAAAATGTCTCTCTAAATTTCGAATTTCCTTAAATAATTATCAATTGTTTAATTTATTTTCTCACCTTGTTAGTTACTTGGACATTTTAATAACTTGTACATTAGAATCGTATTAGGACTTTGGTTATAAAGGTTTGAAGATTATATATGTAGGTTATGTCCTATCATAAGGAAATGGACATATTATAAGATAGATGATAGACCTTATATAAGAGGAAGTGATATGTGGATTTGGAGATAGAGATAAGAGGACTCAATTATCACTCAATTATAAAAAATTAAAAAAAAATGGGCGGAGGGATGTTGGAATAAAATTTAATAAATTAATCGCTTTAATTCGGGAGCCATCATATCGAATTATCAAGAATCAAAGACTAGATTGCGGAATCTTGGGATTTGGCCTTGCAATTAATTCTTGGGATTTGACCTTCTATATCTACATGTCTCGAAACTTTCAGAGAACCCTTTAGTCTTCTCCGTATATTTCTATCTGACGATGGGATAGTAGAATAGAATATCATAGACGTGTGACCTAGGGACCATAACCCTTATATAACTGTGTTATATTAGACATCTAATTTTAGTCCATCATTAAAATAGAACTAACCCATTAAGTCTCTACCCATTAAAGACCCACAATTTATTAGATACATTAAAGCCAATTCCTTAAACCTTATTTGATCACTTATAAAATGGGCTTAACCTTATTGGACAATCCACAATACATAGTTATTTTGGCTTTTGACACAATTGCCCTACTTTTTGGAGACAATGACAACTTTTTACGCTTCCCGATACTTTTTTGGATAAATTTACGCTTCCGTCTTTTTATTACACAAATTTACGCTCCCGCCAAAATTTTCGGACATTTTTACGTTGTTGTTTCAAAATTGTTTCGAACATGTTTCAAACATGTTTCTTCCAATAAATTTTCAATGAAAAAAATAATTTGCCCCTGTTATATAATCCATTTTATACTCAAAATCTTATAAAATAATTAAGAAATATACACATAAAACAACGTATATATTAATACCAAATAAATTAAAAATATTATAGAAACAACATGAATAAAAAAACACAATTCAATTTTTGATCGAATGCATGAAAATATGAAAAATATGGAAACAACCAAGAAACTATATAGACATAAACCAGAAACAATATGAAAACACCATATGAGCAAAAGGAGTTAAAAATAGGTAAAAATTATATTTAAACATTGAAACTACGTGGAAACAATAAAGAAACATCAGAACAACATTAAAAATGGTATGGAAACAACCCATAAACAATGTAAAAAATATTAGAAACACCGCATGAATAAAAAGAGCTTAAAAATAGGTAAAAACTGTATTTACACATTGATCACTACATGAAAACAACAACCAAAATTATTAGAACAATATTAAAAATATTATAGAACAACAGAGAAATAATAGAAATAATGTACAATACAATCATGAACAAAAAACAGCATAAAAATAGGTAAACGTTATTTTGAAACATCGAAACAACTAAGAAACAAATTCAAACAACATCGAAACAACATATATAACATGCAAAACAATACATGAATAAAAAAAATGAAAAAATCTGAAAAATAGTCAAAAAAATATGCAGGAGCGTAAAAAAGGAAAAAAAAAAGTAGCAAAAGTGATAGGAGCGTATTTTGTGATATGTTTATCGGAAAGAGGTTATATTATGTAATTTCCCCTGGTTATTTTATATATAAGCTGGATATTGGATTAATGATCCAACAATCTCCCACTTGGGCTAAATGTGTAACCCTATAATCATGTATTGTAAAAATAACCACATGAGTTCAACTTTATTGTCATAACAAGTGTATGTGTAACTCAAAGTGGCCTTCGTTACATTTGTCGTAACTCAACCCATCAATGGCGTGACCCCCACCCTATTACTACTACTATTAAAAGATATATAAACAGTATAACTCCACAATATGGACTCTATTTATAAGAACATGTCAATTTTTTTTGTACCTGTGATATTTTAATAACAGACGAACACCATAATAAATCTCGTACACAACCCCCCAAAACCAAACCATGTTTAAAAGCGAAGAAGGACAATCAACCGTGTATGTATCTAAACACAATGGCTATATATACAAGCCTAGAACTCAAATCAGCACACTATTTTACATATATCTATAATAGAGATTTTCAAAAGTTATAAACAATTCAAGTTTCTACATATAGAACATTAGAAGCAAAACCAATGAACCCACAAATACGCCCGACAAGCCGTCATCCATGTCTACAATCCTCAAAACTTGAAGAAACTCCAGTACCATAGAGTAAACAAAAAACTCAGGCATTCTCATGCTCACCTGCAATGCATGAACTACATGAGCTAAAGTTCAGTAAGTGAAAATCATGCATATCAAAAGAATAGAAACACTTTTCCAACATGTAATGCTAAAATGTGAATTCATGCCTCAAAATATTTTAATCAAATCATTTTTTTCATTTGGGCCCCTGAACCAGCTGCTATGCACTGGAAAAGAGCTCTGCACGGAGCAATATAAATGGCCAATAATATCTTTATAAAAATATATGTGGACCATCCTCCCGCAGCCCAACCAATGGTCTCCTACTTGCGGCCTGTGTGTCCACTAAGAAATATCCCACCCCACAGTTTCATAACATAGGTACCCACAAATGGACCATCCTCATGTGACCCACCGAGAGCCCATCTCCCATTTAGCCCTGTGTTCACTAGGAAGTATCCCACTGATGTACTAAACATATATCATAAGCATGCCCAACATGCCTCGGTGCACTAGCAATGGTTAATTAGAAAAATATCCAATTTCTACCTCAAAATATTTTTGGGACTGCGAATATCCTCTTGTAATATGCATGCAAATGAAAATAACGTGAATGGCGCATGTTCAATGACTCACCAAATACCATCTTGCAACATCATGCACACCAATTATGCAACATATAATATCCACATATAATACAAATAGTTCAAATAATATATGTCCATACATCGCAGTTGTAGATGGATTTTTACTTACCTCATATCGGTCATTTCTTACTTACTGATTCGTTTGCTGTCACTTTCTACCTTAAATATGATTATATGTAAGGATGTAATGTATTAAATTGCTAGTATTCAAGTATATGCCTAATCTTAAAAAGACCCCTAGTTACAAATCTAACAAGGTACTAATGGAATATGTAATACACACACATATATGTAGGATATGGATCCAATGGGTCCTCCCATTTGGGGTGAGTCCATAGGGACCAATTCTAACCATAGATTAACATTTTTGGGTGGTCTAGATTTTTAAGGAGGTTTTATATTTTTTTTTGTTGCAGCAACTAAGAAGGGTAGGGTGGTCATTTTACAATATAGAATTAGTTATTGAGATTTGATGAGATTTCAATCACGTTCAATTTCCTTCCTTCTTTCACGTGACGTGTGCCTTCAGTTATTCACTCATATTCATGTTTTTTTTCTCCAGCATATTCTGTTATTAACTGCTTATGTAATATAATCATATTGCATATGTAGTATAACCATATTGCATGTGTAATTTAATCATTGTCCGTACAAATTTAAGTTACATGATTAGTGTAAATATATTGCTTGTGCAGTATGCAATTCTTGCATATTTAATTTTAAGATTGTATATTTTGTGTAGGTGTGCGCATGTAAGTAATAATTTGCTTATTTGAACTGTGTGTTGCATATGTAGTATAGGTTTGTTGCTTGTCTAATGTGTCGGTGTTGCTTTTGTATAACATTTTTGCGGTGCTAAGTTCATGTATCTGTGTTGCATATATAGTATATATTTGTTGCTTATGTAGTGTATATTTGTTGCTTATTACTTGCTTATGTAGTGTAGTGTAGATAATGTATTTGTGTTTCATACATAGTGTATATTCGTTGCTTATGTAGTACGGGTTTGTTGCTTATTACTTGCTTATGTAGTTAATGTATCAGTACGTAGTGTATATTCATTCCTTATGAAGTATAGGTTTGTTGCTTATGTAGTATGGGTTTGTTGCTTATGACTTGCTTATGTAGTTAATATATTCGTGGTGCATACGTAGTGTATATTCGTTGCTTATGTAGTATAGGCTTATTGCTTACGTTGTATGGATTTGTTGCTTATGACTTGCTTATGTAGTTAATGTATCCATGGTACATACATAATGTATTTTATGTAGTATAGACTTATTGCTTATGACTAGCTTATGTAGTTAATGTATCTGTGTTGCCTATGTTCTATATATTCGTTGCTTATGTAGTACAGGTTTATTGAAATTTTTGTTAGAACTATTTTGATTCTATAGCACATGTTTATTCTGTAGCTTTAGTGGTATATAAAAGCACCATGACACATCTATACAAGAAACAAATTACATCTTCTTAAGCAACCTTCAAACTGTTGTTGAGTTCTAGTAACTATGGTGAATTCTGCAACTTTTTTCGCACAGTAGTGCTTTGAAGAAGAAGGAGGAAGGATTTCTTACAGTAGTACGTTGAAGAAGAAGGAGGAGGATTGTTCACATTGATTTTGCCATGAGATTTGGAAGGATTGCATGATCACAATAGAATTAGCTGAACCCCGTGAATATTGGGCTATTTTGGAGGATGAGTAATTTACCCATGTATTTAATTAACTAGCTTGTAATCTGTACGTAATCTTGCCTCTTAAATCACAACTCTTGAAAAAATAGATATATGGCTAGGAACGGTCCCCATGGACTCACCCTATGAGGCGGTCTCATATAACCTTCTCCCTATATATGTAAATCTTGCATGTTTTCTTTTTAAGTTAATTTATTTATAACTCCACCAGCCCCTTCCATTTCATGTGTCCTAAAGCATTAGAAAAGTGTGTCCATTTGATATATAGAAAAAGAATGATGCTAAGCCTACATGATACAATCAAACTATTAAATATTAATTGTAATTACTTTGTGAGCCAAATATTTTTAAATTTCTAATTACTTTGTGAGCCAAACAATTTTTTTTTAAATATTTTCAAGCAAACTAAGATTTTATAAATCAATTTCGTACACTTAGCCATGATAATCAGTTGAATATATAGTTGGTCATTAATTCAATAAACTAAAACCATTTCCTCACATAAAACTAAAACTAGAGTTAATTCACTTTTTTTCTTTCTCTTTTCTGTAAATTAACACGGAATATAAATTTATCTTATAATTTCATTATAAATTATATATAAATGGAAGGAAGATTTTCTTTTTTATATACATATATTTATATATTACATACTGAAATATGCATATAAAGAAATCCTCATATTATTCTCACTATGAATTTAATAGTAATAAAAGATAGATTTGAAGACTTTACCAATTTTGATCCTATAGTATGCTCTTCTAGAAAGTGTAGGCTATAACAACGCTTTTTAAAATGCGTTTTTAAGTAATGACATTTACACAAAAGTGTCATTCTATTTACCAATATGACGATTCTTTTTTAAAAAGTATTTTTAAGTAATGACATTTTTTCAAAAGTGTAAGCTTTTTTTACCAATATGATGATGCTTTTTAAAAGACGTATTTAAGTAATGATATTTTCACAAACATATCACCTTTTTCACAAAAATGGCAACACATATTTAGTGACTCTTCTTAAAAGTGTAATTAAAACAGAGACTGTAACGACGCTTTTTAAAAAGTATATTTAAGTAATGACACTTTCACAAAAGTGTCCTTTTTTTTTACCAATATGACGTTGCTTTTTAAAAAGCGTATTTAAGTAATGGCATTTTCATAAAAGTGTCACATTTTTTTGACAAAAATCGGAACACATATTCAATGACTCTTCTAATACTGTAAATTAAACTGAGACTGTAACGACGCTTTTTGTAAAGCGTATTTAAGTAATGACACTTTCACAAAAGTATCATTTTTTTACCAATATGACGACGCTTTTTAATAAACGCATTTACGTAATGACATTTTCATAAAAGTGTCACCTTTTTTTGACAAAAGTAGCAACATATATTTAGTGACTCTTCTAAAAAGTGTAAATTAAACTGAGGCTGTAACGACGCTCTTTGAAAAGCGCATTTAAGTAATGACACTTTCACATAAGAATCATTTTTTTACCAATATGGCGATGTATTTACGTAATAATATTTTCACAAAAGTGTCACATTTTTTGTCAAAAGTAACAACACATATTTAGTTACTCTTCTAAAAAGTGTAAATTAAACTGAGGCTGTAAAGACACTTTTTGAAAAATGTATTTAAATAATGACACTTTCACAAAAGTGTTAGTTTTTTTACCAATATGGCGACGCTTTTTAAAAAGCATATTTAAGCAATTACATTTTCACAAAAGGTTCACGTTTTTCACAAAAGTGACAACACTTATTTAGTGACTCTTCTAAAATGTGTAATTGAAACTAAAACTATGATGACACTTTTTAAAAAGCATATTTAATGAATGATACTTTCACAAAAATGTTAGTATTTTTTACCAATATGACGATGATTTTTAAAAAGCATATTTAAGTAATGATATTTTGACAAAAGTGTCACCTTTTTCACGAAAGAGGCAACACGTATTTAGTGACTCTTCTATAAAGTGTAATTAATACTAAGATTTTAATGGCGCTTTTTAAAAAGTGTATTTAAGTAATGACACTTTCACAAAAGTGTCGATCCTTTTACAAATATGATGACACTTATAAAATTGTGTATTTAAGTAATGACAATTTCGCAAAAGTGTCACCTTTTTCACAAAAGAGGCAACATTAGTGACTCTTCTTAAAAGTGTAATTAAAACTAAGGCTATAACGATGCTTTTTAAAAAGTGTATTTAAGTAATGATATTTTCACAAAAGTCCCGCCTTTTTCACCAATTGGAAATTGATAATCATAGCCATAAGTCTTGAAATTCAAATTGTGTTATCTGGATGTGATTTATTTGTGCTTATCTATAGTTGTTACAGTAAACCTGGCTTATTAGCTTAAAGTTGGCTAATATGGCAATGTTATTTAAAAAATAAAATATTAGCTTTTTGATATACAATATTTCAATTTTGGAAGTGAATCTTCTCATAATCAAGCCGATGATAATTGCATCAATCTAATAGATATGCTACGAGAATTTCGCTTTTTCGTTATTAAAATTTAGGGTAAATTACATAAAATATTCCTGTGATTTAGGGTCAATGTAATACTAGCAACAATTACTCTAAATAATCTTGGAAGCTAAACATCGTCTCTCCCCGGCGGGCAATTTTTGGACTAGGCGTCATAATGATTTTATTGCTCATTATTTTGCCTTTTTTGCTAAGAACATGTCAAATGACACTATTTGTGGACATCGCTTCCACCTCATCTTTGTTAATCGCTGTTGGACGATTTCCAAAAAAAAAAAAATAATCTAAACCTACTCTAAATAAAACTGAAGAAAAACAAAGGCGCCAAAATCCATATGCATGCATCCTTTCACAGTTATTGGATTTGCACGACTCAATCCCACTACTCTTCTTTTGCACGGTACTCTGACATATTCCTCTTCTGCACGGATTTTTCTCTCTCTTCTTGATCGACACCTGCTGCCCATGGTACACCCTAATGGATGGAGCAAAATGTCTTCGATGTGTTTTCAATTCCCATGAAGATATTGCACAGGCATCTAACCAGGAAGATTTTGATGATAAGACCCAACCACCCAACAGTCTAGACTCCGACATTGAAGCACAAAAGAATGAGAATGTTGACAAAGTCTACGAAGATATTGAAATTGGAGGTACTATCGAATTATAGGGATTAACATATAATGTTATTTTATGTTAGTTTTGCCTTTATTTTCTCATTTATGTTGTATGCTATTCAGCGTTAGTGAAATAAGTTTGACTTTATCTGCATGTTTTATGAGGAACTCAAGTATTGAGGAAATGGGATTAAAATGAGACTGAATTTAAGATGAATTGTTGCTTTGTGTGTTGAAGAGAGAATTTATTTTTAATTTTCCCGATATCCTAACGGTGTCATATTAATTTTTCATTGTGGGTTTGCTATCATTCGGGTAGTTGTTGAAAGTTAATGTTCGATATTTGGATATTCGTAACGTAACTTATATTGAGCCCAACTCCTTGAAATTGCGATACAATGTGCATGCCTTTATCATGTGGGTTATAATGAGTTCTTATGAGTTAATTAAGGATTTATTTTTTTCTTAATTGTTTAATTTGGTGAAGATAAGTTAGCAGAAATGGAGTAACTATGGAATTATTTTTATTATTTAATTTTTTTCTATTGTAATGCTTGAGCAAAAGTTGACTAATATGGTTTTATGATGCATTATGAGCCGATACTTATATGTGGTTCTATTTGGATATTATATGGTTCTATATGGTTCAAATAGACATGCCACTTCTTCAACAAGAATTCTCAGATCTATGATATCCCAGGTTTATAAATACATATATATATATATATATATAGGGATGGGATCTCATGTGGCAGTCTATTACCATGTGGCAGTGTGGACAGATCCCATCCATCCATCCTAATTAATCAATGGTTCAGATTAGGCCTAAAAATACACCATTTTACATTTATTTTATATGTAAAAAGGGCAAATCGGTAACTATCAAAATAGAGTAAAATAATACCATAATTAAATACCTATAATCAAGGGATATATTGATTATCAACTTTACATAACAGAAACGCTGAATCAGGGGCAAAAATAACGGATTCATGATTTTTCTCTCACTCTTCATTGACGAAAACAACAGGAAAAAAAGAAATCTGCATCAAAATTATAGAAACAATCCTATCCGCCATTTTTGAACAACAAAGAAGGTGTTCGACATGGGATATATGCGTATTTTGGTATACAAATGTTTATAATATTGTGCTCTGGATGCATTATTTCGTGTATAGATATGTATATTTTGGTGCTAATATAACATGAAATATGACGTGTTTTGGATGTTTATTTGAGAATAAATATTGGTACTTAAATTGATATAAAACTATTGACAATATTGTACATTGGAAGCGTATTTTGGTGTACACATGTGCATACTTTGGTGCTTTATAATCATAAAAATATGGTATAAAAAATAATTCCTTTACGGTACCCTGAAATCATATTTTGGTGTACACTTGTCCAATATTTGGTGATAATATAAGTATTCAGTAGTGCATTGTTAGATGTTTAATTGAAAATATTGTATACTAATATTGACAATATTGTATATCTTGAAAATTATTTTGCGTATACGTTTGACTGATTTGGTGTACAAATATGCAGATTTTTCAATATTACGCGCTGCCTGATAATACCCAATTACTTGCAAAAATCGAGAGAACAGATCCAACTGAAAAACACAAAAACAAAATTCTTTGGAAAAAAAAAAAACAATGTATACCAATCTATAGCTAAGTTTTCATCAATTCATATCCATAATTAAAAATAAACACAACTGAACTAATTGTATACCAACTATTTTACTAAATTTATACCAACTTATAGCTAAGTTTTCATCAATTCATTTCCACAGGTACAATAAAAACAAAATGGGCCAAAAAAATATAAGCTACAATTTCATCAGTTTGGGCATCGAAGATTTCAAAGCAGATTTGGCAGTCTTGAACCTCTTGTTAACATTACACGCACCCTCGCTCGGCCCTGGAGATGCAGGTCTTTTCTTGTTTCCTCTTGCCATTGAAAATTATAAACCTGGTATTGAGAAACGTGAATTATATTAAAAAATACAGAACTCAAGCACAATATATAAAAAAAAATACACCAATTTAACTAATTGGGCACTGTATGAACTGTAATTGTATACGAAATAATGTTATTTAAACACCATTCGCCATTATGCATTGTATGGACATTATATACTCATTACCAAACTTATTAATGCATCAAAATACATATTCATTCCGTTATAAAACACCTTTCACACTGTATACGTGAACGGTATTAAAAAATTGCGGGTGTCAAACACATTGTATCAAATTAAAATACCATATCTAAACTAACTGTGTACTGTATGTAGTCTAACTGTCTACGAAAAAAAATTATCCAAACACCATTTTTATGCCGTCTATATACAATTTACCAGACTAATGCAAAACACCAAAACTCTGTGTAATTATATGCCAAAATTAACAAAATATATATCATTTCATGATAACCTGTATATCAGTTATAACAGGGGAGATTCACCAAAAAAAATAAACAATATAAAAAGCTAATTTAACGCTAAAAATGAATTTAATATTATTTGTCATTATGTATTTCATGGAACATTACGTGTATATATCCAACTTTCGTTTTTTTTTCCAATTTCAGTCATTGGGAAAATAAAACTGACTAAAAAATTGAGGAAAAACCCTTTCCACAAGAATCTACAAAACAAGAATTGAAAATTTGAACCTGGGGCTCACCTTGAACGATGTTACTGACGCGTTCTTGGAGTTTTGATGTCGAGAGAATTCGGCCAAACAAAATAGTGTCCCGGGCGCTCGAAATTTGCAGAGAATGAAAAAGTTGCGGGGTGTGTGTGAGTGGGGAAGAGAAATAAGGAAGAGGCGAAGAAGAAGGGCCTTTTTTTGATTTTGGGGTGAAAAAAGTGGCAGGAGGATTAATTGAAATCCCAAAAAAGGGGGAATTGTGGGGAGGTTACCAAAATCATCCGTTTCCTATTGTGTACAATTTGTCTATTTTGCCCTTAAATGGGCTGAGTTCAATTAAAAAAATAAAAAATTCGAAAAAAATCTGGCCTTAGGATTAAACATGGTAACGGCTTAGATTTGTCCACACTGCCACATGGTAAGGTCCTTGCCACATATGATCATATCCCTATATATATATATACTGCAACCTTTATTAGATTATTTTGATGCCTTTTCTTTTGCAGAATATACACGATTCTTCATAAATTGAGAGTATTTGAACATGTGAAGCTTTTGCTTGTATAAATTATTGGCAAGTAACTATTCATATAAGTATCTTTCACATTTTTCCTTCAATTGCCTAATATAAAAATGAACTAATCAATTTTCTTGTTATTTTGAAACATGAATTTAGTAGTCGACGAAGAGCATTAGAAGCATACCGATTATCATCTCAGATTATTCTCTTTTTTTTACTATGTTATATTTATCATTTTTTAGACAATGATGTGATTTTGACTTTGAGTTTGATAATGACTTTTGTTATTGAATTTGGCTATTTATTCATTCTTATTTTTGGTTGGTTTTAATTTATTTTTATTGTTCTCCTGTTTGGATATTATTGATATTGTGTGGATTTATTATAAATAACATCGTAAATCTAATGACATTGTATGTAGGGATAACTGTCAATTTGGTAACCTCTATTTAAAAAAAAAAACATTACAAAATTAGGATGCATATATGCATAGTGTAACCAACTAATGACTCAAAAGTGTGTTGCCAGACTTAATGACTCAAATTCTAAAAGTGTAGACAATTCAGTTACTGAAATTCGAAACTCCGTCACCAATTTTGGGATGCGAAGTACAGATAGCGTCTCAAATATCGAGATGCTATTTATAACATGTTGCTAATTTAATGACGAAAATCATTAAAATTGTAACTAACTAGACGACACTAATTATCAAATGTATCTCCAATTTAATGACACTATTTCTCCAATGTGTCATAAATTCAATGACGCTTATTCTTAAAAGCATCTCGGATTTGGCAACGCTATTTCATTAAAAGCGTTGCTAATTTAGTGACAATATAATTGATTAGCGTCAGCAAAATTGTACCTCAAATATTCTAGGTCTATCGTAATCGTGACAGAAAATAGTGTCACTAAGTTCATGTTAATGACGCACTAACTAAAAGCGTCACGTTTTGAAATTTACCTTCGCATAGATCTTGGATCACGAATATTTTCGTGACATCAAATTTGACAACGCAACTTGTGATGCTTTCACAAGCGTAGGTAATATACTTCGTGACGCTAATAAGTGACTCTAAACAGAAAAAAAAGGCGTCACTAAATGCCTTTTTTTGTAGTATATGTTGGCAAAGTATAAGTATACCTATACTTATCCTAAAATGGTTTAAGGAGGTGGGGGATGGCTTTTCTTTCTTTTTTTTTATTATTGGAAATCTATTACTTTTATCTCTTAAGTTATTTGTATATGTTAATTAAACATAGCTACGTTCCTCTTACACATACATATGTCGCAACACACTAACATATCATATATATATATATATATAGGGGAGGATCCAATGAGACGACATTTTATGGTGAGACAGTGTGGACTAATCTCAACCCTCCCCCATTTACATCAAAGGTTAGGAATAGTTTGGAATAATAATATATTAATCATTTAATTAAATCCCAGAAAGGGTAAAATTATCAAAACAAACATGTGGGGACCGTTTAAATATGAAACCAGTTATTGGGATAGAGAATCACGTGGGGAGAGAGAAAATCGCGCTGGAGAGAGAGAAAATCACGCATGTGCTCTGCCATGCAGTATACTGTACATTTATCATATATTTACTGTACACTTAACACAACTTTACTGTATGTTTAACATAATTTTACCGCATATTAAAATGGTCAAACCAAAATATGTGGGACCGTGAATTAAGGAATCAGTTATAGAGAGAGAGAGAATCACGCTCATTAACATGTGGAGACTGTTGGGAAATTTATTTTATAGATTTTGATGAATGCCATGTAAAACTTAAACTAGAAAGTTGACACCCCATTTTCATTGTAATTTTCATTGTAATAGATAGGGCTTGAACAGTTGAGTCAAGTCAGCTATGCCTGGAAATACAAGAAGTCAACTGAAGACTGAAGTGAAGACTCCGCTGTGGAACAACTGAGTATGGCCAAGATAGAAGATCAAGAACTCGACTGAAGATGTATCAGCTGAGGAACAACTCTGTAAAGAGTCAGTCAAAGTCAACTCAAGAAGCCAAGTCTCAAGTTGAAGTGACATATGAGTCTTTCAATGATTGGAGCAGACTCAAGTCACCTGGGAAAAAGGCAGCAGCCAAGAGGAGTTAACTGAAATGAATCAGTTGCATAGAAGTCAAGAACATTACTTAAATAAGTAATAATTCCATGCTGCCAGGTCTTAAAGTGCTCATCCCATAAGCGTGCAAAAGGAACAAACCAATGGGAAGCACTACACCTCGTGTGAGAACCTAAAAAGCTGCACATTCATTTAATACGAGGAAAGGTCTACATCTCAAGATTGAGGACCAAGAAAAGACAAGCCAACGAACACAAGTGACTTTTGAAATCAACTTATCTCTTCAACGGGCAGATTTTTGAAAGTTCACTATAAAAGGCTGAGGAAACTCATTGAGAAAAGGTTACCTTGCACACCTGAGAAATCAAGCATTATTCAAGCTATTAACCTGCAAATATTCTCAAAGATATTCAAGTAAATTCTCAAGCCTGAAACTCATAGAAATCGATCCAACACAAGTCATGAAGGAAAGACAACTTCAAACTTGAAGAAGAGAAACTTTTGAAGAATCAAAAGGGGTCTACCATCCAAGGAGGATTGTAGGAAGTGTTTGATAAATGGTTTTATCATGATTTTGATTATTTTGTTTTTACACCAAAACAATGTTTTAAATTGTAGTCCAAATACTACTAAATGATTTATAATGTTTGTAATAAATTCTCGGAGTATTTCTTCAAGTTTATTTTAGACAAAAATACTGGACAACACTTTTAATGATTTTGTGTTAATGTATTTTTACACCAAAACAATATTTCTAAATATTGTCCTAATACTCCCGATCGGTCTAAAATGTTTTTACTATTTTTCGGAGTATTTCTTGAAGTTTATTTTCGATATAAAATTGGACAACACTTTTATTTTAAGGCCAACCGGTCGCCCTATAGGGCATCACGTACCGGAAAGTTGTGAAAAACATGAATAAGCTATTTCTTTGAAAAAGGTTGGCCAACCGTCAACCAGGTGGTTGACCGTGTGGTCGACAGTGGTTGACCGATCTTTGTCGGCCGGCGACTAGACTAGGCATCGACCAGATCCGGGAGCAATTTTGAAACAGAACCTCTTGGACTCGTTTTTGGTTTTGCTCGGCCGACACAGGGACCACCGACGGACTTCTGTGAGACCCCGAATTTTAACGTGAGATTCGGTGTTATGTAGTGATTATTTATTTGGTTATGTATCACAAACCTATTATTAATGAAACGCGCCGTCGATAATTTAGGAGTATATTCCAATCTTTAACCAAATATTTCACCTTATTCTATAATACACTCTCAATCAACTTCCAATTTATTTTGAGGAAGGTACATATTTTTTATTCTTTCACATCCTTCTTATTATTTTTACCTCCTAAATATTTTTACACATATACTTACACATTTTATTTTTCCCAATTAAAAAAATCAAAATCCCCCTTAACCCAAACTTTCGTCCATAGGGGTATAAGGCAATGAAACCCATTTTTTTATGTTATTCCATCCTACCACATTTAAATACACCTTAATGGCCCCATTCAATAAATAAATACCAATAAAATAAAAGTTATCCTCCTACTCACAAAACACTTTCGGCTATAGCATCTTTAGGAGGGAATCCAACTAATTTTTTTTATTTTATCTTCCAAAAAGCTCATGTCTAATTATTGGACACAAAACAAAAATATTTTTTCCCCACACACAACCACAATTTTTTTATTAGGCAAAAAAAAAGGGGAGAAAATTTATTTTTTTTTCTTTACACTTCCCCACTACTCTTTCACTTGGACAAAACAAATTCTCCCAACTCTTAAACATAATTCTCTCCAAGGCAAAACACCAAAAACTCCTCCATCTTGAAGCATAAGACCGCAAATTTCCAAGCCAAGGTGAGAAAATTGTGGTTTAGTATTTTTTTTTCTCTTGACACATGAAGAGTTAATTTTTGACTCAAGGATATGAATTTTTGGAGCTTAGGGGCTGACCTAAACCATCTCAAGTTGAAGTTAGAGGCTTGAAGGAAAATTTCTATTTTTGAGACTACTTGAAGACATTAAGGTGAATAGTAATCATTTGGTCCTAGTATATTTTCTTTAGACTTGAGACTTTAATTTTAACACCAAAATATGATTTAGATACCATTTAGGGGCTGATCTTCAAGAGTTTGAGTCAAGAAGTTGATTCAAGAAAGAAAATTACATTTTAGATCAACCCGAGAAACTACTACGAGGTGGGTGGAAAAATCATTTCAACTTCTAGGTGTTTTACATAAAAATGCATGTAGTATTTTGATTTTGAGCACTTGAGATATATATTATGTATTGCATGATATTTTCTTGTATCAAGTTGGAAAAATTCTCAAGTGTTGCTCAAAAATGCGATTTATCGAAAAATAGGGCATACATGTACATTTTATTGTTATACTTGATGATATTTTGTATGAGAAGGATATGTATGTGTATGACTCTTGAATCTATGTTTTGAATGATTTATAACCTGGACAAGTCGAGCATAATTGATTAAATTTCAACTTTTGGACTTAAAATGTAAAAATGGAAAGTTGGTGGACTTAATTGCAAGAAAATAAAACTTAAGGGACCCCTCTATAATTTTCGATTTTTGGGACTGAACTCAAGTTCAAAAATTATGTTTTGACATTTTAATAAAGTTTTAAGAGTTTTTAGATAAATAAAATCAACCCTTAAAAGCCCAAGGACTAGATTGTAAAATTCTAGAAGTTTAAGGGCTATTTTGCAATTTTCGAAACTGTACCAGACCCTAATTTTAAAATTTGAAATTTTAACTCTTAAGGGACTGGAAATAACATATTTTAAGTGTATTCCAAAAATCCAAATGTTTAGAGCTTGGAAAGTAATTTTATAAAATTTGAGGGACCAAATTGTAAAAGATTAAACTTGAGGACCAAAACACAATTTCCAGGACTTATGCAGTCCATGCACCTGGAAATACTAATTTAACTATAACATAATTATATCTTGGACCCAAGGTTCAAATTTCATAACAATTGGACCCCTAAAAGCCTGAAAGGCAATTATTTCAAAACGGGACAAAAATGAGATTTTCAAAAGTTAAGGGACCTAAACTTATTTCTTTTTAAAACTGCTTTTGTCCCAATATCCCACTAACCATAGTGATATTTTTCAACTGGAATCACATTAAAAGCCCTTCCGGTTTGTGAGTTCCAATTATTTTAAACTTAGAGCCCGAAATGGCAATTTTAACAAATTTGGGGCCAATATGAGAATTTTATAAAAACTCGACCTCAAAACTTCAAAAATCTCTATGAACAATTTTAAGAATTTAGAAACTGACCTCATAATGTTTCAAGGTCGGGATATTTATTTATTCAATTTTTAACCCCAAAAGTATTGGTTTTTACAAAACTAGGGCTAAATTGTAAATTTTCTTTTTATCAAGGACCTAACTCTAATTATTTTCCTTTTACTAAAACAGCCCTGGACCCTCTGACTTCAATTTTTAATTAAAATATTTTATTTTCTCAAAAACCCCTTGACTTATCGGACCGCCTTGACCGATTAATACCCGATCGCAGGGCGACTTTCTCGTCTTGCGATTTGAATCTATAATGGGACTTATGTTCCACCTAATATTTCAAGATATCGAAGATTTCTTATCCTCCCGATAATCATCTTCATCCAAATAACTCCACCAACGCCATAATTACCTTACGCAAATGTTTGAAAACTTTTCATGAACTGCTTCCCGAATCAATATACTCGACTGCCTGGTTGACTACCTGAACGTGTATTTAATTTACTGCTGAGTCAACTTGGTGTGTCGAGCTCACAGTCGGAGTGGATACGTCGGGGATGGAACCGGGCAGCTCGGCTGCTATTCCACTCTTCCGGCCCCATCGTCCTAATCCCGCAACTGAGGGACGGAGTTGTCCAAGGGAAGCGGGTCGTAGTACTTGAGGTATAATCATGATTATGACGAATCCGAGCCTTGCTAGCTCCAACGTGGATTTTGTCTTTGCCTATGGAGCAATAAGGTGACAGTCTTGACCATCATGAACGGGAGTTACAAGGAAGAATGAAGGAATCGCTGTCTGATCCACACGATTCCGGAGTTGAACGGAACGTTTGGTTGGCGCTACACTTCAGTACGCAACCGCTACTTGTAATGCATGGGTTGGCGCTACACTTCAGTACGCAACCACTAATTGTCTTGCATGGGATTGGCGCTACACTTCAGTACGCAATCCTCCTGTCTGCTTGAATCATCGTGTGTGACCACGAACTATTTCTCAAACTATATAAATATATTACTTAATATATATTTATCACGATGCTTGTGGGCTATGTATGAAAACATGCATCATACCTCACGCGTTTTCATACAACCGTTTTCTCGCATTAACTATATATATTGCCACACTTGCACACGATCACCCCATCCACTGAGATTTCTGTCTCACTCCCTCCTGTTTTCTAACCTTTAGATGAAGAGTACGTTGAAGACGTCGAACCTACCACAGATTAAATTCCTACTGTTGATGTGGAGCGACACTCCTTTTACTTTTATTGTTGTTAGACTTTTCATTTTGTTCTGTTTGGACTGTAAGTTAAATTCGGATAATCTATTGGGTTGTATTCGGATTCCGTCGGACCTTAAGATGTAATTTGTACTTGTGTGTATTTTATTCCGCTGCATTAGACTCTATTTCACTTGGAGTTTGTATCATTGGTTTAGACTATTGAATTATTTCTATTTAAGTGATTGATCGTTGTCGCGTCGCGTTTGGGCGTGATGCTTATGGTATCAGAGCCAGGTTTGTAAGGAGGAAACTTACACCAAGCTGACCCAGGATAGGTTCCTCTGACCTTAGATTGGGTACCCCTACTAGATGACCTAAGTTAAATTTTGGATGAATATTTGAACTCTTTTGAGTTGTTATAGTGTTAAGATATTCGAATATTCCTCTATTTGGACGTTAGGTAATTTAGAAAATCCGTGATTTGGAGATTATAATGTCTGATATGGTGAGACTTGAAGAATATGAGGTTATCTCTTGATAAGTATATGATTTGGATGTGATCTATTATAGAACCTAGACACCTAATGATATTACTTTGGGAAAATGATAGTAGGGGAGTCACTAAGTATAATGATCGATGATAGTACCCTTGTGTTATTCATTCTCAAGTACTTGCACAAGCTTAAGTAAGGGAATTTGACTTGTGGATTAGGTATCACGGATAAGATACATTGAGGATGTGACTATTATACGATCTCGACTAGATGTTACCATTAAATATCCCCTCCTGAGGATAGAAGAACTATTTGATCAACTTCAAGGAGCGACGGTGTACTCTAAGTTTGATTTGCAACAAGGATATTATCAACTGAAGATCCGTGAAGAAAACGTTTCCAAAACGACATTTCAAACAAGATATGGACACTACGAGTTGGTAGTGATGTCTTTCGGTCTGATGAACGCACTAGAAGTGTTTGTGGATCTGATGCATCGAGTCTTTCAACCTTATTTGGATCAATTCGTAGTGATATTCATTGATGACATACTCGTATGCTCTAAGTCTAGAGAAGAGCATGAACGCATCCGAAAATTGTTTTGGAGATACTATGAGAGCACAAGGTCGTATGCCAAATTCGGCAAGTGCGAATTTTGGCTTAGTGAAGTCGCATTCTTAGGACACATAGTATCCGACACTAGGATCATCGTAGACCCTTCAAGGTACGGGCAAAGGTTGAATGGAAACAACCCGAGTCTGAATAGAGATCGAAGTTTCTTAGGACTAGCTGGATATTATCAAAGATTTATCCAGGATTTCTCCAAGATAGTTTTACCACTCACTCGACTAATCCGTAAGTAAGTCAAGTTTGAGTGGAATGACAAGTGTGAGTCTAGTTTCCAAAGGTCAAGAAACGACTCACTACAGCTCTCCATCTTAGCCCTTACAAAGGGAACAAAGAACTTTGTCGTCTACAAAGTGATGCATCAAAGGAAGGACTAGGAGCAAGTGCTCATGCGGGAAAGGAAAGGTCATAGCTTATGCATCACGAAGATCAAGCCGTATGAGGCCAATTACCCAACGCATGACTTGGAATTGGCAAAGCAACGATGATTCGCGTTAAAGAAATGGAAACACTATCTCTACGGAGCAACCTTCACGATTTTCACGGATCACAAGAGCTTGAAGTATCTATTCTCTCGAAAAGACCTCAACTGAGGCCACGAGAGATGGGTGGAGTTAATTGAGGACTATCACTTTGATATTCAATACCATCCCAGAAAGCTAACGTAGTAGCCGACGCCTTGAGCAAAAGGCGAGTTTAGCCGGACTAATGATTCGAGAATGGAAATCATTAGAAGAGATGAACACTTGGAATCCGACGAGAACCAATACTCATATTTCATGTGCTAATATTTCGCTTAAACCCGATCTACGACCGAGATCAAAGTAACACAGGGGATTGACGTGCAACTTCAAAAACTAAAAGAGAAGATACTCAAAGGAGAGAGATCGGGAATTCTCGACAGGAAGATGGGATCATCGATTTGAATAGAATTTGTGTACCGAGTGATGAGCAACTTAGGAACAGAATCCTCTCGAAGCACACCGTTCAAGTACACTATACATCCCGAATGAAACAAAATGTATAAGGACTTGAAACAAAGATTATCTTGGTGGGCAAACATGAAGAACCGGATAAGCGGAGTTTGTTGCGAGATGTTTGACTTGTCAACGAGTAAAAGCGAACACCAATGACCATCCGGTTTATTACAACCGTTGAGAATTCCCAAGTGGAAATGGGAACACTTAATGAAGGACTTCGTGACGGATTTACCAAGGACTAGATGATGCCATAATGTTATATGGGTAGTCATAGACCGACTCACAGAAAAACCGAACACTTCTTATCCATTCGAAAACCGATAGCTTGCGTAAACTCGCGCGCAGATTTATACCCGAAAGATCATTCGACCGCATGGAGTGCCGACGACATTGTGTCGACAGAGACCCGAGGTTTGTCTCCGGATTCTGGAAGTGCTTGCACGAGGAATGGGTACCTCGCTAAGTTTCAAAGACAACAAAGACATCCACAAACCGATGGCCGGTCATCGAGCGAATGATTCAAACCCTGGAAGATATGTTGCGAGCCTGCACATTGGATTTCAAGGAAGTTAGGATATGCACGTACCACCGGCCGAGTTCGCCTATAATAACGCTATCATGCCACAATTGGGATGGCACCCTACGAAGCCTTGCGGGGGCGAAAGTGTAAATCTCCACTACACCGGGAGATTGATGACCAATGAATTCCAAAAGAGAAACGAAAGTTGCCTCGATTCCAAAGGTCGACTTAGTTCGGAGGTCATGGAGAAGTTCAAGTTGATCAAGAACGGATCCGCACATGACTCGTGAGAGCCGCCAAAAGAGTTACGCGGACAAGAAGAGAAAGGACTTGGAATTTGAAGCGGAGATGAAGTATTTCTCGGACTCTTGCCACGGAAAGGATTAATCAATCCAAAGAAGGAGGCAAGCTAAGTCCGATATATATTGGACCTTACAAGATTTTACAGAGGATCGGGAAGTTGGCCTACCGACTCGAGTTACCGACAAAGATCTGGGGAATGCACGATGTATTCCATGTATCGAGATTGAAAAAGTACCAACCGGATCCCGAACATATTATCACTCGTGATGCTCCTCCTCTAATGGAAAATTTATCTTACACCGAAAACCAATCGAATCATTGACTAACAGTGCGTCGGTTGAACAGAGATTCCAATGGTTAAAGTTGTATGGCGGAATCACAACCGAGACGAAGACGCAACGTGGGAGATGGAAGAAGACATGAGGAATCAATATCCGAATTGTTCTAAAGAGAATTTGGGGACCAAATTCTTTTAGGAGGGGTGAATGTGAGACCCCGAATTTTAACGTGAGATTCGGTGTTATGTAGTGATTATTTATTTGGTTATGTATCACAAACCTATTATTAATGAAACGCGCTCGATAATTTAGGAGTATATTCCAATCTTTAACCAAATATTTCACCTTATTCTATAATACACTCTCAATCAACTTCCAATTTATTTTGAGGAAGGTACATATTTTTATTCTTTCACATCCTTCTTATTATTTTTACCTCCTAAATATTTTTACACATATACTTACACATTTTATTTTTCCCAATTAAAAAAAAATCAAAATCCCCCTTAACCCAAACTTTCGTCCATAGGGGGTATAAGGCAATGAAACCCATTTTTTATGTTATTCCATCCTACCACATTTAAATACACCTTAATGGCCCCATTCAATAAATAAATACCAAAAAATAAAAGTTATCCTCCTACTCACAAAACACTTTCGGCTATAGCATCTTTAGGAGGGAATCCAACTAATTTTTTTATTTTATCTTCCAAAAAGCTCATGTCTAATTATTGGACACAAAACAAAAATATTTTTTCCCCACACACAACCACAATTTTTCGGCTATTAGGCAAAAAAGGGAGAAAATTTATTTTTTTTTCTTTACACTTCCCCACTACTCTTTCACTTGGACAAAACAAATTCTCCCAACTCTTAAACATAATTCTCTCAAGGCAAAACACCAAAAACTCCTCCATCTTGAAGCATAAGACCGCAAATTTCCAAGCCAAGGTGAGAAAATTGTGGTTTAGTATTTTTTTCTTGACATCGTGAAGAGTTAATTTTTGACTCAAGGATATGAATTTTTGGAGCTTAGGGGCTGACCTAAACCATCTCAAGTTGAAGTTAGAGGCTTGAAGGAAAATTTCTATTTTTGAGACTACTTGAAGACATTTAGGTGAATAGTAATCATTTGGTCCTAGTATATTTTCTTTAGACTTGAGACTTTAATTTTAACACCAAAATATGATTTAGATACCATTTAGGGGCTGATCTTCAAGAGTTTGAGTCAAGAAGTTGATTCAAGAAAGAAGATTACATTTTAGATCAACCCGAGAAACTACTACGAGGTGGGTGGAAAAATCATTTCAACTTCTAGGTGTTTTACATAAAAATGCATGTAGTATTTTGATTTTGAGCACTTGAGATATATATTATGTATTGCATGATATTTTCTTGTATCAAGTTGGAAAAATTCTCAAGTGTTGCTCAAAAATGCGATTTATCGAAAAATAGGGCATACATGTACATTTTATTGTTATACTTGATGATATTTTGTATGAGAAGGATATGTATGTGTATGACTCTTGAAATCTATGTTTTGAATGATTTATAACCTGGACAAGTCGAGCATAATTGATTAAATTTCAACTTTTGGACATAAAATGTAAAAATGGAAAGTTGGTGGACTTAATTGCAAGAAAATAAAACTTAAGGGACCCCTCTGTAATTTTCGATTTTTGGGACTGAACTCAAGTTCAAAAATTATGTTTTGACATTTTAATAAAGTTTTAAGAGTTTTTAGATAAATAAAATCAACCCTTAAAAGCCCAAGGACTAGATTGTAAAATTCTAGAAGTTTAAGGGCTATTTTGCAATTTTCGAAACTGTACCAGACCCTAATTTTAAAATTTGAAATTTTAACTATTAAGGGACTGGAAATAACATATTTTAAGTGTATTCCAAAAATCCAAGTGTTTAGAGCTTGGAAAGTAATTTTATAAAATTTGAGGGACCAAATTGTAAAAGATTAAACTTGAGGACCAAAACACAATTTCCAGGACTTATGCAGTCCATGCACCTGGAAATACTAATTTAACTATAACATAATTATATCTTGGACCCAAGGTTCAAATTGCATAACAATTGGACCCCTAAAAGCCTGAAAGGCAATTATTTCAAAACGGGACAAAAATGAGATTTTCAAAAGTTAAGGGGCCTAAACTTATTTCTTTTTAAAACTGCTTTTGTCCCAATATCCCACTAACCATAGTGATATTTTTCAACTGGAATCACATTAAAATCCCTTCCGGTTTGTGAGTTCCAATTATTTTAAACTTAGAGCCCGAAATGGCAATTTTAATAAATTTGGGGCCAATATGAGAATTTTATAAAAACTCGACCTCAAAACTTCAAAAATCTGAATCTATGAACAATTTTAAGAATTTAGAAACTGACCTCATAAAGTTTCAAGGTCGGGATATTTATTTATCAAGGACCTAACTCTAATTATTTTCCTTTTACTAAAAAAAATTACTGACCCTCGACTTCAATTTTTAATTAAAATATTTTATTTTCTCAAAAACCCCTTGACTTATCGGACCGCCTTGACCGATTAATACCCGATCGCAGGGCGACTTTCTCGCCTTGCGATTTGAATCTATAATGGGACTTATGTTCCACCTAATATTTCAAGATATCGAAGATTTCTTATCCTCCCGATAATCATCTTCATCCAAATAACTCCACCAACGCCATAATTACCTTACGCAAATGTTTGAAAACTTTTCATGAACTGCTTCCCGAATCAATATACTCGACTGCCTGGTTGACTACCTGAACGTGTATTTAATTTACTGCTTGAGTCAACTTGGTGTGTCGAGCTCACGATCGGAGTGGATACGTCGGGGATGGAACCGGCAGCTCGGGCCGCTATTCCACTTCTTCCTACCCCATCGTCCCTAATCCCGCAACGAGGGACGGAGTTGTCCAAGGGAAGCGGGTCGTAGTACTTGAGGTATAATCATGATTATGACGAATCCGAGCCTTGCTAGCTCCAACGTGGATTTTGTCTTTGCCTATGGAGCAATAAGGTGACAGGTCTTGGACCATCATGAACGGGAGTTACAAGGAAGAATGAAGGAATCATTTGTCCCGATCCACACGATTCCGGAGTTGAACGGAACGCTTTGGTTGGCGCTACACTTCAAGACGCAACCGCTACTTGTAATGCATGGGTTGGCGCTACACTTCAGTACGCAACCACTAATTGTCTTGCATGGGATTGACGCTACACTTCATTACGCAATCCTCCTGTCTGCTTGAATCATCGTGTGTGACCACGAACTATTTCTCAAACTATATAAATATATTACTTAATATATATTTATCACGATGCTTGTGGGCTATGTATGAAAACATGCATCATACCTCACGCGTTTTCATACAACCGTTTTCTCGCATTAACTATATATATTGCCACACTTGCACACGATCACCCCATCCACTGAGATTTCTGTCTCACTCCCTCCTGTTTTCTAACCTTTAGATGAAGAGTACGTTAAAGACGTCGAACCTACCACAGATTAAATTCCTACTGTTGATGTGGAGCGACACTCCTTTTACTTTTATTGTTGTTAGACTTTTCATTTTGTTCTGTTTGGACTGTAAGTTAAATTCGGATAATCTATTGGGTTGTATTCGGATTCCGTCGGACCTTAAGATGTAATTTGTACTTGTGTGTATTTTATTCCGCTGCATTAGACTCTATTTCACTTGGAGTTTGTATCATTGGTTTAGACTATTGAATTATTTCTGTTTAAGTGATTGATCGTTGTCGCGTCGCGTTTGGGGCGTGACAGACCCCCCATCGACCGGTCGCCCTGTGTAAATGTGTATTCTTATTTTCAAACATCTATTTGTTCGCGACCGGTCGCCCTATGGTTTGACAACAAAATTCTAATTGTTATGCAGCAGACAACTTTTCTCTAAATTGTGGGATTGATTTCTAACAGCAATATTCTTCATTTGTCTTGCAATTTTTTACAGATTTCCATCTACTAGGAGGAGCCTATCATGTTCAAGACATCTTCTATAAATAGATGAAGAATTGAAGCAACACAATAAGAGAGAATACTACAACACAACAAGATACACTCAAGCAAACATATTTGTTCTTCATTGTTATTATTCTTGTTGTAATAGCCTAAGGTCTTTCACTTTCACATCTTGAGGTCTAGGCTTATTTCTTGATTACACTTGCACTCATAATTGTAATATTCATTATCGAGTTGTAATCTTGATTTTGGGTTATCATTCAACACAAGATATCCTTGTGAGTGTTCTTGTGGTAAGAACACACTTGGATGATCTAGGTGATAGGTGCAAGAAGATTGTGGTGATCTTCTTATTGAAGAATGTGGTGCTCTTCAAGGTGTTGAAGAATTTGGTATTCTTCAAGGTTGAAGATTGTGGTAATCTTCACAAGGTGCCATTGAAGGAAGATTGTGGTAATCTTCAAGGGGATTGTAGTAATCTCCAAGGTGGTGTTGAAGAAGAGTGTGGTGCTCTTCAAGATGTTGTTGTAAGTTGAATTTATGTTAATTGTGGTAATTAATAAAATTCTTTTTCTTTTTCGAAACCCATCCCGGATATACTGGGGTGGTAGAGCACGTAGTCCCTAGGTGGGGGGAAGCTCTCTAAATTGACGCGTGTTGTTTACTTTCCGCACCTTTATTCTTGTCTTGGCGTATTTGATTCGAAAAAGAGGGCATAATCGAAAAGATGGAGATAATCTATTCGCCCCCCTCTAGATTATCGTAGCAGCTTGGACTTACAAGTGGTATCAAAGCCAAACTCTTTGGCAAGCTCGTTCCACATAGCGAGTAAAGAGGAATGATCATCGGCTACGAATGAAGTCTACCTTACCGGCGCCTCCACCACCAAGCCACCACTATTTGTTTCCAAAAATTATTCATTTTGGAAAGAAAGAATGGAATGCTATCTACAAGGTTGCGGGTTCGATATTTGGAACACGATCGTCCATGGAGAATCTATTCCGATAAAAGATACACCACACACCTCCAAAGCCTTCAAGGAGCTTAATGATGAAGAGAAGAAAATCATCTCTTTAAATGGTAAAGCTCTTAATATTTTGTATTGTTCACTTACCATTTTGGAATATGATCATATAGTAGGAATTAAATCGGCACATGAAGTATGGAGAAAATTAGAAGAAGTATATGCAAATGAAAGGAGCCACTCAAAAGCATCTACTTCTCACATGGATACAAACCCAACAACATGGGATGAGCTTCCTACAACTTTCGACGATGAAAACGAACGATGTCTTATGGCTTCGAAGAAAACGAGGTAAGTTCTAAACCTTCTACTCTTATGATAATGAATTGCACAATGAGTATAATGATTTGCAAAATGACTGATGAACTTCAAAATGAATTCCAAAGCTTACTTGTTAAATACAAAAATTTGAAAAAGGAATTCAATGTGTTGAAAAATGATAAGGATAGTCTATTTGTTTATTATGAATCACTATCATGTGCTCACACCACCACACTTGACAAGGTTAGAAACATTGAAAAAGAAAATACTACTCATGTTGACGATATTAATTGCATGAAAAAGGATTTATCAAAATCCAACTTGAGTACCAATAAAATGACCAAGATTGTTGAGATTCATAATTGTGATAATTTGAAACTAGAACTTGATCATAAGCCTAATGTTGTCAATCATATGAAAAAGGATCAAGTTTGTATGCATGTTGGTCATTATGCTCCTAGAATTATTACTTGTTTTTATTATGGTAAAAAGGGTCACACGGCTAATAAATGTCGGGCTAGAAATAGCTCTAATTATTGTTGGAGACCTAAAAGTCTCAAAGCTAATCCCAAAGGACCCAAACACTTGAGGGTACCACAAAATAATGTCATATTAGGTATCCGGCGGAATAATAATCAAGGAAAATTCATACCGCCTAGAAGACATCAAATGATCATCTCATTTGATCAAAGAAGGAGACATCACCACAATGAACCTCCAAGAGAAATACACCATCAAAAATGGGAAGGACACAAAGTTTGGAAATGGAGCAATTGGAAGAGCTATCACCAACAAGATAATTTTCAAAGGGGAAGATATAATCAACAATGGGAAAGACACAACCCATGTAAATGGCGTAATTGATAAACCGTATCTCCCTATTTATATATGCATTTTATTTTGTTATTATGCATGTTTTTATTTATGTCTTAATTGTAAAATGAGTTTTCAAATATTTATTAAGGTCTTCGATATATATATTTGTGTTTTTAAAATTCTTTGAAAAGAAGACCTTGCATGATGTTCTTAAAACTCTTGTGCATTTACTTAGACTTATGTGGTTTATTATCTCTTATGTATTTATATATCATAAGTATACGTAAGATATCTCTTATTGCTTAGCCTACACTTGTATCACTATGTTGTGCAAAATTTGTTTAAGTATTGTGTAGGATTTATATATCCTCACCAATGGCTATTTATGTCATAATGTGTCAAGAGGACCATAAACTATCGAGGTACGCTCATCATTGGTATTCATCTTATAGACTCGATATATTTTTGCCATATGCCTATGTGATTATTGTTTAAGATATTTCAAAGTATCTCATACAAGTGCCATTAAAAGGATTTTTCGATTTTTGAAAGACACTATTCGATAAAGCTTGTTTTATCCGAGACTCGTAAAGGATTATATTTTGTTTTGATAAAACATTTGATTTTCTCCTTATATCAAAATTATGCATTTGATTGTTCATATTCATTCTTGTCAAAACTCTTGTTCAAATGCCTCTCTTTTTTAGGTCTCAATTATATGCTCTTGGATTTTCATATTTCGAAAGAGACCTTATATAGCCTCCTATAAGCTTAGTTGAACTTACATGTTTTATGAAAATCTTGATGATTTGTTTGAAAGCATAGTATGTGTTACTTGTTATTGTATTTCTATTATTGGATCTTACTATGCTCTTGTGCAAAGATATCTTGTTAAGACTTTGCAGAAATTTTTGGTATTTTGGAACAAGTTTGATGACCAAGGCAAGGTTAGTAGCTCAAAGGTATTGTCATGAAGAAGGTATTGATTTTGATGATACATTTGCTCCCATAACACATTTAGAAGCAATTCACATTTTACTTGCCTATTCTTGCTTTAAGAAAATTTCAAGCTTTACCAAATGGATGTTAAATCCACTTTTCTAAATGGTTTTATTCAAGAAAAAGTCTATGTAAACAACCTCCGGGGTTTGAAAAAAATTTCTAGGCCAAATGATTTTTATAAAAGGCCTTGTATGTTTAAAACAAACACCCTGTGTATGGTTTGATAGACTTAGCTATTTGTTTGTGAAAAATGATTTTAAAAGAGGTAAAGTTGATCTACTCTCTTTGTTTTTCGAAAAAGGGCAAGATTGCTTACTTGTACAATTTAAGTTGATTTGGTGCTACTAATGAATCTTTGTGCAAGATACTTTTTCTAAGTTGATGCAAGGTGAACTTGAGATGAGCATAATGAGAGAGCTCATATTTCTTCATTGGAATTCAAGTTAAACAATGCCAAGAAGGTGGTTATATTTCACATTCAAAGTATACAATAGAACCTTTGAAGAAGTTAGGCATTGAAGAAGGAAGAATCATCTCAACCTCTATGGCTACCAATGTAAAATTGACAAAGGTTGAGGAAGGCATATTGACAAACATATTCGAGGTATGTTCATTAACTTTTCTTATTCCCATAGACTCGATATTTTTTATGTCTTATGTCTATATGCTCGACTTCAAAAATAATCCCAACAAATATCATTAAAGTGCCGTTAAAAGAAATTTTCAAATATTTGAAAGGCACTTCTTCTTATGGCTTGTATATCCAAAATTTAAAACGTTCATATTTTTCGGGATAACAAGTCCGGTGATTATAATTTCTCAAAATATGGTTCGTCATAATCAAACTACATATATTGAGATTCAATATCTTTTTCTAAGGGATTGCGTTTCTAAAAACGAAAATTTTGAGATGTGTTTAATTCCGTCTCAAAGATAACTCGCGGACATTTGTTCATTTACCGTCGAGTCTTTTACCTCATTTCGAGCTTGATTATGACATAATGTATATTAAATGACGTCTACGTTTGCATTTTGCACGTTTTTAAAACTTAGGAGCAAAAAATCGGATTTTTGGTTCAAACTTCGGATTTTTCAAAACAGATGAACCGTTAAATGGCTGCCGTGAGGCCGATCGTCGCCCTCAACTCCGACCGTCGCCTGCATGCCTTATATTGGATAAAATTTCTTCAGTTTTCCAGACTTAGCCATTTTGGCTCTTTTATTCCATTATTCGTCCCTTTTGCAAATTCCACACACAATTCACTTCAAATGAGTTTTGTTGCATAAATTACATATTTTGGGGATTATATTGCTCGTTTATCATCATTGTTATTCATCCTCACCGATTAAATGATAAGAATTCTACTCCTTTTATCTCAATTGGGTTGAACCCTTGAGAAAATGCTTATGTATTATTTTTTTATTGGAAATCATATATATTGTGATGTGAATGATGATTATTGTTGGATTATATTTGTAAAAATGCTTTTGGTGATGAAAAACTTGGCTTGATTACATTTACAAGGGCTATATATATCTTCTTCTATTTTTGACGCCCGCCAAGTGTTCGATAAAACGTTTCAATGAAAAATTCATCACCTACATGATTCTCTCGTTTTCAAATGTCTTATATATTTATAGAGATCATGTTTTGTTAATCAAATGAGTTTTCATAAGCTTCTACAAGTCATATGATTGACTTTTCCCTTATATTTGGTTTATAAGCTTCAATGTTCAAAATAGCTCGATAAATTGGTTTAGTTGCGCACTTTGATATGAAGATATGATGTTTTTTATCGTGCTAACATTCTTTTTTATGATTCCAAAGGGGGAAAAATAGGTTATAAGCTTATTAGCTCAAAGAAGCTAAAATAAGCTCGAGAAAGAAGCTATAAGTTGTGGCTATTAAAAGCCATAAGTTGTGGATATGGACTCATATTCATGTCTAATGATGTTTTGTTGACAGGGGGAGCTTATAAGCTCTTGATTCTTAAGCTCAACATGTAAAACCTGAGCTTTTAGCTTTTGGTTGATTGCTTCTACATTACTCTTGTTGTGCATGTTGATAGGGGGAGCTTTTGCAAAAATGTTTTTGAAAATCTATACTCCCATCCCTGTTTTCTTGTTGCGTGGAATGTTTTCGCTCACAACGGATAGTTCATCTTTAACCGGTAAAATTGTTTTGTTTTTAAAATCGACCTCATTAAATTGTTTTGGTATGTAATCATCAAAAAGGGGGAGATTGTTTGATAAATGGTTTTATCATGATTTTGATGATTTTGTTTTTACACCAAAACAATGTTTTTAATTGTTGTCCAAATACTCCTAAATAATTTATAATGTTTGTACTAAATTCTCGGAGTATTTCTTCAAGTTTATTTTAGACAAAAATATTGGACAACACTTTTAATGATTTTGTGTTAATGTATTTTTACACCAAAATAATGTTTCTAAATGTTGTCCTAATACTCCCGATCGGTCTAAAATGTTTTTGAAACGGAACCTCCTGGACTCGTTTTTTGGTTTTGCTCGACTGGCTGGACACAGGGTCGACCGGTCGGACACCCCATCGACCGGTCGCCCTGTGTAAATGTATATTCTTATTTTCAAACGTCTATTTGTGCGCGACCGGTCGCCCTATGGTTTGACAGCAAAATTCTAACCGTTGTGCAGCAGACAGCTTTTCCCTAAATTGTGGGATTGATTTCTAACAGCTATATTCTTCCTTTGTCTTGCAATTTTTTACAGATTTCAATCTCCTAGGAGGAGCCTATCATGTTCAAGACATCTTCTATAAATAGATGAAGAATTGAAGCAACGCAATAAGAGAGAATACTACAACACAACAAGATACACTCAAGCAAACATATTTGTTCTTCATTGTTATTATTCTTGTTGTAATAGCCTAAGGTCTTTCACTTTTACATCTTGAGGTCTAGGCTTATTTCTTGATTACACTTGCACTCATAATTGTAATATTCATTATCGAGTTGTAATCTTGAATTTGGGTTATCATTCAACACAAGATATCCTTGTGAGTGTTATTGTGGTAAGAACACACTTGGATGATCTAGGTGATAGGTGCAAGAAGATTGTGGTGATCTTCTTATTGAAGAGTGTGGTGCTCTTCAAGGTGTTGAAGAATTTGGTATTTTTCAAGGTTGAAGATTGTGGTAATCTTCACAAGGTGCCGTTGAAGGAAGATTGTGGTAATCTTCAAGGGGATTGTGGTAATCTCCAAGGTGGTGTTGAAGAAGAGTGTGGTGCTCTTCAAGGTGTTGCTGTAAGTTGAATTTGTATTAATTGTGGTAATTAATAAAATTCTTTTTCTTTTTCGAAACCCATCCCAGATATACTGGGGTGGTAGAGCACGTAGTCCTTAGGTGGGGTGAAGCTCTATAAATCGACGTGTGTTGTTTACTTTCCGCACCTTTATTCTTGTGTTGGCGTATTTGATTCGAAAAAGAGGGCATAATCGAAAAGATGGAGATAATCTATTCACCCCCCTCTAGATTATCGTAGCCGCTTGGACTTACAGGAAGGTTCAAGGTCGAACCAGTATCAAGTTATTGGAGGGCTTCGTGATCAAATCCAAGAGCTTGAGAAAGTGAGTCAAGTAGTGCAAGCAACCCTGTGAAGAAGAAGCCGAGTCGGACGAGAAGCTAGTTTGTGTGACCAAGGTCTGTCTCTAGATCGTTCACCACTCAAACTGATCACATTACTTAGTGGATTCTTCCAGGAGTTGGAGAAGAGAGGATTAGAAGAATTACCCCATCTTTGAACCTCTATAAAAATTAACTATCATTTATTTTTCAGCACATTTACATTTTTGCATACTTACATTATATCTGCTGATAAACTCATTTGCTTTCCAACTGATTAATAACCAAGAGCTAAAATAAAGTGTCAAAACAAATTTAAAACAAATCAAAGGATGTTAAGTCTTCCGCTGATAAAACCAACACAACCAAGTTAAGGTTCAGGTTAAACAACTGAGTTATTCTATCAATAGCTCTATCGAGTCTGTTGAGTGGCTAACTCTGCTGAATAACCAACTTAGTTGTCCCTCAAGGACTTAGCTGTTTGTGTTAACTCTGTAATATTTTAAAAAGGATTAAAATCGAAAATTTGGTAAGGTTTATTCAACCCCCCCCCCCCTTATAAACCTTACTCACACCCCTTGGGACCTATAGGGACCGTGAATTAAGTAAATCAGTTATAGAGAGAGAAAATCACACTCATTATTGTACTGTATATTTAACATATATTTACTGTATATTTAACACTATTATACTGTATAGTTAACATATTTGTACTGCATATTACAGTTGTCAAACAAAAACATGTGGGGACCGTGAATTACGTAATCAATTAACAAGATTATTCTGGGCAGACCAATAATTACGGTATACCAAATAACAATAATTAAAAAATCAACAACTAATAGACACAAATCAATTAACTAAATTATTATACAGTAAACTATGTCTAACTATACAATAATATCAGGCTATGTATACAGTAAATTATGTCTAACTGTACAACAAAATCAGACTACCTATACAGTAAAACTATGTCTAACTATACAATAAAATTAGACTACCTATATAGCAAACTGTCTAACTTTACAATAAAATCAGACTATGTGTACAGTCGCCCTCGATGCACTGTTCACTTTTTCTACCTCTTTTAGCCATGATTAACAAAACACCAGTCCTGGCACAAAAAAACAAAAATAAAGTGTCAGAGCAGAATATATAAAATTAACTAAATAACCATCAAAACACGTATAAGTATACAACAAAAATCTCCTACAGTATTCAAATGCTTTGTAAGTAGAAGTCAATGGACTTGTAAGCATGTACCTTCATGGTATTTTATACTATCATCAATATCAATTATGTTCGTTTTTCTCTTTTGAGCATTACAACAGTAACAAATAAGCAAAGTGCAAGGTAATAATAATTAAACATGCAGTATTCAAACGTTTCGCAATAAACATAAATATTAAGCGGTAAAATATGGATAAATAAGTAGTATCAAATGTTTTAATAAGCAGTATCTAACATGCAATTTAAAAATAACGACAAAAAGAGTGAATTCTACTTGTCGTACGTCCTGCTATTGTGCGAACTTATTTCTCCACATTTCCCACAACGTCTCTTCAATTTCTGCCCGACCTTGATTGCTTTCTCTTTTTGACCCTGAAGTCGGCTCTTGACTCGGCTGCCGCTTATCTTATTTTTGGCATGCGTTGGTGGCAACACTACAACACTACAACACATTCTGGTATCCAATTCGGAGATGAATCCGTTGTAAAATGTAAGCAACATGTTTTATTCATGACAGCAAGTATTTAAGCACATATAAAATGCATTTTCGATCACAACATATATTTTTTTAAAAGAAAATCATGGGGACAAAGAATTGAATTTCATGCTTCAGCAAATTCGTATTCATCTATGAAAAATTTAATGTACCTCACGAACTATGCACAATTTTTGAAACCAAATCCTAAACTATTTTCTTCTATTTAACTACATAAAATTTTCTACGGTGCCCTCTTCTCCTCCCTGCCAACGGAATATTCCCATCAGATCCGCCGGCGGGGAGGATGGGATGGGACCATAGAAATTTTCGTGTAGTTGAGGGGGTTACGTAGAAAAAAAATTAGTTTAGAGGGCAATGTAGAAAATCACGAATAGTTTGGGAGGTTTATTAATTTTTCCTTATATATATATATAAAAGAAAAAATCGGGACAAGAAAAGAAAATGCTTACAAATCCTTGAAATTATTTGTTGCTATATATGGTTGGGTGAATTGTAGCCACTTATCCTATATTTTAATACTTTTAACCCGAGCTTACATTACAACCCATGAAAGTTTTATTGATTCTTATGTTTTTATTGCATACAATGTGGAGATTGATGTTGGAATTATATCCAAGAAGTTAAAAAAGGATCATTGGATAATATTTGACTATTTATTTGAGCAACGAAAATAGAATTGAGACATCGATTGTATTCACATATGAAGTCACGAAATTGAGATGAACTTGCATGCTTATTTGACAAATGAACATATTTACATTTGACAACAAACTCTTGCTCCCAGGGGAAGAAAGGAAATGTTCGCTATAAATAGGTCTCAATTGAGCGGTTGGAAGAACACACCGAAACCTTTGCGGGAGACACAGTCATCTTGAATACAGAAAATATAACGAGATGGAATTCGATTGGAAGAAGCGCGAGCAGAAGGCGAAAACCATTAATTCTTCCACATTCGCTTGAAATTAAATTTCCGATCAAATATAAATTTTTCCTTCTCTTTCTCTTTCTTTTTCTAGCATAATTCCCGTATTTATTTATATTTATCAAATTGCTTAATTATGTGAACCATTTCATGAGTTAATTATATATTCTAGGGCTTGATGTAATCTTTGTTTGATCTTATGTTTGATTTGTATATCTAATTTATTTCATGCAATTCATGGTTTATTTGTGTAATTTGTATTAATTGCATCTTGATTACCTAATCATTAATCTTGATGATCGATGTGTTAATCCAACATTCGAGAGAAGGGATTTAATACCGTGATCAAAAATAACACAACACAGAAATTATATAATCTGGAGATTTATAATTCCTTTTGGTGTTGTCAGGAGAAATTCGGTAATTACTCTGGCCCCAGAATTATAATTTTGAGATTTTTATAGACATATCAAATCTTGTTTTATAATTTAAAATCACTTAGACACTTTCGAGAGGTAGATGACTAAATTGTGAATTTCACCACTATTTATTGACATTGATAGATTGTTAATCAAATATAAGTGATAACAAGATGAAATTAATCTCTGAATAATTCTCCGTGAGACTTAGATGTTTGTATTTTTCATTTTATATTTTTATTGTTAGTTATAAATCCATAAATCCTCACATTATTGATCAAAAATATAGCATAGGTAATTTACATATACTTAGTATTTACACATACATTCCTTGTGTATTTACAACCCTACTCATTATACTATATTAAAACTTGACAACCATACACTGAAAGTTAATTTTCAGGTGAGTATATTCATACCCCCTAACAGATTTTTTTAATTTGGAGACTCCGGGTTGAAATGCAATAACGAACAAAATTGATACTAAATGCATAATTTCAAAATTTCGAGAACCAATCAGAAATTCCAAATCGATGGTACACCATGTACAAAATTTGTTAACTTTAACTTTATGATGTTAAGTAACTGCTGGTCGAATCTTATAGCAATCATTACTTGAAATGAGTCATATGATAAAATCACTTTTGAGCTAAAGTACAATCTGATTTTAAAATTAGAAGCCCAAACTTAGGACTTTTTAAAAACTATTTTACCTTAAAAAATCTCAATGTCCCGAGATTTTAGTTCCGGAATCGTATCCAAAGCCCACCTGATTTAGGATATACGTAATTTTGAAATTCGGGTCAAAAATGTCGATTTTGGTAAACAAAGGGACCAAACTAAAGTTTTCAAAATTTCGGCCCCAACTTTCCAATCCTAATTTTCTCGGAAAATTAAAGGATTTGAAGAACTCAGACCTCATATTTTTTTTCGCATTCGAGATTAGGATTTAAATTTTAAAACCCCGATAAGTGTTGAATTCCAAGAATCGAGAGGAATAAATACTTACATTAGCTTATTATGCAAAACTAAAAGTTAATTACAAAAAATGGTCAACCAAATTTTGCTCCACATACCATATCAAATTCATCCAACTAAACCAACTACAATATAATCAACCAAATCTTGCTCCACAAACCATATCAAATTCACCCCAAACCAACCATATGATGATCAACGAGAATTTGGCTCTACAAACCATATCAAATTCACCAACTAAATCAACCGTCATCGAAAACCAAAAAGGCCGGTGAAAACTAACCATTTTGAAACAAAAATTAGAGAAAACGAACCAAATTTGAACCGAAAAACTAGAAAAAAAGCGAACCAAATTTGAACCAAAAACTAATGGAAATCGAACCAATCTAAATGAAACTAGAGAAAACGGAACCAAAAGTAGAGAAAACGAATCTTAAAATAATTACTAATTAATAATACTTCCTCAAAACCCTTTCTCACTTAAACCCACCTTCTCCAATACCCGCTGAGACCCCATTTTCCTCATCGACCACCACCTCCACGACGCTCCAAATCCCTCCACTAAAGAAAAGCGGAAAAAAGATCTCGACATCCAGAGTAGCTCGATTGTTGTAGTTGGAGCATTCACGAGCAATATGCCCATCTTCCCATGTCATAACATCCATCGTGAACAAAATAGAGAAACGAAACTTATATAGGCAATGAAACCTAAACCTAAAGACTAGAAATATTGTGGTTGAGTTTAACTTGATACCAAATATTGTGTGACTTGCTCCGGACCGATTTTATCCTGACATACAATGAAGTCTAACTCATGATTACGCGTTAAACTATTGATATCAAATTGTACAGTGGAATAGATAAGTAGAATACGTGATCGAGAAGACTACAATTTCGTGTCGGCCTTCATTGTCCAAATCCCACGGCTAAGTCAACTTTCTTGATTAAATAAAACTATTAATATCAAATCAAGTGGAATAGATAGGTAGAATACGAGATCAAGTAAAGACGGCTACATTCTCGTACCATCTTTGGAGAGTCCAATGTAGTTGAGTCGTAGAATGGGTATAATCATGATTATGATAAATTCCTGGCTTAACTAAGCTCTACTTGTGGAGTTGTCACGCCCACCGGGATAATGGTTGCCGTTATCACCGGAGAGATAATATGATCGACAAGAAAACGATGTTTGATCGACACGATTCTACTTTACTTAGTGTGCTTTCGGTTGTGTCGCACTTCAGTGCGAAACCCATTCATATCATGATTTTAGTTTGTCTGATGCAAGTATTTATTTTTTAAAGAGCTTTAAATTATTTCTTTACTCATTTATTTCTACAATTCTTTTGTGATACTTTTATACTTTTTTTACGGTTTGATTTCAATAATATATACATAAAGATAACTTCTTACTAACAATTGGTTGTTTGTTGTTTTATACATTTTAGATAATTGTAAGATAATAATTTGTCCATAAAAAGATCAAATGTGATTGAGGATGATGTCTGGTTAAGACTTACTTAATAGGGTACTTGCGTCATATTTGTATGATTTTATATATGAAGTTTAAAGTTTGAATGTTTGAATCTTAAGATATTGTTGATATAATGTAACTATAAACTATGGGCGGATTTTATTATTATGGATCATTTAGTTTTAGTTTTGTATATTCAGTTTGAATGTTAATGTTATGTATGTTCTAATTTGAAATTTTAGATTTATATAAAAAAATTTAATTTTTTGGCTTGTAGCCCAATAGTGGCCCATTTAGCCCGATGTCCAGTGGAGTTAGGGTTAGGTTCATAAATAGAGCCGTCAAAATGGGCCAGGCCCACCGGGCTGGCCCGTCCCGCCCCGCCTAAGGTAGGGGGCGGGCTAGGTGTTTAGAGGCCCGCAAAAATGCGGGCTAAATGGCTAACGCCACAAGCACGGGCTTGGCGGGTTGTCCGCCAAGAATAAACAAAGAGAAAGTGAGAAGAAAATATAAGAAGAAATAGAAGAAAAAAAATAGTATAATTGGTATTTTATATTTTTATATCTTATAAAAGTGTATGTAATATTTTTTAAAATATGTATTTGTCATACATTATTTTATTTAATTCATAATAATAAATAATATGCAAAAATATATTTTTTTAAATATTTTAATTTTTAATTTTTGTGTGGGTCGCCCGCCTGGCCGCGCCCATGCCCGCAGGTTGGTGGTCATGCAAGACATTTCCGACCCACCACAATGGCGGGCCGCCCGCCTCTCTGCAAACATGCGGGCTTTTCCCAGGCAGGTGGTGGCCGACTGCCACACTGCTGTTTGACACTTCTATTCATAAATTGTCACCGTTAGATAGTGGTCCTGCTTAATCCTAAGTCCGCTAGTATGCTAGCCCGAAACCATTAGAGGCGGCCCGCCTAACATCTCTAGTTCGGAGTAGAAATATATGTGATATAATAAAAAATAGAATTTAAATTAAGTTATTTACCAACAATTTAATAAAAAGTATATAATTTCTTATGAATAATACAAAACATTGAAAGTTTTCTAGATGTAATGTATTTATGAGAATTATTGATTTTGTTCGAAGTCTCGAACGGTTACGGTTAAATAAGAACCTATTTTTCAATCAAATCAATTGGAAGTGGAAGCGATACTTTTAAAAAATTAATTTTGGATATAAGCACAAAAATAAAGCGATATTTTTTTTTCTAAACTAAAGCAAGAAAAGAAAAATACATCTTTCGATGATTTTCATCATCTTTGCTAGATCTTCTTTCAACTCCTGAATCTCGAATATCTTTGCTTTAGATATTCTTTTAACATTGGAATCCTCGCATTCTCAAATCTCGCAGACACCGCGATCTTTTAATATGATCATCCCAATTAAGGGTAGTGTGTGGCCACCCAATAAAATTTTAAGTTCCTAAATTTGGTTTTCCTACGATATTTTCAACACATGAAAACATAGAATTGGACTTGCGAAGTAGTGATAGAATTTGAACTATGCTAAAACTTAACCACGAATACACACTGAAGGAGCAAAAAAATCAGCTGCTATGGGGTACAAGGCGACCCGAAAATTACATGCTTTTATGTTTGGGTGGTGGTCTCTAGTTTATAACATTGGTTCAAATAGTTTCTCATTTCAAATCAATTCTCATACCTTATCCAAACAAGTCTAGATCTTATCCAAATAAGTTTAGATAATATTTAATTCTCCTTGATAATTATCTAATATAATTATCAATGCATTAATAATCATACATATATTATATTTATTTATTTCTAAATACTGTCAAACTGCAGAATATAAGATATTCCCGAAATTAATCAATATTAGTATAAAAGCTCTAATCTTATGAAAAACTATTTTCCATAAACCCCTTAGAAACCTAAAATATCATATCTAACCCTTTTCTATTTAGAAGGTGAATCGGGGACTATGAACCTATAATTATAAGCTCCAATAAATCAAACAACTAATTAGACTCTTTATTTGATTTATTGGACTTATTGTTTTCAATATTATTCTAGTAAAAATTCAGAATTGCACTCTCATAATATTTTACTCTACGAAATTGAGTCATTGATATAATCACTGCATATAAATTAATCCTCCATAGACAGTTCATAATTGAAGTTAGATAATATTCGTTATACCTCATCAGTTAATTTATAATCTCAGCTATTCATTTCAAATTAAATCCAAAATGCAAGTGTTGGAATATCGAAAAATAAATTTATATTCTCAGCCATTTATTTCAAATGCGAACCTAAATTGCAACTTAGAATCACATAGGAATAAATAGAAATCTATAATCACTCACGATTAAGATTTATCTATATATGATCATCTTGTGATTTTATGTAATTTTTTATTTCAATGATAATTTTTTTTCTGTAAATATTCAAATTAAATCGGTCCAAGTCCTATATGATCAAATCATATATAAATACCCCCACTCATGTATTCACATCGACGGTCCGGATAAAACTGTCATATTCATAATGTTTTGAGTCGTATTAATTAGTAATATTATAATAAAAGATTCCATATTTCAATTTTGTTCATTGTGGACTTAATTTTAGTTTATTATCTGTGTTTTAATCCTCTTGTATATAACAATTATGTACTAAGATTATGATTACATTAAATAAACTAGGAATTTTCATGATATTTAAGAAAATCATATAATAAGCACATATGTTCAAAAATAAATGTCATGTTTATTTGAATAAAAAAAATTCACAATTGCTTTAAAGACATTATCCCTAATAATCTCCCGTTTGTCCTAAATCGTATGCGACATGTCTCTCAGTTCTAAATTTTTAATATGCCTTCCAAACGCTTTTTATGTCAATGTTTTGGTGAATGAGTCAACAAGGTTATGGGCAGACCATTATTGAGAATTGAGATGTCGCCCCTTTGTATTATCTCCCGGATTAGATGGTACTTCCTTTTTATATTCTTTGACCTCTTGCGAATTTGACGTTATTTCAAATTAGCCACTGCCTCACTATTTCTATACAATATGGATCAACTTCCATATCAGAAAGGAACTTCATAAATCATACCGCCTCCTTAGCAACTAATGAAGCTTCTTTGTACTCAACCTCCAGGAGGAGTCCGCAATGCTGGATCGCCTAATGTTTCCCAAACTATGACATCACCACCAAGATTAAACATTAACCTACTTATTGACTTTGATTATCCTTGTCCAACTGAAAGTTAGAATTAGTGTAGCTGTTTATTCTATTGTTATCGCCTAAAGAGAAGCGTATAGTTTCTCATTATCTGATGATACTTGAGAATATTGTTGACTACTATCCAATAGTCCATCCCTGAATTAGATTGAAACCGACTATCGTATAACAAATTATGAGCTTAGTACACAACATGGTATACAAAGACTGTCTACTACAGAGGATATGGAATCCTATCGTTGGGAAAAACAGATCTGACATTTATCACCAGAGACAAGTAAAATTATATAACTAAGAAATAAAATAAAAATAACAACAATTGACAACCTATGAATTTATGTAGAAAATCCCATTAAAACTGAAGAAACATTATGACCCACAGAAAGAAATCTCACTATGTGCAATATTTTTAGAATCTCTCTCTTGGCCCCAATAACCCCATATTTTTACCAACTTTTGACTATCTCTGCACTATTTTCCCAACTCTCAACACAGGAGAATACAAGAAAGAAATTTAACTAGAGTCAAAAAACAAATCTTTAAAGTGCAAGATTAGCATTTGACCAATGCAATTGGAACAAAGACAATTAGGTTCCTTAAATAGCATTAAGAAGTCCCTCATCTTTGTTCATAATCCAATGTGGGACAAAACCACTTCTTTTATTTTGACATAAAAACATCATGCTCCACCTAGGTAAAATAAAAAAAAAAAAGATCTATTGTCTTCATCGACAATCATGATTCTCAAACTAGAGAACCATTCTACTCCACTATATGAGTAGACCACTGAGAATTAGTCATTCTAAGAATTATCTTTGGCACATGTTGAAAAATCCATTGAAATTCATGGTGTAACCTGCAGCTCGTGATTCTCCTAGAAATCCTTCAACCATTGACATAACTTCCACCACACACCCTACATCCATCAAACCAATGTCAGGTATTTGTCCACTGCTCCTTTATGTTTCGAACAAATATTTTGCCACCATGAGGAAAATCATGAAAATTACAAGTCAAACCATTCCAGCAAATAGGGAAAGTTTCCAAACAATAGCAACACAGGGGCAAGAAAAACATGGTCCAGTGTTTTCTCATCTTCCCCACACAAATTACAAATCAGATCCTTGAGTTTACCTTTAAATTGAATTTTCCAGGTTCTTTTCCACATTTTGGTTAACAATTGATGCTTGTTTCAGGAACATCAACTTTATGTTGTTTAACTTGTATGATGCACAATAAGATGAGTGAACAGAGAAGCCTAATTTAGGATTAAAATGTCACACAAGTTTGTCTCTTTCCTCTTAAGCTAATAGAAAGATTCACAATAATACAAAAGTTAGAAATCAATCCAGTTTTTCCAGCCTTAACATCAATAGTCATCAACTCCCTAAACCTAAAAACATTATCACTCTCATTAGACATCCGAGTAGGTTCAAATAAGGGAAGATTAGATATCCAAGGAGTTTCCCAAATTCTAATTGACTTTTCATCCCTAAACTGTATCTAAGCCCCAGAAGTAAGACTCATTGGATTTGAGCAAATAGCTCCACAACCAGAAATCACCATTTTTATGTACAACATTAACAAAGCCACGTGAAGGGAAGTATTTAGATTTTATGATCCTACTAATAAGCAAGTTAGGTTGAGTGAGGACCCCAAAGTTGTTTGACAAATATAACATCATTGAGAGTTTGAATATCCTGAAAACCCAACACTCAATTATCCTTATAAATGTCACATTTTCCCAACTAGTCCATTGTATTTTAATCTTCCCATTCCCAAAAGAACCACACAAAATCTAGAAGAAAGTTGAGATAGAGATTTGCGATTTCCAACAGGGGGTTTAAAGCAATACATCACATAGATAAGTAAAGTAGAGACAATAGATATTATAGGGGTCTCATTGCCAGTAGGACTAAGAAAGTTATTTTTCCAGTTTTGGACTCTTTTCTAAGTAACATCCACAACATATCTAAACATTTCTCTTTTTGCTTTTCTAATAACCATAGGAAACCCAAGATAGTTATACTTTTCCTTAATACCACACAGAATTTGGAAAATATCATGTCTAGTGGTTGTGAAAGTTAACTAAACAAATAAGAGTGCTTCTCAAAATTAACAAGTTGGCCATAAGCTTTGTAGTATCTAGCAATGGTGTCTTTTATAATAAGGGCATGAGCAAACTTAGATCTACAACATAACAATGAATCGTTTATAAAGAAAAGATGTGTAATCACTAGATCTTTTTTTACAGATATATAAACCCTTGAAAGATGAGTATATCCTGACTTGTTCAATCAGATTAGAAAATACTTCAGATAGGATAACAAAAAGGTAGGGGAGATGGGATCGTCCTGTCCTGTCTAATCCCCCTAAAAGGAACCACATAACCACTAGCTTACCCATTTTAAGAAAGAGAAAAAGAATGATCAAACACAGGTCATGATCCAGTTAATGAATTTTTTTGCAAATCCCATCTTAAGCAAAATAGGCACAAGAAAATATCACTCCACTCTGTCATTAAGACTTTGTTATGTCAAGTTCCAACGCCATGAAGCTATTTTTACTATACCTACAATTATTCAAAAAACTTATGGACAATAATCACATTATCTAGAATATGTCATTTGGATGAAAGGTAGCTTGGTTGACACTAATGTGCTTCTGAAGAACAAAATTTCAGTCTGTTAGCATAAACTTTTGAGATGATTTTATACATTATATTACAAAGAATAATTGGTGTTTAGTGAATAATGGAAGTGGGATTCTTAATCTTTGGGATGAGAAAAACAAAATTATGATTAGTGTTTTTAAGCATTTTAGATAGAGCAAGTCTCTTGTGAGACGGTCTCACGGATTTAAGCATTTTAGATAGAGCAAGTCTCTTGTGAGACGGTCTCACGGATCTAAATCCGTGAGACGGACCTCCTAAGTGCTCCATCTTGAGAACATGAACCATGAAAATAAATTTAAAAATAATAATGAACCATGAAGAAACAAAAATAAACCCTAAAAACATGAACCATGAAAAATAAACCCGAAAAACAAAAATAAACCCAACAAATAAAAAATAAACTCTAAAAAAAACTAAAAATCCTAAAAACCTAAATCAATTAAAAATAAACCAAAGAAACAAAATAAACCCTAAAAAACAAATATAAACCCTAAGAAAAATAAAATCAAAAAACCTTTAAAACTTTGTGTAGAGGCTCCGTCTCACGGATCTAAACCATGAGACCGTCTCACTCAAGTTTTTGCCTTTTAGATAAACAGAATTTCTTTTAACAACATACATGCATCTTTTTTGAATAATAGACCACAGGGGTACTCATGACATCCATACTTGGTGCTTTGTTAGGATTGAGATCAAATAAGGCATTAATGATTTCATGATTATCCACTATTCTGGTAAGGATCTGATTCATGGTTGGTGTGATAGACATTGGTACTTCATCCAACAAAGATTTCTCAGGATTAAAAATTAAGAAGTTTGAAATAAATTATCATAGAAATCAGTGACCTCTTCAACAGTGTCATCTTCTGACTCATAACTGCTCATGATATCCTTAATCAACATATCAATACATTGGTCTTTTTCTTTGTAATGACAAGAATGTAAGACTTTGTATTTTCATCTGCTTCCCTCAGCCATGCAACCGTGATTTTTGTTTTCATAAAGACTTTTCATCCATATAGGCCTTTTTCAAATTCAGTTGAAGTTCATTTCATTCCCCCCAGTTCCTATTGACACCATCTTTTATCAAGTTTGTCATTATGTTTTCACAATGCTCAATGGCATTTGCTGAATTTGTTTTTTGATTTTGGCGCCATTTAAGGAGAGTAATCTTACAATTCCTAATCTTACCTTGATTTGAAATAATGGCGTTCCAAAAATATTTTCCTTCCAAGATTGCTCAACAACTCCATCAACTCCTTCAATTTGGGTCTATCTCTTATGAAAAAATAATATTCTTTTGGATTAGTGTACCATGGGTGGAGGCAGGGATCAGAAGTTTGCATAGGTATGTGTTTACACTGATGGCTGTAAACTTGATAATTCAGTTTGGGGAATCAAAGCACCTATCAAGTCTTTCCTCCACAAAACAATCATCTTCTTTAAAGTTACACCAAGTGAAGGGATAACCATCAAGGTGGATTTCCACCATGTCCATATTTCCAATAATATTTCTGAAACAAGTAAAACTAGAGAAAGTTCTCTGTTTTCCCTCATTCTTTTCCTCATTACTCAAAATATCATTGAAGTCTCCACCAATCCACGCTAAATCACTCAATTTGTTCCTAATTTTCACCAAAAACAACCATTAAGCTTGTCTAAGTTGAGGATCAGTGCTAGTATACACAAATGTCATCCACAGTACTCACCCATAATATGACACTTAATCTCAACACAAAACTAGGACAACAAAAAATTTATGTTAATGTTTTCATTATTGGCAAATTTAGTCTTTGTGCACAGTGCAAAGTCTGGTGTTGTAACTCTGGGATGCAACACTGTTAGCACATAATCTGGGCGGATTTTATGCCAGATTTTATGCTTCTAGTCTATGGCATATTTTCTATTATGAGAAGGTTGCTGATAATCTTGGATGTCTTATCTAGATTGAATCAGCCTATTTTATTGCAATTTAATCACTTTCCTTATGTATTTGTTCTCACCCATAAGGAAATGATTATTTCTTGTTGTCTTCCTTTTTTAGGTTGTAACCACCATCAGGGAATCAAAGAATCTCTTGATTTCAGCCACAGAGGTTTGGTTTTTAATGTATATAAAAGGAGAGCACATCACCTTGAAGAAGTTATCGAGAAAAATATTTTTCGAGCTATATAAGTTCTTCTTCAAGAAACCATTTGTTCTATTTTTCAATTCTTCTATAGAAGGTGAAGATCTACGTCGGGGATCGACTCAATCGTTCAAGGATTTGAAGTTGGAGGGATGCCAACAAGGTTGAGATTGTGGAAGATACAATCAAGAGATTAGTCTAATACAAGTGTTGGTGAATTGATAAAGAGGGAGTCTTTATGATATTCATAAATCTAGTTGTATTTGTAATAATCTTTGCTTTTCTAATATTGGATTGTTTCTTCTCTGGTCGTGGCCTCGTGCATTAAGATTGAAGAATATGCACGTTAAAAATCATCATGTTATTTCTATTTCCGCTGTGTGAATGTGTTGTTTGGTTCAGTGTTACAACATTAACTTACAACACCTTAAGAATCTAAACTGTTTAAATTTACTTTAAGGCCTCAGATTCTATCAATTGGCATCAAGAGCCTTCCACTAATCCTTATTAGTGTGATCCTGTTATTTCTATATATGTTGCTAACATGGACAACTATCGTGAGGGAAGCTCTATTTCTCGACCACCTCTTCTCATTGGAACAAATTTCTCTTATTGGAAAGCAAAAATGAGAGTCTTCATCAAATCTGTAGATGAACGTTCTTGGAAATCCATCCTAACTGGCTGGACACCACCTACCCACGTTGTTGATAGTCAAGATGTTCCAAAAAATGAAACTGAGTGGACAACTGCCGAGGATCAATTAGCAAACTCAAATTCAAAGGCACTCAATGCAATCTTCAGTGCAGTAGATGAAAATCAGTTCAAACTGATTTCTACTTGTGAAACCTCAAAAGAAGCATAGGACATCTTGCAAGTTGCCTATGAAGGAACTGAAGCTGTAAAAATGTCTAAACTCCAAATGCTCACTTCTAAATTTGAGCCTTCGCTGAGTGAAAATAAGTTATGTGATATTGCTAATGAGTCTTTTGCCTTAGGGAAAAAATACTCTAATTTTAAACTTGTTAAAAAAGTCCTAAGATCTCTTCCTGAAATATATGCTTACAAAGCAACTGCCATTGAATAATCAAAGGTTCTTTCAGAGATGAACTTGATGAATTAATAGCGTCTCTTCAAACTTTTGAAATGAACCTTGAAGAGACAAAGAAAGAGAAACTCAAAGAAGTAAGTTACAAGAAGGAGAAAAGCAGGGAGATTGCTTTTCAGGCTGAAACATCAGAGGAATTAACTCTTGAAACACGAAAGGAGATTCATGAATCACTTGATACCAAGAGTTTTGGCAAATTCTTCAAACAGGCAAATAAGGGTGGCAATATTCCCAGAATTGGAAAGAATTCTGAAACTTAGAAAAAGCAACATGATAGTGGTAAAGCATAAAGTGCAAGAAATGTTGAGGTTTTGGGCATATTCTAGCCGAATGTGCAAATACCCTGACAAAGAATGGAAAATCATTCACCACATCATGGAGCGATGATGAATCAGATGATGAAGAAGAAGAAGAAGAAAATGTGAGCAATCAAGTTGCCTTCACTGCCACAAAGGAAGAGGTTGGTTGTAATAAAACACACCCCAGTGCTACTTCTGATGTTACAACACCAACCAGGTATAACTCTAACTTTCCATTCACTAAAACATGTCTAAACTCTGTACTTCTTGCAGAAGAGAACGATTCAAATAATGAAAGTTCTGAGGATGAGCACGAAGTAGATTAAGATTCAAGGAATGAAGAACTGAGGAGAGTTTACCAAAAGATGTTCGAGAAATGGTTGATTGTCTGCAAGATAAATGAGAACTTGGAAAATAAAGTAGTGTGTCTTGCTGCTGAAAAGGACTCACTCAAAGGAGGGGTAATTAAGTTTAAAAGGCTAGCAACATAAAGAAAAGAAGAACTAGTCAAAGTAAAAAAAGAACTCAATGAGATGATGGTCTTTGTCAAAAAACTGAACACTAGTAAGGGGACATTGGATGAAATCATATCCAAGGAATAATCCATCAAGATCGTGTAGGTATTGGATTTGGTTTTACTTAACAAAAACTTTGCTAAAAAAGAAAAAAACTCAAAAATAGTTTTTGTTAAAGAAGAACTTCATTCAATCAGTTGGAAAAAAAAACAATGATTTTGTTCCTATTTATCACTATTGCAATCGTCCTGGCCATATAAGGCCTAAGTGTTATCGTCTTTAGAAACATTATAGGCAAGGCAGGGTGAAATCTCAAGTGTTCCAACATCATCAAAGAAACACTCCTCATTTTAAAATTGATTTATCAAACAAACCCAAGAAAATCTGGGTAAGAAAGGATGAGTTTTCTTGCTATGTTGTGCACACTTCTTTAAAAGCCAATGTGACTGAATCATGGTACTTTGACAGTGGATGTTCTCGTCATATGACTGGAGAATTGGAAAAACTGACTGATTTTGAAAAACATGAAAATAGATTGGTTACTTTTGGTGATGGTGCTAAAGGTAAAGTTTTGGGAAAAGGAACCTTGAATGTGTCTGGTCTTCCTTCTCTCAAAAATGTTTTGTATGTTGAAGGACCAAAGCCAATCTTATCAAAGATTAGTCAGCTTTGTGATGATGATTTACTTGTGAGATTTGATAAAATGCGTGTGCGGTTTTTGATAAAACTGACAAATGTATTTTTAAAGGCAATAGATCCTCTGATATTTGTTACATGATACAGGAACAAATCCAGTGTTACAACACCTCTCTTGTGTGCAATAAATCCTCCTTAAGTGACACTGATTGTGGCACCAAAAGTTAGGACACATGAACTTTTGTGGTATGCTGAATCTGATTAAAATAGGAGTTGTATTAGGAGTTTTCTAAACTTGATAAAGATTATTTTGGTATATGTGGTCCTTGTCAACTGGGGAAACAAAAAAGGAAAGCATGCAAGGTGTTGCAACACCTTAGTTCTTCACACTGTCTGGAAATTTTGCATATGGACCTTATGGGACCAATGCAGGTCGAAAGCATATGAGGTATGAAGTATGTGTTTGTGTGTGTTGATGATTTTCCCAGATTCACTTGGATAGATTTCATTAGAGAAAAATCTGACAGTTTCATTGTTTTCAAAAAGTTGGTTCTTAGATTGAAAAATGAAAAAGACTCCAACATTGGAAGAATCAGAAGTGATCATATTAGAGAATTTCAAAATGCTAATTTCTCTAATTTCTATGAAAAACATGGAATCTTTCATGAGTTTTCTGCACCCATTACACCTCAAAAAAATAGAGTTGTAGAAAGAAAGAATAGGTCTCTTCAAGAGATGTCACGTGTTATGATTAACTCTAAGAAAATCACTCCTAAACTATGGGCTAAGGCTGTTAGCACTGCATCCTATGTCATTAATAGGGTTCATTTAGGTCCTGGTATTAAAATGACACCCTGTGAGATTTGGAAAGGTAAAAAGCCCAATGTCGATTATTTTCACGTGTTTGCATGTGTTTGTTATATTCTCAATGACAGATAACATCTTGGAAAGTTTGAGTTGAAAAGTGATGTGAGAATTTTTCTCGATATTCGTGAATAGTAGAGCTTATAGGGTCTACAACATGAGAACTCGAACTATCATTGAATCTATAAATGTTGTTGTAGATGATACTAAAGATTTTGCGAAAATATCCAAAGATAAAGATGAAGAAGGAGCATGTGAAGGAGGTCAACACTCTCGCTAAAGTCAGAATTGACGATGTTACAACATCCGTCCAACACCGTAAATCTTTGAAGGAGACCCCGAGTCGGGAAGCGGATGAAGCCACCGAGTTTGATATCTTTAATCAAATTAAAAAGAACCACCAAACAGAATAAAGAAAACCATCCGGTTGATCAAATAATTGGGCAAGTATCGATGGCATTAAAACAAGAGGTAAAGAGAAGGTCAACTACAGGAAATGGTAAGATTTGTCTCCGCTTTACTTCTCTCATTAAACCCAAAAATGTTAAAGAAGCTCTTGTTGATGAATATTGGGTTAATGCCATGCAATCACAATTGAACAATTTGAAAGAAACAATGTGTGGGATCTTGTTCTTAGGCCCGAGAACTCTAATGTTATTAGAACCAAATGGATTTTCAAAAATAAAATTGATGAACTTGGTAACATAACTAGAAACAAGGCTAGGCTACTGGCTTAAGGCTACACTCAGGTGGAAGGAGTGGACTTTGATAAAACTTTTGCCCCTGTGGCTAGGCTTGAGTCCATAAGACTCCTTCTTGCTTTTGCTTGTGTTCTTAAAATCAAATTGTTTCAGATGGATGTCAAAAGTGCCTTCCTAAATGGTTTTCTTAATGAGGAAGTGTTTGTTAAACAGCTCAAAGGTTTTGAAAATCCCCATTTTCCCAACCATGTTTTTAAACTAAAAAGGTTGTGTATGGGTTGAAGCAAACTCCTCGAGCTTGGTATGAAAGGTTGACTACTTTTCTGTGTAATAAAGGTTACAAAAGGGGAAGTATTGATAAAACTCTATTCATCCAAAAATTTAAGAATGGTATCACCATTGCTCAAATTTATGTTGATGACATAGTGTTTGGGTCAACTTCTAAACAAAAGCTTGATGAATTTGTTGGTTATATGTCTTCTGAGTTTGAAATGAGCATGGTAGGTGAGTTGAACTATTTTCTTGGTTTACAAGTTAAACAGTTTGACAAAGGAAATTTTTATCCCTTAGAATAAGTATGCCAAGAACCTTGCGGGCTGGACAATAAAAAGCACATGAAAATTCCCATGGGGACAAGTGATAAATTGTCCAAAAATGAGGGTGGAACTCCTATTGATCCTACTATTTACAGGAGTATGATAGGAAGTGTTTTGTATCTCACTACTACCAGACCTGATATTAGCTACATTGTTTGTGTTTGTGCTAGATATCAATCTTGCCCTAAAGAGTCTCCTTTGAAAGTTGTGAAATAAATCATTCGTTATATAAATGGGACTACTGAACTTGGTATCTTGTACTCTTTTGGTACTAACACTAACTTGGCTGGTTTTAGTGATGCTGATTGGGCAGGTGATGTTGATGACAGAAAAAATACTACTGGAGAGTGTTTCTACCTTGGAAACAATCTGGTTTCCTGGTATAATAGGAAACAAAACTATGTTTCACTATCCACTGCTGAATCTGAGTATATAGCATTAGGAAATTGTTGTTCCCAAATATTATGGATGAGACAAATGTTGGTTGATTATGGGGTTGAAGAAAAAGTCCTTACTGCTTACTGTGATAATTCTAGTGCTATAATGCAGCACTCCAGAACAAAACACATCGATATTCGACACCACTTTATTAGAGACTTGGTTGAAAATAAAGTTGTTACCATTGATTTTGTCACCACTGAGAATCGAATTGCTTATATTTTCACCAAAGCCCTGGACTTTCAAAGGTTTAATTCCCTGAAATAGTCCTTGGGTGTTTGTGATTTCTAAGCAGTTTGAGTTTCAAAGATTGCAACACCATATGCATCATTTCTCTTTCTTGATGTGTTGCAAACTCTTATTGATTTTAATTCTCTTGCATTAGTCATTTTGCATTATTGAGATCATTTCATTGGCTTATCTCTTTTTATTGATGTGTCTCGATTTAGTACTCCTTTGATGTAACCCTTGCCTAAAAACAATTGTGGATCAAATTGCAAACAGAATGATTTTTCCCATGTGAAAGATCTATTTTTCTTTAAATCATTTGACGGAAAAAGCTGCTTATTCGTTGTGTGTGAAAGCTATTCAGTTGTGAACTATTCTCTGCTCTTTTAAATGCTTGAATTTTGTTATGATATTCTGAGAAAGAGCTACCCATGTTTTGGAGCAAAAGCTACCGACTGGCTAAATGTTCTCCTGCTGATTCCTTTCACTCAAAAGACTTTTTAAGTGGGAAAATGATTTTTATCCATTGACTTTGTGAGGTGGTGTTTTTGAAAAAGGTGGTACAACACTGGGTTACAACACCAAAACGCCTAAAGCCTTTTATTCTTGTCAGACATAAACTCATCATTCTAAACATCATTCAAGATCATTTTTGGGATTATGGAAAATATTTTCCTCTTTGATTCGATGTGGTGAATTATTTTTAGAAATGAATTTTTCATTCAATTTGTCACTAATAAAAGTTTTTATTTATCAGTTCTTATTTTGGAATAAATGCACACCTTGATTTATGGGACTTTCCCCAAAATATTTGAATTTCAAATTTGCGGTTGGGGAGTTTTTGTAAACTACCATTTCAACCGCCAAGTGTATCTCTCTAAATTATGGGAGTTATATCTTTCTCCTATATATTCTCATTCTTGGTTTATTTTAAAATAATGTTTTCTTAGTTTCTTACAGAAGACGGGTTTTGCTTACAATATCTCACCAAAATCTTCCTAGAAAATCTTGTGTCCCTTTTTGTTTGATTTTTTCTCTAGATTTTCAAAGATGGTTCGAACAAGGGATCTGTTAGGAAAATTTATGTTTAACTTTTGATGATACCATGTAAAACTTAGATTAGGAAGTTGGCACCCCATTTTCTATGTAATTCAACATGTACTAGATAGGGCTGAATAAGCTGAGTTGGAGTCAGCAAAGTTGAAGATTACAAGAGTCGACTGAAGATCGAAGAGGAAACCCAACTGCGTGTCAGCTGTGTAAAAAGGATAAGTCAAGTGACAAAAGAAAAAAGTTGTCTCAGTCAGCTGGCTGACAGCTAAGTCATTCCAAAATGATTGGAATAGAATGTCAAAGGGGTATGCAACAGACAAGCCTTGAAGAAAGATGAAAGAGATCCATTGTCAACACCAATCGAAGGTTTCTTTGAAATAAAGCTATTTTGATGAAAGAGTGCAAAAAGGAAGGAACTAATGGAATGTACCTGATAACCTGCAGAGACTAAGGAAAGGATGCAGAGCTTTAAATTCATGGTATGATCCTCATTAATGCTACATGGACAAGACAAGCCAACAACCTGCGAGTTAAATCTACACTATAAAAAGCTGAGGAAGCAAGTGAGATAAGGTTACCGAGTTCATTACAAGTATACAAGCAATCAAGCAATAACCTAAAAATTCTCTCAAGCTTTCAAAGAAATCTCAAGCCAAAATTCGAAGGAACTCAATCCAACACATTCAGTGAAGGAAAGATTATTTCACCAGCTGAAGAGGAAATTCTGTTTAAAGAACAAAGGGGTCTACTCTCCAATGTTGAAGGAGAAGTAGTAAGGTTCAAGTTCGAACTAGAGGCTTTAGACTCGTTGGAGGGCTGTGTAATCAAATCCAAGAGTTTGAAGGAGTTGAAGTAGCAAGACATCTGTTTTGTGAAGAAGCTGAGTCCCAGGAGCAATTGGCTATGTGATCGAAGCTGACTCGGATTGTTGACCACTTTTTAACTAAGATCTTGTTACCTAGTGGATTCCTCCAAGAGTTGGAGAAGAGTGGATTAGAGAAATTACCCCATCCTCGAACTACTATAAAAATTGCTTGTGTCTTATTTACTTATAAAGACTTTTAATTCTCGCATATAATTTTATATCTGCTGCTAAATTATAATTGTTGAACTCAAATGATAATAACAATTGATAAAACAAGTGTTGCAAATCAAGTTTAAAACAACAAGGGTGAAAAGTCTTTTGCTAAATAGGCAAGAAGCCAATGACGCAAGCCAACAATATCAAACCAAAGATGTCTACGAGCCACATGATTACAAAGAGCATCAACGAACCCCACATGAAAAATAATATTTGCATATTGAACCTTGAGAACTATACATTCCTCAGAAAGAAAAACCTGTTGTAAAACTATGACATCCGTATGCTTGAAAATCCAAATATCCGATCTTCCAAAAGAACATAAATTCTGCACCACAAAATGTAACCCAAAACTAGCCCAGTAAGAATAAAAAATATTTTGTAACTATACTTTAGGTTCAGAAATAGCAACCAATGAAGGTTTATGCTGAGTAAGCCAACCTAGCTCTCCTTAATGACTAAGCCGATTTGTGTAAAACTCAAAAATATTTAAAAGGACTAAATCAAAAATTTGGTAAGGTTTATTCAATACCCCTCCTTCTAAACCTTACTACTCACCCATTGGGACCTACAAGTGGTATCAGAGCAGTTGGTTAATTGAGCCTTCCGCTTATTCTTTATCAACTAGATCTCATTCTTTTCAAAAGAATCAACACTTGAGTTTTTAAAGCTTTTATTTGAAACGCAAAGTTATTATCATGGAAGCAAATCTAACTCGCATTCCCATGTTTACTGTGGAAGAATTTGATGAATGGAAAATTCGTATGCAGGCTCATCTATCAGCTCTGCATGATGAAATGTCGCTAGTGATTGAGGATAGGCCACTACAAATCCTAAAGGTCAACATTGTTGTAAGAAGAGCACCTCCTGCTGAAGGACATGATGTTGCAGCAGAGCCCAGACCTGCTATGGTTGAAAAGCCTCGTTGTGAATGGGCCAACGAAGATAGAAAAAGATGCAATCTTAACAATGTCACCAAGGACAATCATTATAAAACCTTGGATAATGCTATGTTTAATAAAGTCAAATCTTGCAAATCAGCCAAATAAATTTAGGAAAAACTCATTTTGATTTATGAGGGGTCTGATCAAATAAAAGAAAACAAATTAATCAAGCGATCTAAAAATTTGAAAATTTTAAAATGATTGCGGTGAAAGTCCGACCACCGGATGCCGATTCACAGAATCACCAATGAGCTTTCACTGGGGAAAGGAGTACACACAAAGGAGATGTGTATGAAGATCTAAGATCTCTCCCAACCGAGTGGGAAATGAAGGTCATGGCCCGAGACATTCCATGGATCTCTCCAAAACATCTAACCATGAGCTATTCTCTGACCTCAAAGCATATGAGTTTGAGATGAGAAGAAAGGAACAAGAGGAGACAGTTGTGCCCAAGACAGATGCACTCATGGCCAGTGAAGGAAAGAAAGATGAGCCAAAGGAGACAATAGACCAAGAGGAGATTTCCCTAATGGTAAAAAGGTTCAACAAGTTCTTCAATAAGAACAATAAAAGGAACAAGGGTGAATTCTCAAGAAGACACTCAGCACCCTCCAAAACAAGGGAGGACAGACCACCTAAGAGGGCTGAACATCAAAGAACTGAGTATCCGAGAGTTGATAATCAGAGGACCGACAGAGCCGACTTGCAAAGAGTGAGAACTTGTGTGGGAACTAGAACAAGGACATTTTGATATTGACTGTCCTTATCCACCACCAACAAGTACATAAATGAAGAGGATAAAAAGTCTTCAAAGAAAGAAGACAAGAAAAGAAGAAAGCCATGTTAGGCTGGGAGATCACAAACAAATGCCCAAGTGCAAAGAACCAGCAAACTGAGATAGTAGTGAAGAAGACTACTCAAGTGACACAGAGGAAGAGGCTTTGATCTGCTTCATGGCCAAATAACAAGATTCAAAAGATCAAGAAGATGAGGTACACTCTAACTCATCTCATTCAAATTCTAGTGATAGTGATTGTGACACAAACACTTCATCACCCACAGATCTTTATGATTCAATTGGCAAAATGATGAAAGATTTTGAGCTCATAAAAACCTCTCGCACACTATTAAATGAGGAAAATAGCCAGCTTAAATGCCAAAACTCACAGCTGACTAAAGAACTGAGTACTCTAAGTCACATAGCTGATGAGAATACTAAGTTGAAGGCTAAAATTGCCAAGATCTAAGCTGACTTAGCTGCTACAGAAAAGAGGGAAAAGGATCTTAAAAATATGATTGCTTCATTCACTAAGGCATCCAAATCATTAGATGAACTTATAATGACACAAAAAGAATGTGGTGACAAGACAGGATATTGATTTAATTCCTTTGTGCATGCCCAAGTCCCAAGAGTAATTATGGAAAAGGGATCCTCAAGCAATGGGGGAATCCAAAAACCCAAAGCACCATATGTTACACCTACACCCACTCAAAAACACAATCACAACAATATTGGGCTTGGATACAAGGAAAAAGGCAAGAAGCCAATAGAGTATGCTGACAGGACAGCTGAAACCAAATTCAAAAAGGTCCATCAGCAGACTCCAAACAGAAAATACTCTGTGAAATCTAAACAGAGCTACCAAAACCCCGTAGAGATTTCAAAGAAAGAAAATCATATAATGGGAATGGTAGAAATTATCCAAGCCAAGTTGATTGGAATAACCAAGTGAGATATCAACCAAGACCTATGGGATACAAGCCAAAGTGGCAAAGACATCAACCTCATCAAAGGTCATTCCCAAGGCAAAAGAGCTATAATCAACACATATATGCACCCATGCACAAAACCCAACATGTACAAAAATTCCACTATTACCCCAAGAAAGCAAATGCTCAAACACACACTTAGGCATACGACAAAAAGAGATTTATATCATCCTAAAACCCCAAGCAATTTGCTAATGTGCATTATGATTATGGAACTGATAGGTGGAAACTTCTTAGAGTCAGATCATCTGGCTATAGGTTGGTTGGAATACCTTATAGCACTAACCCCTCAAGACCCCAGGCAAGTATGGGTACCCAAAGCTTATAGAGTCTGGATATTTTATGATCATACACCTATTATGTTACACCTGGAATAGGTGTATGATTAATAGGCAATTGTCCAAAACTCCCTATGAAATTTGGACAGGGAGAAAGCCAAATGTTGGATATTTTAAGATCTGTGGATGTAAGTGTTTCATCCACAACAATGGCAAGGACAACCTATAAGCTTTTGATGCTAAAACTGATGAAGGTATCTTTTTGTGATACTCAGTTGAGAGTAAAGCTTATAGAGTGTTGAACAAAAGGACTATGGTAGAAGAAGAGTCTATCCATGTGGTTTTTGATGAACCTAATGTGAATGGAGAAGACATAGATGAGTTAGCTGAGAAGAAGAATCAACCATCTATGTAAAAGAGTCCCTATGCTGAAGCAGATGTAGGAGCATTCAACCCTGATGAAGATGAGATAGTTGAATCTCAAAGACAACTGGAATGTCTGCAGCTGAATGATGATGAAGAAGCTGTTCAAGACAACTTAGCTGCGAGACGGCTGAATCCAGCAGACTTACTCCAACTAGATGTGAGATGGCTGAGAGACCATCCACATGAGTTAATTATTGGAAATGTTAAAGATGGAGTAAGAACCAGATCCAGAGCATAACATGAAGTTATGTTTACTTGTTTCATTTCCCAGATAGAGCCTAAAGATGTGTCTCAAGCATTGGATGACACACATTGGATTCAGACTATGCAAGAAGAGTCAATCGGTTTGAAAGGAACAAAGTTTGCGACCGGTTCAAAGGCCTACCCACCAAAATGTTATTGGTACTAAGCCGATATTTAGAAACAAGATGAATGAGGAAGGATCTGTTGTTAGAAACAAAGCAAGATTAGTAGCCAAAAGGTACTGCCAAGAGGAAGGTATAGATTTTGATGAAACCTTAGCTCATGTTTCTAGATTGGAAGCAATTAGGATGTTTCTTGCTTATGATGCTCACAAGAACTTCACCGTGTATCAAATGGATATGAAGAGTGAATTTTTGAATGGACTTTTGGAAGAAGAAGTCTATGTCGAGCAACCTCCAGGTTTTAAGTAGAAAACTATTGGAGATAAAGTCTACAAGCTCAAGAAAATTTTGTATGGATTGAAACAAGCACCAAGAGCCTGGTATGACACATTGTCTTAGTTTCTCATTGACAATGGATTCACCAAATGCAAGGTTGATAAAACACTCTTCAGAATTCAAGATGGAGAGAGTATATTGCTTGTTCAAATTTATGTGGATGACATTATATTTGGATCCACAAATAAAAAGCTGTGTGACAAGTTTTCAAACCTTACGCAAGGGAAGTTTGAAATGAGTATGATGGGAGAGCTGACTTTCTTCCTAGGTCTTCAAGTCAAGCAATTGAAGGATGGAACCTTCATATGTCAAACTAAATATACCAGAGATTTAATGAGGAAATTTGGAATGGAAGAGAAGTCATCAGTGAAGTTCCCCATGAACACATCAATCACAATGAATATGATGCAGATGGCAAAGCTTTAAATCAAACCAAATATAGAGCTCTCATTGGATCTTTGCTCTATTTGACAACAAGTAGGCTAGACATCACCTTTGTTGTAGGTGTATGTGCAAGATTTCAATCTGCACCAAAAGAATGTCACATGACTGTAGCCAAGAGAATCCAAAGGTATTTGAAAGCATGCCAGGAAGTTAGCTTACGGTATCCAAAGAATGGAGGATTCAAGTTAGTTGGCTACTCAGACTCAGAATATGCTGAATGTGGAGTGGACAGAAAAAGTACATCAGGTACTTGTCAAATGCTTGGAAATAGATTAGTTTCTTGGTTTAGCAAGAAATAAAAAATTCAATAGCTACATCCACAGCTGAAGCAGAGTACATAGTTGCAGGCAGTTGTTGTGCCCAAGTTATATGGATGAGGCAACAACTGAGAGATTATGATATAGAAGAAAAAGAGATTCCAATTATGTGTGATAACACAAGTGCTATTGAAATTACTCAAAATCCAGTATGCATTCAAGAACTAAGCACATTGATGTCAGATATCATTTTACTCGAGATCATGCTGAAAAGAAAGACATCACCTTGGAATACATCTCAATTGATAAGTAGTTAGTTGACATATTCACTAAGCCATTATGTGAATCAAGGTTTGAAGAGCTTAAGAATGAGCTACGTTTGATGGAGTTGAGTTAGGAGACTCAAAAGATTCAATCAACAGAGTCAAGGAAGAGAGAAATGAAAATCAACAAAGTTTCATTTTACAGCCAAATGAAATCGCCAAGACGGGAAATCAGCTGTATCGAGTTAGCTAACAGTTGAGTAATCATTGAGAAGAGAGAAGCAGAGTTAAGTCACTTTTGGAAGATAGCTAAGTTATTTATGAGCTAAGTGACAAAACACAGTCATTTTCTGCGAGCGGGAATGTTTTTGGGCATTACGTCTGTGTAATTATGGTGTCAGAATGAAGCTCGTACACATTTAGCCTATGATTGGATATAAATGCTGCATTAATGCGGGGAAATTAATGTGGTTTCAAGCTTTTAATCTCAACCGTTGATCTTGGTCAACTTTTTCAAATTCTAAAAATTGTTCCCTGATGTCCTTTACATACCAAAAATCAAATTTCTCTCTCCTCACAAAACACTCGTCTCTCTCAAGCAACAAAACGTTTTTCTCTGCAACTAAAGCAAAACCCTAGTTCTTACAGAGTTCGAAGTTTAAGTTTTTCACAGTTAATTTTCCTGAAATGGCTAAGTTATGATTTTGTAGAGATGGCTGAGAAGATCCACTCCGGTTCCATGGTAGATTTTGATGGGATAGTGAAGCAGGGGGATGACAAAGCCCTTGCTAAGAAAATTGTTGCTAAGTTAGAGAAATCCAGCCTCAAGGGATTTCTCACCATGGAGTTCTCGCATACATATCTTGAGGAGGTGGTAATGTTCTACGTGAATGTTGAGGCTCACGATGGAGAGCTAAGGTAGTCATCGTCCACAACAATGACATCGAGGTTACTGCTGCGGACCTAGCTACTCATTGCCACCTTCCTTCAAGTGTGATGAATGAGATTTATGAGAAAGATGTTAACCTGACTGCAGCGCGGAAGAATATTGCCAAGTCAGAGTTCACTGGTAAGGCTATTTACACAGCTAAGAAGTCGTTAATCAACGACGACTATCACAAATTGATGGATGTCATGTCCAAATGTGTGGACATGAAGTTTGGCAGCTTCAATCAGCTATCTCGGACGAAGCTGACCGTCATGGCTGCAATTATGAAATAGAAAAAGGTGAACTGGGCTTAGTTCATCTTCAGTCGAAATTTCCAGAACGTCATAAACATGACCATTAATGATGCTAGTCTGTTTGTGAGTTCGCTGGGGTATGGCCTTGTGATTGGCCACTTGATGGAGGTGAAGGGGATTCCGCTCAGACATGGGAAACCTTTCCACGTAAACAAGAGTTTGTTCAAAGCAAACCTCTCAGGTGCTCAGAGGCAAGCACATGAACGAAGAAATGACACCAGCGAAGGTGAGTCAGCTGATCCTGTCCCAGACGACACTGCTGCAACCGCCAAAGCTCATCTTCTCCGAAGCCTATTCAAAAGAAGAAGAGAGCTACAACAGCAAAGCCTGCCCTTGCTCCTGTAGCCGCTGAAAACCAAGCACCTGCCCCTGCAGCCGTCCAAGAACTTGCACCTGCCCCAGCAGCCAAGCTGAGAAGGAACCTCTTGTACCTTCTCCAGTCGTGAAGAAGAAGCGCACTATCGTGCCAAGGAAGACAGATGCGTCAAAGAAGCTAAAAACAGGCGAAAAGGCTTTCATATTTGATGAGCCTGAGGACATGGAACCCGAATTTCCTTTGGTTAAGACCAAAATAAGGCGATTGGTAAAATGATCCGCCTTGGAAAAGACATCCGAGTCGGGCACTGAGCTTGTGAAGGATACTGCTGAAGTCGAAGAACAACAATCTAAGAAAGCTAAAGGTGGTGAGCAAACCATCACCGAAATTGAGAAGATTACTGATGTAGGTCGCCAGATGAAGAAAAAAACAACTGTTCGTGAGACAACTGAAGAAAAAAACTGAAATAGCTGACCAACGCGAGGAGTTGGTTGTACGCTCCCCTCAGACAGATGCTCAAACAACTGAGGAGGAGAGGGCTCCCTTTGAGCCCATGCAGGAGGATGATGACCTTATGATGTTGTCTCCTGCATATCTAGATATTCAGGAGAGGCTAAGAACGTGGAGAGCCTAGAAGTTGAGCATGTCTAGGCATCAGTTCGGAAGCCCTGAATTCATTGAGGAGGAAGAATACCTCCTTGAATTTTTGGGAGATGTTGGTGTACGCACTACTCTGGATGAAGACTGTTGCATCAACATTCTATTTGATAAGAAGGAGAATGAGAAGCTCAAAGCAATTGACAAGGCCAAAGCTATTGAAGAATCAAAGAAACCTCAATCTTGTGCCTTCACAGATGCTCCTGTACATGCCTTAGAACCAGCTGACAGCAGTGACCGCAATGTTGAGGCAATTGACCCAACTGAGGCAGCGGAGAAAGTTGAGTTCAAGCAAGCTATAAGGGAATACAAAGAGCTGCACGAGCAGAGAATGACAAAGGGCCTAGGAGAATCTTCCTCTATCAATATTACCCCTAGCCCAGATATAATGGAGATCGTACAAACCATTGATGCTACCACATCTCATGTGCTCTCCGAGGATGGAAGTTCCAGGAAGATTGGCGATGAAGCTAAGGAAGGTGATGAAGATGGCACCTTAGCCAAGTCACTCCCTAAAGAAGGTGTTGAGACACTTGCCCAATCGGTTGATCACTCAATTGGAAAAACAGTCGTGTCTCAGGTTTCGAGTGACACCACTGCTCGAGACTCAACTAGTGCGTAGCTGAGGGGGAAACACAAATCACCACAGTCGCGTCGGAGGAGACTATGGGAGACCAAACTCAAAAGGAGTTAGGAGGTGAAGGTGAGACTTTTACAGAACAGCAGACTGAGGTTGAAGCTTGGGCGGTTTCGACTATCTCAGCTGAAACTTCAGCTGCCATACAAGCAGATGAAGTTGCTGATGCAGCCAAGGCAAATGATGGAATTGAGGCCACGGAAGTTGAGACTCTTGGCCATGAAAGTGCAATCCAAGGAGTTGAGAATCTGAAGGATGCAACCAAAGACCCCAAAGAAGCTCCGTCTCTTGAAGGGATTTACGTGAAGACCCGATGCGATTGAGACTGCAAAAGGGAATGATGGCGGTTGAGACTGCTGAGGGTAGTGAAGGCCTAGAGGAGGTTGAGACTTCCCTTGGGAACAAGGTTGTTGAAGAAGTGCCACCCCCTCAAGAAGAAAACACTCAAGAAGAGAAATCGTGCTCTTCATGACTCCCAAGAGCACGTAGATGTTGAGTTCTTGGGAAATGATGACGGTTTAGAGTCTATTCCAATTGAGAAATCATCCGAGGACAAAGTCTGAGGAGGGAATGGGAAAATGGAGGCAAGCCATTGAAAAGGCTACTCCTATTAATTTCACAATGGTTGATGGCCCACCTCCAATGGTGCCATCACCCTCCAATGACACTGATGAGTCAGCGGAGGACAAATCTACTTAAAAGGAACATGCAATCGATCTTTGAGGAAGTCATGTTAAGACAGATTGAGGTTCGATTTGCTCATGACTAACACAACCGCACAAGATGCCGATGACGCCGAGACAATGAGGCACATAGAGCTGAGGAAATTTTGAAGGAAAATGGAAAGGCTCCACAGGCCGAGGACGAGGAAATTCCTATTTTTCCTAAGGATCTTTTTGCTGACTACTTTCCCTTCGAGGAGCATGTGCCTTCGGAAGTAGAGTCACCGGAAAGTGCTAGATACACCGTCCAAGTCCCACCGACAAACTTGGAACTCCCGGCGATACAACTATGGTGTTGATTGGGTTCGATTTTGATGTTGTGTGGCCAAAAGAGCGATCTGGCGATGTAGTCGACTTTCGCAATGCCTTCAAGGCCATCTCAGTGCGAGAGATAGAAATATGAAGCATGGATTGGCGAAGACTTGACCAACGGCTTGACAACCGCAATGCAAACATCGGAGGAGATATCCAAGGAGCGATTTGAGAATAAGGGAATGAATTGGGCGGACTAAGGCACTAAGGCGTGAGCTGGTCACATATTTCAACTTTTTATTTGCAAAAATGGTGATCTGGAGCTCAGACAACGCCAAATTCCAGCAGCGTCAGAGGGACCACATGTCTAGGATGGATCAATCTCACAAGAGTGACATGGAGTTGCTAAAGTCTCAACATAATTCAGAACTTCAGAAGATGGGAGGCCAACATGGAACAACAAATCAAGGTTCTCCAAACTGAGATGAAGGTGATGGCAGCCAAGACATGGCTCTAAGATCTCAATTCTGAGCAGCATACTCCACGACTCACGGCAAGCAAGATATGACAAACAACAATATTGATCTACTCCTTGGTGGAGTATTCCCTCAGTTGGCTCTACCCTTTGGTGATGATGCCAAAAAGGGGGAAGATGAAAGTAACCAGCAGCAAATGAGTGATAAGGATGGAAGTAAGGGGGAAGCAAGCAAGGGGGAAGGCAGTGAAGTGAAGAAGCCACCTTTGAAAATTATGCTTGGTAAGACCCCTCAACAAGGTGAAGTAATGTGACCTTCATTCTCGGCAACTACCGAAAGAACTCGTCCTTAGAAGATAAAGGCGATTTGGCATACAAAAAGTCAAGACAAGCCATTGAAGTTTGAATTTGAGAAGGTAGGTGAAAAACATTCTCGGAAGACTCAAAGATATAAAAGCAGGGTATGATGCCCCCAAGCTGGATTGCTCAAAGATTCCCCAGTTGTAAGACCCCCTCGAGAAATCACAATACCTGATGCAGGATCTGAGCCAAAATCCCTAGAGGAGTTTCAAACTCTAGCTGCAGAAGGTTATTTTAAGAACACGACTCTACCCCAGGTGTGGGACTTGTACTGGGAGAAAGGACTCGACTTATACAAATCAGCTGATAGGCAGCAGAGTTCAAGAAGTCAGCCAAGTGGCAAATCACCCATACAGTACACTCCTAGAGGAGGAGCTGAGTCACACCGAGGAAGGGGAAGGTTTGGAAGTGGTGGAAGAGGCATAAGTAATCCACCAAAGCCAAGACCAACTGATGTTAGATATGTTGATCCACAGAAGAAGGAAATCAACTACTGGGTTGGGTATGATACTCTTGCTAACATTGAAGTGGAAAGAAAGAATGAAGAGGTAATGAGGATACATGAAACTGAAAATGAAAAGCCCAACCGTGAATGGGTAGAAAGGCAGAGAAGGGAAGACCCTGCTACTAAATGAGCTTATGAAAAGAAAAAGAGAGAGAAAGAAGACAGAAAGAGGAAAAGAGCTGAAGAAGATCGGAGAAGAGCTGATGATGAAGAGAGAAGAAGGAAGCAGCCGAGGCATTAAAGACAGCTGAAACCCCTTCAGTGTATTTTACTTAGCTGTAAATACAAAATTTGTAAGTATTCTGTAAAGCCTTGAAACTCTGGTACCTATTGTAAATTTTGAGTTTAGGCTCTAATACATTTCTACGAAATCATCATAAGCTCTGATACATTTGTATATACATGTATAGCTTTGTAAAAGCTTTGTAAAGTGCGTTTTGTAAAGTACAAGAATTATATGTTCAAATAAAATTGACATATTCTACACATACATTCTTTGTTACTACATTATTTACTTTGTTGTATTTATTTAAGTTTTGGTATCATCAAAAGGGGGGAAATTGTTAGGAAATTTTATGTTTAGATTTTGATGATACCATGTAAAACTTAGATTAGGAAGTTTGCACCCCATTTTCATGTAATTCAACCTGTAATAGATATGGTTAAATAAGCTGAGTTGGAGTCAGCTAAGTTGAAGATTACAAGAGTCGACTGAAGATCGAAGAGAAAACCCAGATGTGTGTCAGCTGTGTAAAGTCAAGTGAATGATCAGTCAAGTGACAAAAGAAAAAAGTTGTCTCAGTCAGCTGACTGACAGCTAAGTCATTCCAAAATGATTGGAATGAAATGTCAAAGGGGTATGCAGCAGACAGGACTTGAAGAAAGCTGAAAGAGATCCATTGTGAACACAAGTCAAGGTTTTGCTGGAAATAGGCATGTGTCAGACTGCCAGCAATAAGGCTATTTTGCTGAAAGAGTGCAAAAAGCAAGGAACCAATGGGATGTACCTGAAAACCTATAGAGACTAAGGAAAGGCTACAGAGCACTGAATTCATGGTACGATCCTCATTAATGCTGCAAGGACAAGACAATCCAACAACCTACGAGTGAGATTTGAAATATGTGCATATCTCTTCAATGGACATTATTTCAAATCTACACTATAAAAGGCTGAGGAAGCAAGTGAGAGAAGGTTACCGAGTTCATTACAAGCAATCAAGAAATAACCTGCAAATTCTCTCAAGCTTTCAAAGAAATATTCAAGCCAAAATTCGAAGGATTTCAATCCAACACATTCAGTGAAGGAAAGATTATTGCACTAGTTGAAGAGAAAATTCTGTTTAAAGAACAAATGGGTCTACTCTCCAAGGTTGAAGGAGAAGTAGTAAGGTTCAAGTTTGAACCAGAGGCTTTAAACTCATTGGAGGACTGTGTCATCAAATCCAAGAGTTTGAAGGAGCTGAAGTAGCAAAACAACTGTTTTGTGAAGAAGGCTTGAGTCCCGGAGCGACTAGTTGTGTGTTGAAGTGACTTGGATCATGATGACCGCTTTATAACTAAGATCTTGTTACCTAGTGGATTCCTCCAGGAGTTGGGGAAGATTGGATTAGAGGAATTACCCTATCCTCGAACCACTATAAAAATTGCTTGTGTCTTATTTTCTTACAATACTTTTAATTCTTGCATATAATTTTATAACTGCTTCTAAGTTATAATTGTTGAACTCAATTGATAATAACAATTGCTAAAACAAGTGTTGTAAAACATGTTTAAAACAACAAGGGTGAAAAGTCTTCCGCTGAAAAAAAACCAAATCAATTGTTATTCTAACTGTTAGTTGAAAGCAGTCGAGTCTGTTGAGTGGGTAACTTTGTTCAGTAAGCCAACCTAGCTGTCCCTCAAGGACTAAGGATTTGTGTAAAACTCAAAAATATTTAAAAGGACTAAATCAGAAATTTGATAAGGTTTATTCAACCCCCCTCCCTTCTAAACCTTACTACTCACCCCTTGGGACCTATAGGATCAAATACTTAGAGAATTGAGAGAAGTTGTGTAAAATTGAGAGAGAAACAGAGGAAACTCTATTCCTATAAACCCTCATCCTGTCCGATCTCAAACCACTGCTGGTGCAATTTGTGGTGTAGAAACATCTCAAAGATAACCACTTGGAGTCGATTTGAACAACTCGCCTTCTGCTGATCCAAACCCTAGTGCTCGTGGGTCTCTTGTAAGTTCTTTCCCTGAAGAACAAGAACAGGGGTTGCCTACCCTGGGAAATTAACCTTTGAGGTTGTCTCCTCTCTCAAGCCGTGTTCGACCTGCAGATCAAAGTTTTGAGAAAACATATGATCGCAAAAGAAAAGAGGAGAATCTCTTCATAAAGTTGCAGAGAAAGAAGTTCTTACTGTTAGGGAAGGGGGTGAGTCATCCAAGAAACCATCTAAGAGGATAATAAGGCAGATGGTGTTCATAGATTCTGAGGATGAAATTCCTAGAGAAGATCCTCTTGAAAATCTTCATGTGCCAGATGTTCAGAATCAGCCCTCAGAAAATGGTTCTTCTTCTGATGATGATGATGAAAGCACTGATTCTGAGATGTTACAGGATGTTGGTGGACCTTCAGGCCCTGCTGCTAAGGATGCTGACACCAGTGTTAAAACATCAGAGTCTCACACTGACACTGACAACTCAGACCATGAACCTTCAGACTCTGAGCTTGAGGATAGCAAATGTATGTTTGATGTATTTTATACTGTTGATAATAAGAAGTTATGGGAAACTATGGTTCAAAGGGAAATTTAATGCGAAAGGCCAATTAAAACAGAGGATCATCTTAAGCATGGCATTCTACCACTTTTTGAGGAAATGGAGTTGTTTGGGTCTGTTACAAACATCGGACCATATGTAGATAGGGTTGTTAGGGAATTCTACTATAATCTTCCTCTTAAGTTTGATGATGAAGATTCTGCAAAATTTGAGTCTGTTTGGGTAAGAAAGAAGGTATATTCCTTCACTCAGAAGGATATAAATGATGTGTTTGATGGGAATAATGCGCCCAATGTCAATCTTCCTTCTGATATGGACGATATTGCTAAAGTTCTGATTGGGGGAGTTGTGGAAGTTTGGCCTACCAAGCAAGAGAAATTTAAGGCCAAGGACTTGACCAAGAAATACACTTTGCTGCATAAAATTGCACTTTGCAAATGGACTCCAACCAAGCACACCTCCTCAGTTACCACGGATCAAACAGTCCTGATGTACTGCATTGGAACCAAGCATCCTTACAACATTGGAACTCATGTTGGTTACACCAAGATATGCATGGTATCATTCCTTCCCTTCTTTTTTAATTTACAAAGTGCTTGTATCTCAAGGCTTTAAAAAGAAGGATTCCGAGGACCTTGTGGCTGTTCCTACTCCCATCCCCATCTCTGTCAAGATCCTAAAAAGTGACAAGATCAATGACCTTGTTCTCTCTACTCCTGCTAGGACTGCTGCTGCTACTACTAGTTGTGCTTCTTCTAGTGTTCCAACACCTGAAAATTCTGCACTTGAAACTCGCATTCTTGCTGAAATTTCTGAAGCAGAGCATCAGATCAAATTCCGGACCTTTAAAAAGCTGGAAGCATAGACTTTTCTTCAAGAACTCCGCACTTCCCACCGCTCATTTGGCACATGTTGCTCAAAAAGGGGCACACTCTAAGGGGGAGTCCAGTAATGAGGATAAGTTAATTCTGAGGGGGAGTTTGAGTATGATGATGAAGATGATGTGGCTGACTCTGAGGGGGAGTCAAAGGATGAACGTGGGGATGATTAAGTCTGTAGCATACTTATGTTTATTTCGTTTTTAGTTTGGATGATAAACTTGTTCCATTTTGGATAAAACTGATTGGATGCTCTTTGAACTATGTATGCTTGTTATTTTGATTGTGCTAACATTGCATGATTTAATTCTAAGTGTTGCATCACTTGAGATTTTTACTTTTTCCTGTGTGGTATGTTTTGACCAAAAGTGCCAAAGGGGAAGATTGTTGATGTTTTAATTATTGGCAAATTTGTTTTTTGTGCACAGTGCAAAGTCTGGTGTTGTAACTATGGGATACAACACTGTTAGCACAGAATCTGGGCGTATTTTATGCCAGATTTTATTCTTCTAGTTTATGACATATTTTCTATTATGAGAAGGTTGCTGATAATCTTGGATGTCTTATCTAGATTGAATCAGCCTATATTACTGCCATTTAATCACTTTTCTTATATATTTGTTCTCACCCATAAGGAAATGATTATTTCTTGTTATCTTCCTTTTTTAGGTTATAACAATCATCTGGGAATCAGGAAATCTCTTGATTTCAGCCATAGAGGTTCGGTTTTAATGTATATAAAAAGAGAGCACATCACCTTGAATAAGTTATCGAGAAGTATTATATGTTGAACTAAAAAGTATGGGAGTTTGAAGTAAAAATTATTGCATGTTTAAGTGGAAAAAGAATTACGCGTTGAACTAAAAAATATTATAGTTTGAAGTGAAAAGTATTACATGTTGAATTGAAAAGAATTACTGATATAAATGAAAATTAATACGCATTTAATAAAAATGAATTCACGTTGAATTGAAACGAGGTACAGTTTTAAGTAAAAAGTACAACATATTTAGTGAAAAGTCTTACATGGTTTTTCCTTTGTTTTCGTGGTTGATTTGAAAACTTCATATGGGAAAAGAAGTTTCAGATTTGAAACTTAGAAAACTCCATTAATGGAGTATTTTGGTGCGTCAATTTTTTACTGTTGATTTCATCATTATCCCATTACTATAAGCCAATGCCATCAATCTCGACATTGTCCCACCGCTTCATCTCTTATCCAAAAACTAGTCATGTTGCATTGATGGAGTTGGAGTATTAGTGAGTGGTTTCAAGGCGCAATTGTCTTTTGTTATGGTAGTGGGGGAGAGATGGACGGGGAGAGAGGCAGAGAGATGTTTGTGTTCCGGATATGAGTTCCAGATATGTTACAGACCCAGATATGGGTTTTACATCTATCCGTGAGACGGTGTTATAAGAGACCTACTCTTCAAATAATATCACATGTTAATACCTTGAAATTTTCAACTGTGCCTTTAAATTTGTCAAACAATTCGGAGTCAAAGACAACAATGTTTCTTCAATATTTGAACGAGTAACTATTTTGAGAATACCTATATGAACGCACTTCAGGTTCTCATAAGTTGTCTTTTAAGGCCTTCCAATGGTTAAATTTAATTTGAGATTTAAGCAGAAAATCTGGCCAAAAGTACAAATTATGTCCAAACGAGCCAAAGATTGTTTATAGATATTCATCGTATTGGAATGGGTGTCATTGTCGATCTCGAGAAGGAAATGTACATATGTAGATATGTTTATTTTCATTAGTAACTTGTAACATTTTAAACGCAAAGTGGAAAATGTAACATCCCAGTTTCATAAAATAACAATATACGATTTTATAAAGTTTTATAAACAATCCAATCTTGAAATCGCATTTTAAAGAAATATTCACATTACAACTTGTCCAAAAACTCCAAATACTCATAAAAAATATGTCTCAAAATTTAAAATGGAATTTCAAAACAAATTCATTGTCTCGTGCAATATTAAATAAATTAAAAACTATGTAGACTTTAAATAATTCATCAGTCATCAATTTCACCATCCCCTCTGCGCATGCCTCGACTCTTTCATACATCTATGGAAATTATATATGGGGTGAGCATTCAACAGCCAGTGGGGTCAAACAATGTCCAAATTAAATATAATTATGCATATCAAAACGAACATGAATTTACATAGCAATAGTTAGCAATGTCGGAGTTGCACCAAAAGGACTCTTTTTCCCTAGATCACTCTCACCCCTCGCGTCAATAGTCAATAGCAATAGTTCCATAGACAATAGCACATATTCGCAAGATATACAATAAAAGCATTTAATAAGGACATAAGTAAAACACTCTACCTTAAATGCAGTAGCTTCGTGAAATAAATGCAAACGTGAATGTCTATTATTCAAGTTCCTTATCTCCTTTCTTTTTTTTTTTTTTCTCTCCGGCAAAGTGGCACACTGATCGGAGGTGATGACTCCTCTCCATCTCCCCTTTATTTCTTCTTTTTCTTGGTTTTTATTTTGGGTTTTGGTTTTGGGGCTTGGGGTTTGGAAAGGTGATGGCCATGGTGGAGGTGCCATTGGCTGAGGAACACGGTGACAGGGGATGTTTTTAAGAAGAAGAAAATTTACCATCTTGCTTTGGTGCAAAAATTGTGAAGAATAACTCTCGGGGAGGCTTTCAATTTATAGGCCAAGGGTTCAAAAAATATATGGTATGGTTTTTGCTAAAATTTGATTGCTAAAAATACTTGATTTACATGCCTAAATGTATATTTGATTTCTTTCTCTTTTGAACATGATTTTTTCTTTTGTGAAATTTACCTTCCTTTATTCTTAAAAGTGAATTAGAAATTAAATCCCCAAAATTAGGGAAATTCAGATTTCAAAAATTCTAACATCATTCCCAAAATTAGTTCTAATCCAACTCTAATTTAGCCCTAATTTTATCCCCAATTAATGGGACACGGATATTACATCCTAACTCTCATAAAAATAATTTCGTCCTCAAAATTTGGTTTCTTGCCTCAACTTAGAAAGTCTGGATACTTAGTGTTTCGTTTGCTTTAAAAAAAATCAATCTCTTATCATTTTTCAATATGGCTATTGTCGTGGCATGCATAAATCACACGGATATATGTACTGAACTTAAACTTTGCAATGTACATGATAAATAATACCATTTCACTTTAGAGTCGGCGTGCCATGAGGCGGTGGATAAGTAGACTCCTTTATCGTTACTATTTTATTTGAGTAAAGTCATCTTCATAAATAAATCAAGGCCCATTTTTTAAAAACAATTTAGCAAATCTACAGGAAATGTAGACCCGCTCGGATACCACTTATGTAACATCTCAATTTCATAAAATAACAATATACGATTTTATAAAGTGCTAAAAATAATCCAAACTTGAGATCGCATTTTAAAGAAACAATATTTATGACTTGTCCAAGAACTCCAAATACTCATAAAAATATGTCTCAAAATTTAAAATGAAATTTGAAAACAAATTCATTGTCTCGTGCAATACTAAATAAATTAAAAACTATGTAGACTTTACATAATTCACCTGGCCGGCAATTCCACAATCCCTCTCTCACTCCTCGACTTATTCATACATCTGTGGAAATTATACATGGGGTGAGCATTCAACAGTCCAGTGGGGTCAAACAATGTCCAAATTAAATACAATTAAACATATCAAAACGAAAATGAATTTCCATAGCAATAGTTAGCATTGTTAGAGTTTCACCGGGGATTCTTTTTCCCTAGATCACTTTCGTCTCTCGCGTCAATGGTCAATAGCAATAGTTTCATAGACAATAGCACATACTTGCAAGATATATGATAAAAGCATTTAATAAGGACATAAATAATAAACCACGCCTTAGATAACGTAGCCGTGAAATAAATGCAAACGTGAATGCTTAGTATTCAAGTTCCTTATCTTCTTTCTTTTCTTCTTTTTCTCTCCCAACAACGTGGCGACTCCTCTCCATCTCCCCTTTATTTTTCTTTTTTTCTTGGTTTTTATTTTGGGTTTTGGTTTTGGGGTTTGGGGTTTGGAAAGGTGATGACAATGGTGGAGGTGCTAGTGGCAGAGGAACACGGCAGCAGGGGATGTTTTTAAGAAGAAGAAAACTTACCTTCTTGCTTTGGTGTGAAAATTGTGCGAGATAAGCTAGGAGGTTTTGAATTTATAGGCCAAGGATTCAAAAAAATATATGATATGATTTTTGCTGAAAATTTGATTGTCAAAAATACTTGATTTATATGCCTAGACGCATATTTGATTTCCTTCTCTTTTTAACATGATTTTCCCTTTTATAAAAATTGACCTTCCTTTATTCTTCAAAGTGAATTAGAAAATAAATCCCCAAAATTATAAAAGTTAGGGTTTCGAAAATTATAAAATCATTCTCAAAATTAGTTCTAATCCAACTCTAATTTATCCCTAATTTTATCCCCAATTAATGGGACACGAGTATTACAGAAAAAGTCTAGTTTTACCCCAAATAACCGGTTAAATGCGTGTGACCACCTATATAAAATTTCATGCTCACAAATAAACTCTCTTCCCTTGTTGGTTTTGTGTCAAAATAAAAGAAGGGTTTTTGTCCCACATTAGTTTGGGAACAAAAGAGATAAACACCTTAAGACTATTAAGGAATCCATGTGATTTGGTTTTAATTGCACCACTAAATACACTTTAATCTCTGTGTTTTGACTCTAATTAAATGTATCTCTTCTATTCTCTAATATAGAAAGTTGGGAGAGAGGTGTGAGTTAGTCAAAGAATTGTACGAGTGTGGGGTACTAAGGTCGGGAGAGAGAATGTCTGTGTGACTATAAATAATTTCACATAGTGGAATTTCTTCTCTGTGGGTCGTGTTTTTCTCCAGTTTTGGAGTATTTCAATTTCTCCAGTTTTGGAGTTTTTCACGTAAATTCTTGTGCTGCGAATTGTTATTATTGTCCATTATATTTTTCGGTTATTTTTGTTTGTCCCTAGGGGAAGGATGTAGGACCCGATTTCCCAACACTGAGTATCTCTTTGGTTGCATCAATGTCTGACCTTCCACATCATAAAAGATTTCTTGAGTTGTGGGTTCCGGGAGTCTCTTTTGAGAATGTAGTTCATCATTTTCAAGCAGGTGGAGAAATTGATGCAAGGTTCAAGTTTGGCTTATGGCAAGTATAAGTCAAGAATGTGCGGGTACAATTCGGGTTACACAAGGCTTTGAAGGTGAACTGTCAAAGTGGAGGTAGAGTTGATCTAGCAAATAGCTCCTCATCCGGGCTAACATTGTATTAGTTAAGATTTTCTTTGATGAGAAAATGTACGTCCTTTTTTGGCTTGTCACCAGTTGCCATGAAAGAAGATGTGGTTATATTAGCAGGTCCAAGAATTTGCACGCGGGCATTGGCTTGTCATAGATGGAAGGTGTGTGGTGGAATTTGCACACGGGCATTGGCTTGACATGGATGCAGGGTGTATGGTGGAAGTTACACACGAGTATTGGTTTGGGATAAATACAGGGTGTGTGTTATGTCGATGGATGAAGGACTTCCAAGAGAGCCAAAAATTGGAAGTCGCGCTATAAATTTCAACGGGTTTTTTGACATGTGCCGAAGAATATTCTTAGAATGGTTGATTCTAAGTGGTCTAGTACTCATATAATGGAGTACGATTCTCTGGTTTGATAATGATGATTCTTTGGTTTGAGAGTTATGATTTTCGATGAAGACAATTGAGCTTCTTTTATTTTGTCAAGTGGAGTTTCTTGGTTTTGTGCCACAAAATAAGAAGGGGGATTTGTCTCACATTGGTTTGAGAACAAAAGGGATGGGCACCTTAAGGCTACTTAAGAATACCATGTGATTTGGTTTTAATTGCACTAGTCAAATACACTTTAATCCTTTGTGTTTTGACTCTTATTAAATTCCTTTCTTGTATTCCCTAGTATAGAGAGTTGGAAGAGAGTTGTGAGTTAGTCAAAGATTTGTAAGAGTGTGGGGTACTAAGGTCAGGAGAGAGAACGTATGTGTGATTGTTAAAATTTTCACATAGTGGAATTTCTTTCTCTGTGGATTATGATTTTTCTCTAGTTTTGGAGTTTTCCACGTAAATTCTTGGGTTGTGGAGTGTTATTATTATCCATTTTATTTCTCGGTTATTTCTGTTTGTCCCTAAGGGATGGATGTGGGATCTGATTTTCCCCCAACATGGCCCCTCTCTCGCTCGCACACACACACACACACACACACACACAGAGAGAGAGAGAGAGAGAGAGAGAGAGAGAGAATGAGAGAGAATGAGAGAGTTTAAGATGGGATGAAGAAGAAAATCTTCTGATACATGCAGGTTTTTGGGTTTTGTGATGACAAAAACTTATACTTACAATGGTACACTGTATGTTTTATATATGAACTCTTCCAACATAAGTGAATATGTGTTGGGTAATACGGGTGTAAATATATAAATGTGAGAGGTAAAAAAATAAATGGAGGCTAAAATATTTGAATTTCTATATCAATAATTTAGAGAATACAATAAACTCTCAATCTTGCTCAAATTGTTTTTCTATAGAAGCTCTTGTATATTGCTCTCAATTTACTACTCACACTTAGAATGCTTCGTATAGAATTTTACTTTGATTTCTGATCATTCAAGTGAAGAATGCAAGCCTATTTATAGGTTACACCATCAGGTAGTAGTTGATACAATTTGCATTAGTTTACACAATAATTCTCCACTAAAAGATTAATGCTCCACTAAGTAATTGTCCACTAGCTACATTATTGCTCCATTTGTATTTTGCTCCATGACTTGTCTGTGAGTGCTTCATAATTGATGTTTGTGATGTGTGGTTCTCCAACTCATAATTACAAATTAAACTATTAACATCCCCTCTTAATTTGTAATTCTAACACTCTTTTAAAGTTGCTCCATTTTTTCAAGGCTCGTTTCTTTAGTGAAACTATCTGCTAATTGATCCTTTGTGTTCACAAACTCCAATTGATTTTCTTGATCATTCACAAGACTTCTGATGAAATGGTGCGAAGTTCAATGTGCTTCGACCTTGCATGGAAAACAGGATTTTTTGTCATCGCAATAGTTGACATGTTATCACAAAAAATTATTATGGGAGTGTCTTGGCTTTGTTGAATATCAACTAAATTTCTTCTAAGCCATACTGCTTCACAAGTTGCATCTGTGGCGGCGATGTATTTTGCTTCTGCAGAAGAAAGTGACACTGTCTTTTGCTTCTTTGATGACCACGATATTATTTTTGAGCCAAGGCAAAATACATACCCAGATGTACTTTTGAGATCATCAAGTGACCTAGCCCAGTCACTATTTGTATATCCAATGAGCTTATTTTCATTTTCTTTGACATATACTTTTTTGTTGCTGCAAAATGTAGTTTGATTTGATCATGCATGAATCATGATATCAGGCTGACTGGATAGACAATATTAGGCCTTGTATTCGTCAAGTAGATCAACGATACTACTAAGTTGCGGTACAACTTTGGATCAAGTTTAGTTGCAACATCATTTAATTGCAGTTTTTCATTGACTATAAGTGGAGTTGAGACTGGCTTGCAATGGCTCATTAGAAATTTCTTCAACATTGTTTCAAGATATTTTTCTTGAGAAATAAAAATTTCTCCTTTTGATTGACGAACTTGAATCCCAAGAAAATATTTCATGAGACCCAAGTCAGTCATCTCGTACTCGTTCATCGTTGACTTTTCGAAATCTTGCATCGATGCTACATTTGCCCCTGTATAGATCAAGTCATCTACGTAAAAACAAACAATTAGAAAATCTTGCACACCTTGTTTCTTCACATATAATGACGGTTCACTCTGACTTTTTTGAAAACCATTTTGTTGAAACTACTTATCAATCTTGTTGTTCCAGGCTCTTGGTGCTTGTTGCAATCCATATAGTGCTTTTCTGAGTCGATAGACTTCATCTTCTTCACCCTAGGCAATGTAGCCTTTTGGTTGTTCCACGTACACTTCTTCTTCCAAGTCACCATTGAGGAATCTGATTTAACATCCTTTTGGTAGACTGGTAGCTCAAATTGTGTTGCAATGGCTAGGACAATTTGTATTGTATCCATTCGAGCAACTGGTGCAAATGTCTCATTGAAATCAACTACTCGTTGCTTGGAATACCCTTTTGCAACTAAGTGGGCTTTATGTTTGTGAATTGAGCCATCTTCTTTGTACTTGGTCCTGTAGTTCCATTTGACCTTGTTCACACTTTTTCCTTCGGGAAGGTCTACGAGCTCCCAAGTATTGTTCTTTTCAATGCTTGCAATTTCTTCATCCATTGCGATTTGCCAAACTTCTTCTTTGGCAACTTCTTCATAATTCCGAGGCTCACAAGCAAAAAATGCAACATCACAAGTTTCATATATTTATCTTAAACTTCTTACCCTTCTAATTGGACTTTCAGATTCTTGATAAAAAACTTCGGATGGTCCTGGTGGACTCGAGCTTGGACTGGAACTTGAGTTGGTGCTTGGTTGATCTGCGTGACTTGTTGAAAAAGGCAATGTTCCAGGTAGCTGATATACAATTTGTGTTTTCATTTTTTTATTTTCGTTCCAATTCCATGACTGCATTTCATTAAAAATGACATCTTGAGAAATAATAATTTTATTTGTCTTTGGGTTTAGTAAACGATATCCTTTCGATTCATCACTATAACCCATAAAGATAATTTTTTTCTCCTTTTTCACCATTGTTTTCTCTTTGTTGAGATGGAATATGAGAATAAGTAATGCAGCCAAAAACTTTGAAATGGTTTACCTATGGCTTTCCATGGTGCCACGCTTCATACGACATCTTATTTGGAAAGGCCTTTGCTGGTGAACGGTTCAAAATATAGATTGCTGCATTTACCGCTTCAGCCCAGAATATTTTTGGAAGTCCTTTGCCTGTCATGTTAGGAATTTTATTGTTTAGATTTTGATGAATGCCATGTAAAACTTAGAATAGAAAGTTGGCACCCCAATTCTTCTTTGTAAAAAGTATTGTAACAATTAGAGTGCCAAGCCGAGTTAAGTCACTACGCCCTAACATGCAAGAAGACAATCAAGACTTGAAGGAAAACTCTGAGATACAAATGGTGAAAAAAAGACAGGAACTCGATGAAGAAGCGGTGAGATACGGTGAGTGGAACATCGGTCAAGACAACTCAAGAGAAGCCAAGTCTCAAGTTGAAGTGACGAAGAGGCATCCAATGATTGGAAGGCGACTCTAAGTCACCTGGGAAAGCAAGGAAATGCGGTCAAGTCGAGATAATCAGTAAAAGAACCGTTGCCGCGAAAATCAAGAGATTTACTTAAACAAGTAATATCTCCATACCACCTTTCTTGGAGTGCTCGACCCTGAAGCGTGCAAAAGGAATAAACCAATGGGAAGCACTACACCGTGTCGAACTCTACGAAAAGGTGAAGGAACAATTCATACGAGGAAATGGCAATTCCAAGGACTGCAAGCCAACGAATGCAAAGTGACTTTCAAAAATAAGCCTATCTCTTCAACGGGCAAATTTTTGAAAGTTCACTATAAAAGGCTGAGGAGTTTGTTTGAGATGCATAGATGACACACACGTGAGATAAACAAGCACATTAGAAAAAGCTCAAAACAATCTCAATCCTCAAGCCTACATTTCAAGTACATCAATCCAACACTTACCTGTGAAGGAAAGAGAACTTCAATCAGTTGAAGAGGAAAATACTGAAAACAAGGGGTCTACATTCCAGGAAGGATTGTAGAAAGGTTCAAGGCTGAACCAAGTCTTAAGCTTTTGGAGGGCTTCGTGATCAAATCCAAAGAGCTTGAGCAAGTGAGTCGTAGTAGCAAGGCAAACGGTACTGCCCTGTGAAGAAGGCGAGTCGTCACGAGAAGCCGGTGAGTGATCAAGGCGTCTCGGATCGAGTCCCTAAGGATCAAGTCGGCTGTTGTGATCAAGACTTGTATCTGGGTATTACCACTTTGTAAACCGATCATTACCTAGTGGATTCCTCCGGGAGTTGGAGAAGAGAGGAGTAGAAGAATTACCCCATCTTGAACCTCTATAAAAATTTTATTGTGTCATTTACATTTCAAAGATTTAAATTCTGTACTTTTAATCGCTTATATCCATGAGATAAATTTGCTATCCATTTGATAAAATTATAAGTACTAAATCAAGCTCTAAAAACTTGCTTAATCAAACATAAGGGTGTTAAGTCTTCCAATGAAAACAAAACCACGGTTGAGTCAAATTATAGCCCAACAAATGAGTTACTCCACTAACGGCTCAAATTTGAGTCATTAAGAGATTAACTCTCTTGAGTGACTAATTCGATTGTCCATCAAGGACACAAAATGTAGAAACTCTGTAGATTTAAAAAGACTAAATCGAAAATTTGGTAAGGTTTATTCAACCCCCCTTCTAAACCTTACACTTACACCCCTTGGGACCTACAAGTGGTATCGGAGCGGTTGGTTCATTGAACCCTCCGCACCGTTCTTGAACTAGATCTCCAAACTTTTCAAAGTCTGCATTAGTACTTAAATTTTCAAAACTCTTTTTATCATTAAAAGTCATTATCATGGAAGCAAATTTGACACGCATCCCTATGTTCACTATTGAAGAATTTGATGACCGGAAAATTCGTATGCGAGCTCATCTATCGATTACATGATGAGATGTGGATTGTGATAGAAGATGGGCCTCTGCAAATATTAAAGGTGAACACGGTTATGCGAAGAGTTGCGGTGAAGGAGAAGAAGATCTTTGCCCCGGACCCGATCATGGTTGAAAAACCAAGAACTGAGTGGACAAATGATGACGAGAAAAAGGTACAACCTGGACAATGTAGCCAAGGACATCCTGTACAAAACCTTGGACAAAGCCATGTTCAATAAAGTCAAATCTTGCAAAACGGCTAAGGAAATGCGGGACAAGTTGACATTGATTTGTGAAGGCTCGAGCAAATCAAAGAAAACAAACTATCGATGGTCAGTACAAAAATTTGAGAACTTCAAAATGATCTCGGAGAAAACCTGGATCAACTGGATGCTCGGTTCACGTAAATCACAAATGAGCTATCTCGCACTTGGAAAGGAATATACAGAAGAAATGTGTATGAAAATCCTAAAAAGTCTTCGGTGAATGGGAAATGAAGGTCATGGCACCGAGACATTCCATGGACCTATCAAAGACATCCAACCATGAGTTATTCTCGGACCTCAAAGCCTATGAGTTTGAGTGAGAAGAAAAGACCAGGAAGAGACAGTTGTACCCAAAACAATTTGCTCTAATTGTTAAAGATGGGAAGAGAGCTGAGGTCAAAGAAGTCATTGACCCGGAAGAAATAGCCCGATGGTTAAAAGGTTCAACAAGTTCTTCAATAAGAACTACAAGAGAGAAAGGGTGAATCTTCCGAAAGACACTCGGCTCCCCTCTAAATCAAGGGAAGACAGGCCAACCAAGAGAATAGATCATCAAAAAGTTGAGTATCAAAGGACCGACAACTCAAGAATGGAAAGAGTTGATCAAAAAGTCAATATCTATGTTGGAATCAGACAACCAGGTCACTATGCTATTATTTGCTCATATCCTGTAGTCAACAAGTACGAGATGAAGAAGAAAGAAAGGTCTTGAGAGAAAGAAGACGAGAAAAGAAAAAGGCAATGATGGTGCAGAGACTGCCGAGACAATGCCAAGTCAAGAGAGACAGTGATTGAGAGTAGTGAAGGCGACTACTCAAGTGACTCGAAGAAGAAGCCCGATCCGCTTGATGGCCAAAGAACAAGATCAAGAAGATGAGGTACAATCTAACTCAACAAGCTCGAGACACTAGTGATAGTGATAGTGTGACACACACACTTCATCACCTCTTGATCTTTATGATTCATTAGGCAAAATGATGAAAGACATTGAACACATTAAATCCTCACACACACTATTGAATGAGGAAAACAGCCTACTCAAAAGTCAAAACTCAAACTAAGGAAGGAGCCGAGTACTCTAAGTCAAATAGCATTGAAAATGAAAGTTTAAAAATGAAAATGCTAAATTAGTAGCGAGAAATTCTTTGTTATAGAAAAGAGGAGAATGACCTCAAGAATGTTATTGCCTCATTCACTAAGGCATGTAAATCATTGGATGATCTTATTATGAGTCAAAGAGAATGTAGAGATAAGACAGGCTTAGGATTTAATTTCTCTATGCCATGTCAAACCTCGAAAGTAATTTTGGAAAAAGGATCTTCAAGTCATGAAGAATCAAAAAATCCAAAACTCTAGATGTTGCACACACATTCACTCCAAAGCACATTGCTAAGCAAACGGCCTTGGTTACAAAGGAAAAGGAAAACGACCGATTGAGAGTCTTTGAAAGGACAGTGAGAAAGATTCACCGAGTCCTCAAAAAACTCCAAACAAAAATACTCAGTAAAGAAAAAGCGAGCTACCAAAAACCCTTAAATCCATAAAAGAAATACAAATGATGGGAATGGTAGAAAATATCCAAGCCAAGTGATTGGAATAATGTGAACTATCGGCATAGACTTATGGAATATAAGCCCGGATGGCAAAGGCCTAGAACTCAAAAAGGCCATTCCAAAAGTATAAGAGCTTTCATCGACACACATATGCACCTAGACACTACACTCAAAAACACCACAACTACCCAAGGAAGGCAATTGCTAAAACACATATGCGGGCATACTGAGACAAAAGAGACAATTTGTATGAACCTAGAATCCCCAAGCAATTTGCCAGGATTAATTATGATTATGGCAGCGATAGATGGCAACCTCTTAGAGTCAAATCATTTGGCTATAGGTTGGTTGGATCATCTTACAATTCTAACCCCTCGGGACCCGGACAAGCATGGGTACCTAAAACTTAATTTCCTTGATTGCGGGTTCAAGAGCAGTGAGTACCAAGGAACCTGGTACATGGATAGTGGTTGTTCAAGACATATGACAGAAATAAGAGGAATCATCAAAATTCAAGGAAGTCGAGGAGCAAAAGTCATATTTGGAGGAAACGAAGCTCTGGTGAAATAAGAGGCATTGGATCCATCAAGAGGAATGGATTAGAAATCACAGATGTTGCATATGTTGAAGGACTCAACTTCAACTTACTCGAGTATCGATCGGCTACGTGACAAGGGGTACAATGTTGGATTCAACATGGGTATGTGCCAAATCAAAGATATTGAATCAAATGAAGTGGTACTGCAAGGATGTAGACAGAAAAATATGTATGTAGTGGATTGGTCAACTGCAACACCCAGCACATGTCTACTAGCAAAGAATACAACCGAATCAAATTGGGTGTGGCACAAAAAAGTCAGTCACCTGAATTTCAAAACAATTAACAAGGCTGGCAAGAAGTCATCTTGTAGAAGGACTTCGGACTCGAGATACAAGAAGGAGAGTATATGTGATGCATGTCACAAGGAAAACAAATCAAGTCTTCATTCAAAGAAAAGACATGCCCATCCTCAACAAGAATATTGCATATACTTCATATGGATCTATTTGGCCCATGGAACCAAACGGCATAAGTGGAAAGAAATACACCTTGGTGGTGGTAGATGACTACTCAAGATATACATGGACAATATTCATGTGTAAGAAGAAAGAAACTCTACAAAAACTACCACACGGTGATGAAAAGGATTCAAAATGAGAAGAGTCAAACCATTATCAAAATAAGATCGGATAGAGGAATTGAGTTTGTCAATGGAATAATAACTCGATATTGTATTGAGAATGGTATTGGTCATGAACTATCACAGCAAGGACTCCACAAACAGAATGGAGTTGCGAGAAAGAAGGAATAGAACTCTCAAAGAAGCGGCAAGGACCATGTTAGTTAAGAGAGTTACCAAAGATTTTGGGTCAAGCAATCAACATAGCTTGCTACACCCAAAACAGATGTATGATAAATAGACAGTGACAAAGACTCCCTATGAGATCTGGATGGAAGAAAACCAAATGTTGCATATTTGAGAATATTTGGATGCAAATGCTTCATCCAAAACAATGGCAAAGACAATCTAAAGGCTTTCGATGCTAAAGTGATGAAGGTATCTTCTTAGGATACTCACCGTGAAAGCAAAGCCTCTGAAATACTCAACAAAAGAACTATGGTTACAGAGGAATCCATTCATGTAGTATTCGATGAGCCAAATATAAATGGAGAAGACATTGAAGAGTCGGTGATAAGTCAATCATCTAACCATACTGAGAAGAGTCCCTATCTTTGAAGAAAGCCGTGGAATTATCAATTCGGAAGAAGATGAGATAGTTGAATCTCAAAAACAATGGAAAATTTGCGGCTAAGTGATTACGAGAGAGCGACAATAGCAACACAATCGCAAGTCGATCAATCCACTAACTTACTTCAACTTTGATGTAAGATGGCCGAGAGACCATCAACCAGAACTTGTCATTGGAAATATAAGAGAAGGTGTCAAGACAAGATCCAGAACTCAACAAGAAGCAATGTTCACATGCTTCATATCACAAATTGAGCCCAAAGATGTGTCACAAGCATTGGACGACACACATTGGATTCAAGCCATGCAAGAAGAGCTGAATCAATTTGAGAGAAATAAAGCATGGGAATTAGTGCAAAGACCCATACATCAAAATGTTATTGGAACCAAATGGGTGTTCAGAAATAAAATGAACGAGGAAGGCTCTGTGGTAAGAAACAAAGCAAGATTGGTAGCCAAAGGATATTGCCAAGAAGAAGGAATAGATTTTGATGAAACATTTGCTCCTGTAGCAAGATTGGAAGCTATAAGGATGTTTCTTGCCTATGCAGCTCACAAGAATTTCATTGTATATCAAATGGATGTAAAAAGTGCATTTCTAAATGGCTTATTGGAAGAAGAAGTGTATGTTGAACAACCTCCAGGATTTGAGCAGAAGACTCTTGGAGACAAGGTATACAAACTCAAGAAAGCCCTGTATGGATTGAAGCAAGCACCCAGAGCATGGTATGATACTCTGTCACAATTCCTAACTGAAAATGGATTCACAAAAGGAAAAGTAGATAGAACACTTTTCGTAATTCAAGACAAGAAGAGTATCTTGCTTGTTCAAATATATGTGGATGACATCATTTTTGGATCCACTAACAAAGAGTCATGTGAAAAATTTTCAAACCTCATGCAAAGTAAATTTGAAATGAGCATGATGGGAGAGCCGACATTCTTCCTTGGACTTCAAGTGGAACAATGAAGGATGGAACCTTCATAAGTCAAACAAAATACACCGGAGATTTAATGAAGAAGTTTGGGATGGAGGAGAAGTCTTCGTAAAAATTCCAATGAACACATCACCAAAAATGGACATGGATGCGGATGGCAAGCTTTGTAGATCAAACAAGATCTGAGCACTTATTGGATCATTGCTCTATCTCACAAAGCAAGCGGGCCCGACATCACCTTTCTTTGTCAGGTGTATGTGCAAGATTTCAATCTGCTCCAAAAGAGAGCCATATGACAAAGAAATAAGAGAATATTGAGATACTTGAAAGGAAGCCAAGTAGGCTATGGTATCCAAAGAAGGTGGATTCAAGCTAATTGGTTATTGATTACTCGACTATCTTTGGATGCAGAGTGGACAGAAGAGCACTTCAGGCACATGTCAAATGCTAGGAAACAGATGATTTCCTGGTTTAGCAAGAAGCAAAATTCAATAGCCACCTCTACAAATGAGGCGGAATACATAGGCTGCGGGCAAATTGTTGTGCCCAAGTCCTATGGATGAGACAAAAATGAGAGAGATTATGAAGTTGAAGAAAAAGAAATTCCAATCATGTGTGATAACACAAGTGCAATTGCAATCACTCAAAATCTGTGTTGCATTCAAGAACAAAACATATTGATGTCGGATATCACTTCATAAGAGATCATGTTGAAAAGAAGGACATCACCCTGGAATATATCTCAACGATAAACAACTAGTGACATCTTCACAAAACCATTATGTGAGTCAAGATATGAAGAACTCAAGCATGAGTTGGGATTAATTGAACTAAGGCCGAGACACGAAAGAACCAAAGGAAAGAAATGGAACAGAAAAGGAGGTGAAAAAGAGTCAAATGTAAGTCACCAAAATCACCAGATCGGAAAAACAGGCTACACCGAGTCAACGATAGCCGAGCCGCTAAAAGAATCATGAGAAGTAGAGTTAAATCGGCTAAGAGATAAGTGAATAACTTATGAGCAAAGTGACAAAAACGCATCGTTTTGACTAAGCGGGAATGTTTTAAGAACACGTCGGCCTGACAATGATGATGTGTCTGCGACATAAAGCCGCACACCAAGCTTATGAGTGGATATAAATCTTTGCCGCATTAAATACGAGACATGAAATGCTCAATTGGCGTCGAAATCCAAGCCGTTGATTTCGATAACAATTCAAAAACCGTCTGCGCACGCCCTTTCATAAACCATATTTAAACCATTTTCGTCCGTTTCTCTCTCACACTTCTAAAACTGTTCATCTATTTCTCTCAAAAGCAAAGGCAAAATACTCTCGAAACCCTATCGATCTCCAAATCATTTTCTCGAGTTTTTCTTGAAATAATTCTGAGAAATGGCACCAACTTATGACTTTACCAAGTTGGGAAAGCAAATCCACACGGTTCGACGGTGGATTTCGACGAATGGTGAAGCGGTCGATGACACCCTGGTAAAGAAAATCGCGGAGAAGTTGGAAACGTCCGGATTAAAACCGTTTCTAACGCTTAGATTATCCGATGACCTATGTGGAGGAGGTCGCACAATTCTACGTGAATCTTTGCCGATTCACGATGAAGGAATCAAGTCATCTTTCATGGGAAGCGGTGACTATCACCGCCAAGGATTTGGTGAATATTGCTCACTACCGGCCCCGAAGAAGGAGCATCTCGAGATTAAAGAGGCTGATGTAAACTTGGGCGACGCATGGAAAGAGATAGCCAAGTCCGACGTTCTTCGACAAAATAATATACACAAAAAAAAAGAGATCACTAAGGAAGGAGGATTATCACAAATTGTTGGACATAGTTGCCAAATGTATCGACATCAAATTTGGCGGCTTTGACCAATCACAAAAGGCAAAACCGATTGTGATGGCTGCAATCATCGAAGAAAAGAAGATAAATCGGCCGAGTTTATCTACAAAGCAGACTCTGTCGAACGTAGGGAACAAGTCCTTCAAAGAAGATGGCACATTTGGAGGATCCCCGGGATATGGCCAGTGATTGGCCTGGCTATTGGAGGTGAAAGGAGTCCCTCTTAGACATGGGAAGGCTTTCCATGTTAACAAGAGGATGTTGAGCTAATCTCTCTGGTGCTCGAAGCGAGCTTACGCCAAGAGAGCCGACACCGATGGGGGGGAATCACCGACCCCGAAGAGACACAAATGCTTCCTCTCTCGGCCAAAGAAGAAAAGCGCCCTGCAGTGCCAAAAAGATCGCCCCTGCGCAAAGAAAAAAACCAAAATGCTCCTGCCCCTGCAGAGTCACTGCCCGGCCGAAAGTGTGTCACCTGCCCTTGCAGCGCGGTCGAGAAGGACTCACAAATACCTTCTCCGATCGTCAAAAAGAGGAGAACCGAGAAGCCACGACGGCTGCTCCTCGAAACAAACACCGCACGGCCCCGCCGCCCAAGACTTAGAGGACACCGTCTCGAACCAAATCCCTCTGGTACAAACTAAGAGACGAAGAAGACTTGTAAAGCGATCCGAACAGAGAAACCAAATGATCAGTCACTCGGCTAGCACAAATACCGGAGACTCAAGAAGAAGTAGTCTCCGGATGTAGTTGATGAAACAGACGAAATCTCTGAAAAGCGTCGAGAGGCAACCCGAAGACACGATGTAGCTCACACAATTTGAACACAAGCACAAGAAGAACCCAAGCGGATAGTGACGTTATGATCCTATCTCCACCTTACCCGGACATCCAAAATCGTCTGCGTGAGTGGAGAAAATGGAAGTTGAGCAAGTCAAGGAACGAGTTCCAACGGCCGAGTTCATAGAAGAAGAAGAGGAACTCGCTAAATTTCCTTGGATTAACTCTTTGTGCTCCCGCTCTGATGAAGACAAGCGCATCGACATTCTGCAGATCTACAAGGACAAGGAGAGAGAAAAACGAGCTAAAGAAGCCGAAGCACGTGAGAAGGCAAGCATCGCCTATCTCCCGCACCCACGTAACATACACATCCTCTCCTTGATGTCTTCTCGGCGATGTGACGAGGAACCGAGAATGTTTGCCGCCACGGAAGAATTGCAAATGCAAGCATTGCATGAATCAAGAATCCTTCACGAGCAAAGACTAATGGAGGGACCAGGAGAGTCCTCCGAACACGAAAATCGATCCAATGGGAGTGGTTCGAAAATAGCCACTCGTTGTTCTTCGCTACCACTTCCCACTCACTCGGAAGAAGCGATAAGGGAGTCAAGCGATGAAACGGGATAGTGGGGACTCGGTCGAGCCAACCCCTATTGAAGGTGTGCTACCACCGCCCCAACGGCTGAACCATCAATCGAAACAGTAGGGAGCTTGGAGACGAGTGACCCCATTCCAAGTCACTCGGTGGTGCGCCACCGAGGGGAAAACTCCTCCACCGCAGCGGCAAGGTCGGAGGATCTTTGCAGATGACTCCACAAAGAATGCGGGAGGCGAAGTAGAGAAAACTCAAACACAAGAAGAACGACAAGTTGCCATCAACGAAGCTCGAGGCGATTGAGACTCTCACCGAGGTGACAACCGCTCGAAGGCTAATGACGCTGCCGATGCGATCGAGGCACGAGAAGGAAATGTACCACGGGAGTTAACACTGGCGATGAAAGTGCAATCCATGGGGTTGAGACTCCAATGGATGCCACTGTAGAAGACCCTAAGACAGTGACACTTTGTCGAAAGGGAGGACCAAGACCTCGCAGCAGAGAGACTGCAAGGAAATGAAGGCCCACGGGAGGTTGAGACTTCCTGGGTAAAGCAAAAGTAGAGAACATCCCTCCTGGTATCATCGACCCATCCGAGAAGGAGATCGGCGCACTTCATGATTCCCGGACAACCCGATGTCACTTTTCCGGGATCGGAAGGCGAAGAAGAAGTGAGTCATCCCCATGACAAATCCAAAAGACTTCGATTGCGGATGTTCCAAGCACGAGCAAGTCGATCCCAAGACTACTCGTCAAACCTTTAATTTTGATGATGAGCCACCAATGGAAATCTCATCATCGTCCGATGACGCTCGATAGGCCGAGGACCGCCTCGAAATGGAGAAATCACCAGACCAACGAAGGCTGTTAAGACAAACTGAGGCTCGGCAAGCGGCCCATCTTGCACAAATGTAACCCAGTGAACAAGAGACTCGCTCGGGCTCCTCAAGGCTGCAGCGAGATCGATTCCCAAAAGAACTTCACGCGCACCGCTCATCATCGAACAGATCCCAATTGGCGGTGATGATTCTTTTGTAGAATCTTTCCCTTTCTCACTAGAGATACGAGAACTCCACGAAGAATCGAAAACGAACAAGCACGCTACTACAAACCACTCTGTTCTTCCATCGTACACCATTGTTCCACCAATTATGACTTCGATGTTGTATGGCCATCACCGCAATGTGAAAGAATCACCAAGCTTCGAGAGGTGTTCAAGGCACTCTTTCTTTGAGATTGAAAGGATGGAGAGGCATCGAGCCTCTTTGGACATGCGATTGGACAACGAGAGATGCCACCCTTACACCGATTTAAGAGGCATTACGATTCGGATAAGGGAATGGTGGCAACAAAGAAGAACAATGCGTGTGGAACAGTGAGATACTTGAGACAATTGTTCAACAAGTCTGGTGTGGAGAGCTGAAAATACGATGCAAAGACAAAGCCGAGAACACATTGAGCATATGCATGAAGCTCACACTGCCGAGATCAAGATGCTGCGAGCAACATACACATGATCTACAGCGTTTGGAAGAACACATGACAAGAAAATTCAGCCTTCTCATGGCCGAGATGAAAACCGATTTCAGAGAATCCAACGCTACTCGATCTGAATTCCGGGCTACATACAACGCAGCAGACTTGAAGCGAACTCAACCATCGAAGACTCGACTTCATGCTTGCCAAGATGTTCCCTGGGGTTCCTCTATCCTTTGATGATGCCAAAAAGGGGAAGAGGAATACCTTAAAAAGCAAAAAATCTGAAGCCGAAAAGAAAGGAGCAGCTGAGTCGGGAAAATCAGCTGAGGAAGTCTTGAAACAGAAGAAAGGAAAGCATGTTGAGGGGGAAGGATCAACAGATGTGACATTGATGATTGCACAAACCCCCCAACAAGGTCCTGTCACAGCTGACATTATAAGCAGCAAACTCCCGGTGACTCTGCCACTCCAACACTCTGCTGTATCTATGGCTGAGAAGAGAAAATCAATTGAAGCAGGGATGAAGGAAGTGGAAGGAAGAATGGATGCCAGGGTGATGAACATCTTGAAAGAACACGGAGGCATTCCAGTAGACAGAGACACCTATGCCATCTCAGATGTCGGGACAGAGCCACGATCAGTCGACGAATTTAAAACGCTCGAGTCTGAGGGATACTTTACAAATATGTCTATGGCTCAAGCTTGGGATCTGTACTGGGAAAAGGGTCTCACATTATGTGAAGAAGCCGACAGCAGCAGACAACCTAATACTCTGCTGGTCACTCCGCTGGTCACTCACCGGAAAGAAGAAGACCCAAAGACAAAGATACGCCTGAGGTAGAGGAAGAAGCGATGAGTGGAGGAAGAAGCTTGAGACCTGGCCTCTCCGCCCAAGAATATTGAATACGTAGATCCGGGGAAGAAAGGAGGGATCTCTTTGGTAGGCCGCTTGACCAAGTGGCAAATTTGAAAGTGGCAAAAACTAACGCCGAGTATGCAAAAAGAATAGAAGAAGAAAACAAGAGACAAACTCAGCTATGGGAGGAGAGACAGAAAGATTAAGAAGAGATGAAGCTGCCAGGAAGGCATATGAGAAGAAAAAAAGAAGGCGGTGATGACGAGAAGAAGAGAAGAAGATGCTTGATCAAGATGAAAGAAGGAGACAGAAAGAAGATGAAGTGTTCTTTGTCCACCCTTCGTGTATTTTACATACAATGTAAGTCTTCTGTAATAAAGTTATAAATTCTTTATTTTCAGTATGGACAATTATGTGCTCTGATACACCTTGTAAACAGTTGTGTTGAGGAACAAGAATGATATGATCAATAAAAAGAATTGATTCTGCGCATACATTCTATGTCAATACACTATCTGTATGTATCATTGCTGTTTGCATCTTTGAATGATTTAAGTTTTGGCATCATCAAAAAGGGGGAAATTGTTAGGAATTTTATTGTTTAGATTTTGATGAATGCCATGTAAAACTTAGAATAGAAAGTTGGCACCCCAATTCTTGCTGTAAAAAGTATTGTAACAATTAGAGCTGGCCAAGCTGAGTTAAGTCGCTACGCCCTAACATGCAAGAAGACAATCAAGACTTAAAGGAAAACTCTGTGAGATACAAATGAGTACGAAAGAAACAAGAGACAGAACTCGATCAAGAAGCGGTGAGATACAAATGAGTGGAACATCACCAAGACAACTCAAGAGAAGCCAAGTCTCAAGTTGAAGTGACAAAGAGTCATCCACGATTGGAAGGCGACTCTAAGTCACCTGGGAAAGCAAGGAAATGCAGTCAAGTCGAGATAATCAGTAAAGAACCGTTGCCAAATCAAGAGATTTACTTAAACAAGTAATATCTCCATACCACCTTTCTTGGAGTGCTCAGTCCCTGAAGCGTGCAAAAGGAATAAACCAATGGGAAGCACTACACCGTGTCAGAACTCTGAAAAGGTGAAGGAACAATTCATACGAGGAAATGGCAATTCCAAGGACTCAAGCCAACGATCGCAAAGTGACTTTCAAAAATAAGCCTATCTCTTCAACGGGCAAATTTTTGAAAGTTCACTATAAAAGGCCGAGGAGTTTGTTTGAGATGCATAGATGACACACACGTGAGATAAACAAGCACATTAGAAAAATCAAACAATCTCAATCCTCAAGCCTACATTTCAAGTACATCAATCCAACACTTACCTCGTGAAGGAAAGAGAACTTCAATCGGTTGAAGAGGAAAATATCGAAAACAAGGGGTCTACATTCCGGAAGGATTGTAGAAAGGTTCAAGGCTGAACCAAGTCTTAAGCTTTTGGAGGGCTTCGTGATCAAATCCAAAGAGCTTGAGCAAGTGAGTCAGTAGTAGCAAGGCAAATGCCTCTGTGAAGAAGCCGAGTCGTTTGAGAAGCCACCGAGTGATCAAGGCGTCTCGGATCGAGTCCCTAAGGATCAAGTCGGCCGTTGTGATCAAGACTTGTATCTGGATCTTACCACTTTGTAAACTGATCATTACCTAGTGGATTCCTCCGAGTTGGAGAAGAGAGGAGTAGAAGAATTACCCCATCTTCGAACCTCTATAAAAATTTTATTGTGTCATTTACATTTCATTTAAATTCTGTACTTTTAACTCGCTTATATCCGATAAATTTGCTATCCATTTGATAAAATTATAAGTACTAAATCAAGCTCTAAAAACTTGCTTAATCAAACATAAGGGTGTTAAGTCTTCCTCAAAAAACAAAACCACGATTGAGTCAAATTATAGCCAACAAATTGAGTTACTCCACTAATGCTCAAATTTGAGTCATTAAGAGATTAACTCTCTTGAGTGACTAATTCGATTGTCCATCAAGGACACAGCTTGTGTAGAACTCAGAGATTTAAAAAGACTAAATCGAAAATTTGGTAAGGTTTATTCAACCCCCCCTTCTAAACCTTACACTTACACCCCTTGGGACCTACATGTCATCATGCTCCGTGCCATCTCGACTATTGTGCGATTTTTTTGCTTTGCAACACTATTTTGTTGTGGGGTGTAACAAATTGTTAATTGTCTGTAGATCCCTTTGTCTTTATAATAATCCAAGAAGGATTTTCCGATGAATTCTCCTCATCGGTCTATCCGTAGAGTCTTTATTTTTCTGTCACTTTGGTTTTCTACTTTTTTTTGAACTCCAGAAATTTTGGAAATGCTTCTGACTTTAGCTTCAAAATGTAAACCCACATCACTGGAAAAATCATCAACGGACAATAGGAAGTACATGTTGTCATTGATGGATGGTGTTTGTGTTGGCCCAAAAATAGATGGATGCACTATCTCGAGCGGAGCTTTAGCTCTGTATGATATCTTTGGAAATGGCAAACGATGAATTTTACCAAAAATACATCCTTCGCATGTCTTGTCTCGATCTGGAATATTAGGAAGACCAAACACCATATCTTTCTTTTTCAACAAATTTAAACCTTTATAGCCCAAATGTCCATACCACAAATGCCAAAGATTATGTTCTTCTTTTGTGGTACTTTGAAGTGCAATTTTCTCAGTCAATGGCAAATTAAGAGGAAAGATTTTGTTTGAACTCATTGTAATTTTAGCCATTGTGAGATTCTTTTGTTTGTCAATAATGATACAGTGATCATTATTGAACTCCACCTTGTAATCTTTCTCAAGGAGTTGGTCCACGCTCAATAAATTTTGAGTCAAGTCAGGTACATAAAATACATCCTTGATGATACTCATTTTACCTTCTTTTGTTTGGATTTTCTCCTTTTCCTGATCTTTGCGGGATTTGCCGTCTCCGAGCTTTACTTCGGATGAATATGATTCATCGAGATTTACGAATATTTTTTTGTTTCCATACATGTGATTGATGCAACCACTGTCCACGTACCAAAATATCTCAATCTATTGTTGAGAATTCAAACATGAAAAGAATACCTGATTAGGCTCTTTTTCTTCAAACTAGTGAGGTGAACGTCGTTGCACGTGAACCAAATAATTTTATTAATTTAACTCATATTAAATCTATAAATTGGAATCAATTTTTATTATATTTTTTGTATTTATAATAAATGTCATTCATGTATTTTGATCTTAAAAGAAAGTTAGCAAAAACTAAATTTAAACTTATTTGTCGGTGAAATATGGTTAAGACATTTTGGACTAAAAAATATGATACTTAAATGATATTTTCGCTCAACAAAGTACAATGAATATTAAAAAAACTGGTGAGTAATCTATATAAAAGTTTAAAAAATATATATTCAAGACGAGTTTTAAATTAATGCATCTTGTTTATTTTTTGAGTGTCTACTTATTCTTCATACTCAGCTTTGAGATTTTTTTGCAATTTGTTTTTAATACACTTTTAGCCCAGGCATGATTGGTTAACGTATGGATGTATTTCTCTTTTACTCCATTTTCTAATGTGTATTATCTTTTAAATCGGTTTGACTACAAGATTCAGTTTTTCATTCATCGCATGTGCCTCTTTTGTTAAGAACGATAAGAAAGTAAATTTCTATTTTATGTTTAAAAGCTTAGCTCCCGTACATATTTTGATTCATGTTCTCCTTTTTTTTATATTTAAGTACATATCTTGGGAGGGGAGGGATGATGGGAATCAAATCTCACACCTCTAGCCGGGATGGAAGTATTTACCACTCGACCATTATCTAATTTTTTTCATGTTCTCCAAAATTAAATTAATTATTTATATAACAAAACTAAAGATAAAATAGACTAATCAATTGTAATTGAAAACAGTCAATAAATTAATTCAGTTTGAAAGAATAGTCATATTTATATATCAAATAAACGACATAACCACATCATAGAAATCAAAATTATTGAGTGTCTAACAATATTTATGTTCTATTATATTATCATTAAGAGCATGCACGACATCATAAATTTATTATTTCCACATAATTTTTTATTATTGAGTGTCATGATGTGAGTAATTGTTTCTAATTTTTGTATCAAAAATTAGTTATGTAATATAGTAATGACAAATTTAATAGCAGTAAAAATTATTAATTAGTACATTGAAATAAATTATATGAAGAACCTCAATTACGTCTTTTATGTTGTTTTCTTTCAAAAAATTACTTTACATTCTAAAAATTCAGAGCTTTACAACAAAATTATAGAATATAGAATATAATAATCCAAAAGCGTGTGTCAAATAACCTCCTCACTTTTTAGATGTCAAGTTCTATGCATGTGACATTTTCGAGCAAAATATAGGTCTCAATTTATTATGTTTTTTTTTTGTTGTTGTTGTAAAATCAGAAAAAACATCATATATAAATTGATAGGCTATCTTTTTATTGTCTTAAGCATAAAAAAATTTATTTTATTTATTTTAACTTTGTCGGTGAGCATCTTTCAATGTAGCATAAAATTTACAACACAATTCACAAAAGTATAATGCATGTATTTGAATGCTTAAAATGTTAAAAATAAATATCTTTATACATTTAAATCTTCGACCTAATATTAAATCAATTTTACCAGATGATGAATTTGATGTTGAAGAATGTCAATATATACATTTGAGCATTTGATTAAAGGATTAATATCATCCATATATAGACTTTTATATATGAATGTTTAGAATTTTACTTTTGAACTTTAAAGAAGGGAATAAATATAACTTTTCGAATCTTACTCAAATTATTGTTCTTTTTTGTCTCTTGATATTCCACCACAACTTTTTATTTAATAATATTATGTATATATATTGTTATTCATAGATAGACTTTTATTTAACAAAATAAAATATAATATGAAAAAAAATAAGAAAAAAGGTTAAAAGTAAAGAGGATTAAAAAATGGTATGTCCGTCATAGTAAAATTTAGAAGAAAAACATGAAAAATGTTATTTAGATGTTTGTTAATTTAACATTTACGATAAAATCTAGTTGCACTTGAAAAATATACATTTTCAAAATTAAATTGTTAAAGAGAGGGACATGTTTTAAAATGCATAACTATAAAAATAACGTCTGATCAAAACTTAAATTATTACTTTAATAATACATATATATGTACACTACAAAATGCGAGATCAAAATCATAATTGTTTTTTTATATATAAAAATTAAAGTATAGTGCTTATTGTTAGTCCAAGTGGCTACGATAATCTAGAGGGGGGTGAATAGATTATGCCGGTTTTTCGCAAATCGTCCTCTTTTTGAAATGAACAAGTAAATGACAAGAATGTAAATGCGAAAATTAAACAACACTCGTCGATTTAAAGAGGTTCAATCCACCTAGGGCCTAATCCTCTACCACCCCAGTATCTCCGGGATGGATTTCAAATAGAAAAAAAGATTTTATTAATTACCACAATTAATACAACACCACCTTTGAAGATTACCACAATCTTCTTACAACACCTTCAAGGAGATTACCACAATCTTCCTTCAACACCTATGAAGAGTACCACACTCTTCAACACCTAAGATCACCCAAGTGTGTTCTTACCACAAGAACACTAACAAGGATATCTTGTTTTGGATGATAGAAAAATTCAAGATTACAACTCAATAAATGAAGTATACAAACTTTGAGTGCAAGTGTAATCAAGAATGAAAACCCTAGACCTCAAGATTGTGCAAGTGCAAGAACTAGGCTATTACAACAAGAGTGTAAAAATGAAAGCTTGGAGAATTTGCAGATTTCTTGTTGTGTGTTTGCTTGTATGTGTTCTATTTTTGTGTCTTCAAATCATCCTCTATTTATAGGAGAGTCTTCATAGACATAGGCCCCTCCTTCTTCACTTTTGTCTACAAAAAGAGGATCACAAGATGTAGAAATATTGTACAAAAATCAAAAGCAAATCTTGCTGATAAGGATTCCAATGGTAGAAATTTTGCTGTCAAATTATTAACAGGGCGACCGGTCACCCTATAGAAAATTTTGAACGTTAGATGCACTTAGTGCGATCCAGTGCGTTCGGAGGGGGTCAACCCGGTCAAGGGGTGCGATCGGTCGCCCTATGGTGCAACCGTCGGCCGGCCGCCCCGACCGGTCCCCCCCCTCATTTTTCAACTCCAAGACGCTTCTTTCAAGTTTTTCTTTCTTCAGTGCACCGGTCGACCTTTTGCTCGACCGGTCAACCTCCAACTTGAAATGTTGTCCGATTTTTGGTCAAAAATAAATTGGGAGTATTTGGACAACATTTAAAACATTGTTTTGGTATAAAAACTCATTTAAACAAAATCATCAAAATCTTGATAAAAACATTTATCTAACAAACTCCCCCTTTTTGATGATTACAAACCAAACCAATTTTAGGAAGTCGATTTTAAAAACAAAACATATTTTTCGGTCTAAAGCATCAATCCATTACAAGCTAGATTTACCATAAATAAAACACACAAGGATAGGAGCAAATATTTTTAAAAAACATTTTTGCACAAGCTCTCCCTATCAACATGCATAACAAAAATAAGTAGAAGCAAACAACTACAAGCTAAAGGCTTGAATTTCATGAGCTTAAAAGCTCCCCATGTCACAAATACATCATTAGTCAAGCAAAAAAGTCCACAATACATCAAATGGACTAAATAATATTCACAGCTTTTGGTTTTTGAAAGCCCTAGCTTATAGCTTTTCTTGCGAGCTTATTTTTACTTCTTTAAGCATATGAGCGATTTTCTTGTTTACCCCCCTTTGGAATCATCAAAAAGAGTGTTAGCACAATAAAAACATCATACAATTATATCAAAGTGCGCAATTTTATCGATTTATCGAGCGTTTTGAAAATTGAAGCTCAAATTCCAAATAAAAGGAAAAAATTGATCATTTGATTTTTAAAAGCTCATTTGATTGATAAAACATGATCTCAATAGTTATATAAGACATTTGAAAGCAAATGAGTCATGTAAATGTTGAAATTTTCTTTGAGATAATTTATCGAACACGTTGTGGGCGTTAAAAATAGAAGAAGTCGTATATAGCCCTTGTAAATGAATCAAGCCAAAAAATTTCATCACCAAATCAGTTCAAACACAATTCAATACATCATAAATAATAAGCTCATCACAATCATATGAAACTTCCATCAAAAATATAACAAATAAGTCACAATCTCAAGGGTTCAACCCAATTGAGCAAAGGAAGTAGAATTCTTACCATTCAATCGGTAAAGATGAGCAATGATGATGATAATCGAGCCTAATTAAGTCCAAGATATGAAATGGATACAAGAAAATAAATTTGAAGTGAAATTTGTGTGCAATTGGCGAAGGGGACGAAAAATGGCAAAAATGAGTTAAAATGGCTAAGTATGAAGACAGAACCATTTTTAACCAAAAAAGTGGCAGTGGGCGACCGGTTGGGGGCTAGGGCGACCGGTCGGCCTTAGCCCAATCAGCCCACTGTACATTTTGATTTTGCAAAATCCGAAGTTTCAACCAAAAATCCGATTTTTCGCCCCTAAGTTTTAAAAACGTGCAAAATGCAAATATAAACCTCATTCAATATGCATTATACCTAATCAAGCTCGTATCGACACAAAAGTCTCGGAATATAGCGGTTTTGTAAAAATATCCGCCAATTGATCTTGAGATGGTACGAAAGATATCTCAATTTTTCGTTTAGAAACACAATCCCTTAGAAAATGATGTCGAATCTCAATATGTTTAGTACAATTATGATGATCCGGGTTTTGAGCAATATTTATAGCGGATATGTTATCACAAAAGATAGGAACGCTTTCAAAAGAATATTTGTAATCCGCTAAAGTTTGTTTCATCCAAAGCAATTGAGTACAACAAAAAAGCCGCGGAAATATATTCGGCTTCGGCCGTTGAAACTTAAACACAATTTTGTTTCTTTGAAAACCAAGAAACTAGGCAATCACTTAGAAATTGACATGATCCGGAAGTACTTTTACGATCATCAATATTTCCCGCATAATCCGAATCACTATAACCTTTAAGAGAAAAATTTTCATTCTTTGGATAAAATAAACCATATTGAATAGTGCCTTTCAAATATCGAAAAATCCTTTTAACGGCACTCATATGAGATTCTTTGGGATTACTTTGACAAAGAGCACATGGGCATACGGCATGAAGAATATCCGGTCTACTTGCGGTTAAATAAAGTAAACTACCAATCATACCTCGATATTTGGATTCATCAACCGGCTTGCCTTTTTCATCTTTGTCAATCTTGACGTTTGTTGCCATTGGGGTAGGGACGGTTCTTCCTTCTTCAATGCCAAACTTCTTCAAAAGCTCATTTATATATTTTGATTGTGAAATATAAATTCCTTCTTGGCATTGCTTAATTTGAAGTCCAATGAAGAAGTTGAGCTCCCACATCATGCTCATTTCAAATTCACCTTGCATTAACTTAGAAAATTTCTTGCACAAGGATTCATTAGTAGCACCAAAAATAATATCATCAACATAAATTTGCACTAATAAGCAATCTTGCCCTTTTTCAAATACAAAGAGAGTAGTATCAACTTTACCTCTTGTAAAACCATTTTGCAAAAGAAAAGAACTAAGTCTATCATACCATGTATGGGGTGCTTGTTTCAAACCATACAAGGCTTTTTTAAGTTTATAAACATCATTAGGCCTAGAAAAATTTTCAAACCCCGGAGGTTGTTTTACATAGACTTCTTCTTGAATAAGACCATTTAAAAATGTGGATTTCACATCCATTTGGTAAAGTTTGAAATTTTTAAAACAAGAATAGGCAAGTAAAATACGAATAGCTTCTAAATGTGCTACGGGTGCAAATGTTTCATCATAATCAATACTTTCTTCTTGACAATAATCTTGAGCTACTAACCTTGCTTTGTTTCGAACAATATTGCCTTGGTCATTGAGCTTGTTCCGAAATACCCATTTTGTACGAATAATTGTTTGAGATGGAGGACAAGGTACTAGTTCCCATACATCATTTCTTTCAAATTGATTCAACTCCTCTTGCATTTCTAAAAGCCAATCCTCATCTTCAATAGCTTCCTTAGCATTTTTAGGCTCTTTTTGAGATATAAGAGCTTTCTCGGCAAATTTTCCTCGAGTCATTACTTTATCAAGGGGATCACCAATAATAAGATCTTTTGGGTGATCTCCCTTAAATTTCAATGCTACGGGAAGATCCGAAGTATCACCTTTGTCTTCTTGAGGAACATTTGAGCTTGAAGGTTGATCATTTTGAGCATCATCTTGAACAATGGGTTCAACAATATCCTCTTCATCACTTTCATCATTGAGTATCCTTTCAACACCCGAAGCTTCATTGAATTTGACATGGATGGACTCTTCAACAACCTCACTAGTCTTATTGTAAACCCGATATGCTTTGCTCTTGGTTGAGTACCCCATAAATATTCCTTCATCGGCCTTAGGATCAAGTTTGTCTAATTGATCCTTAGTATTCAAAATAAAACACTTACATCCAAATATTTTGAATAACTAATATTTGGAGTTCTTCCTTTCCAAAGCTCATATGGAGTTTTATTCATTTTAGGACTAATATAAACTCGATTAATGACATAGCAAGCGGTACTTACGTCTTCGACCCAAAATATTTTGGAAGTGAAAATTCATTGAGCATGGACCGACTCATTTCTTAAAGTGTCCAATTTTTCCTTTCGGCTACTCCATTTTGTTGAGGTGTCCTTGGAGCCGAAAAATTGTGACTATATCCCTTGGTTTCACAAAAGACTCTAAATTCTCCATCAAATTCTCCACATCGATCACTTCGAATAGACTTAATAGTATCTTCCTTTTCATTCTCAATAAGTCTACACAACTTAACAAACTCATTAATGGCATCGCTTTTATTTGTAAGAAATTGTTAAGTTGGTATTTTACCAACTTATTTGAGTTTTTTAGAATAGAATTTGGTTTTATTTTGGGTGTCTTTAGAGTCACTAGAGTCCAATTTATTTCAATTAGAGTCGATGTAGAGTCAATACAGATTTGGTAGCCGAGAAATGAAGAAAACGATGAAAAACGGCTTGAAGAAAGAAGAAATCGCGTATAAAGAAGGAAAAAATCGCACTTTGGCCAAGGACGGGCGGGCGCTGCAGCGCCCGGCCCTGGGCGCCGCAGCGCCCGTGACAGGGAATGCAGGTTGGACGAAGGCGTGTGGGCGCTGCAGCGCTCGGGCGGAAAAATTCCAGGTAAGTTGGCGGGCGCCGCAGCGCCCATGCGCGGGCGCCGAAGCGCCCGTGCGATAGATGCAGGAGAATTGCTGGCGCCGCAGTGGCAGCACCCATGCGCGAAAAATCCTATGTTCACCTACCCCCTTCTTGGACTTTTGTGTACTATAAATACCATCCTTGGGGCTTGAAATTTGGGCATCTTGGAACCCTTGGGAAGACAATAAAAACAGCTACAAGACAAGGAAGAAGAATTTGAGCATTTTGAGAAGAATTTGGAGAAGAAGATTGGAGGCTTCTATCATCTAGAAATAGAGAAGATCCCTCAACTCTTGTTCTTATTTTATTGATTTCTTCATATCTTGTAAGATGTATTGTTGTATTTTCATGGATTCATTTTCTTTAATCATGAGCTAAACACTATAATTCTAGAGGATTGATGTAATCTATGTTTGAACTTATGTTTTGAGATTGTGGTTTGTCAATTTAGATCTATCAATTTATTTGTGCTATTTGGATCTATTGCTTCTAAATTACTTGATCAATAATTTAGATTGTTTGGTGTATTTGATTTGACACTTGAGAGAGGTAATTGAATACATGACCTTGGAATAGCATAACCTAGGATTTCATAGAATTGAGAGATTTGTGAATCCTTTGAAGTCATTTATCAAGATTCATAGCTTTTATTGAGATTTTGATTGGTGATTTTTATAGAGATATTGATTTCCCAATTGAATCTAAAATCATTGGCACTTGAGAAAGGGAATGATTATTGTAGAAATCTTGACTTATAAATTGATAATTGATGATTGATAAACCATATTGACAATATAAGGGATAACTAGATTCATCATACCTCTAGAATTCATTTAATCATTTGGATAAATTCATTGATATTTTCATAGTCTTAATTTATTTTTTCGTATTTTTAGTATAATCAACTCCATCAATTATTGAATTTCTAAATAAAGTTAGACTATTATATTATAGTACTTAGCGATAATTCGATAATTATTCCCTGTGGATTCGACAACCTTACTTCTCTATATTAAAACTTGACACCGTAGACTTGCGGTTAGAAAAATCTCTAACAGAAATAGAGCCCAAGTATATCTAGAAAAATCATCAACTATAACAAAAGTGTAATGTTTTTCACTTAGACTTGTCGTACCAATATCCCTGTACAAATCTAAATGAAGAAGTTGTAGAGGCTTGGTTGTGGAAATTTCATTTTTGGGCTTAAAACTACTCTTAACTAATTTGTTCTTTTGACAAGTGTCACATAAGCCAAGATTTTCAAAATTCAATTTGGGTAGTCCTTTTACATGTTGGTTTTTGTAAATATTTTTCAAATTATTGTATCCAACATGTCCAAGTCGCCTATGCCATAAACACATTAAATCATTATTGGCGACAAGACAAGAAACATTTTGACTAATCAAATCACTAGTACAAATTTTGTAAAGATTGCCTTTTCTATTTGCTTCACAAATAATTTCATCATTTTTGAGAATAAGGCATTTTTCTTTATTGAAAACAACATTATAATTTGAATCACAAAGTTGGCTAACACTTATCAAATTAAACTTAAGCCCATCAACTAATAAAACATTACTAAGAGAGAAAGAAGAATTACCAATGTCTCCATTGCCAATAATTTTTCCTTTGCCATTGCCGAACATGACCATACCCTCTTCTTGGAGCTTGATGTTGGTAAAAAGTTCTTTCTTTCCGGTCAAATGGTGTGAACACCCGCTGTCCACTAGCCATTTTGAATCATCCATAGTTGTTATAGCCCCTATGACCTACAAAAGAATTATTTTTAGGTACCCTATAGTTTTGGGGTCCATGGGGGTTAGCCTTGAGACCTTTGGGTCTCCAAACAAAGCTAAAATTATTCTTCAATTTACAATGCTTAACATAGCGATCAACTTTACCACAATAAAATCAAATAAGATTATGGGCACTACTAGCACGTACAAAAATCGGACCTTTGTCTTTTTTCTTTGAAAGAGGTTGAAAAGGTTTATAGCCAAGTCCTAATTTAGAATGCTCACCTCTTTGTGCATCTAAAAGTTTTGTAACTTTATCCGTACTTAAGTTAAAACGATGCACATCCTTTTTCAAACATTCAAGATCATTTGTGAGCGTTTATTTTCGGTTTCAAGAGTACGGACTTTAGTAAGAGTAATAGCATGAGCTTTATCAAGAGATTCATAAGAAGTAAACAATTTATCCTTTTCTAATTTAAGCTCTTTATGCTCCCTTTTTAAAGCCTTGTATTTAACAATCAAATTTTGAAATTCATTTTGTAATTCATCAAAATCACATTGTAAATCATCAACTAACGAAGAGGATGAAGCATTAGAGCGTACCTCGTTGTTTCGTCATCTATGGCCATAAGACCATGTTCGGATTCTCCTTCTTCATCGGTTGTTTCAAGTAGTTCATCCCAAGTTTTGACTTCCGCATTTAGAGCCTTCTTTTTCGGAAAAGACTTCTTCTTCTTTTGTTCCTCCTCCTCGAGCTTTGGGCAATCGGCTATGAAGTGCCCGGATTTTCCGCATTTAAAACACGATTTGTCTCTCGGTTTTCTCGCCTTATTTTTATTCACAAATTTTGCAAATTTACGAACAAGTGCGGTCGTCTCCTCATCATTCTCATCAATATCATAGTATGCATTATTAGAAGAAGATGCAAGACCTTTAGGGTTTGCATACCTGATTGATTGATGGATGGTTTGGAATTTTTCCTCTCCTTGAGATAGACTTCGTAGATGAGGAGGTTCCCGATGAGCTCATTGAATTTGAGTGTCTCGAGATTTTGTGCTTCCGTGATAGCCGTTTCCTTTTCGGACCATGAGCCGGGAAGAGCGTTCAATGCCTTGGTCACCTTGTCTTCTTCGGAGATGACCTTTCCAAGAGCAGCAAGAGGATTGACAATGTTGTCAAGCATTTACACCATTTTTTATATGCTTTCACCATCATGCATATTGAACTTTTCAAAGTCTTTCACAAGCATTGTTTTTCATGCTTGTTTCACTTTCTTTGTGCCCGCATAGATGGTTTCTAATTTTTCCCAAACTTCATGTGCCGACCTTATGCCTCTTATACGATTATACTCGGTAGCGGTAAGAGAGCAATGTAAAATATTTAAGGCCATATCGGTTAGAGAGATAGCCTTCTTGTCATTTTCATCGAACTCCTTGAATGGTTTAGGAACCGAGGTGCCGTCCTCCAATTTCTTAGTTGGTTGATCAACTCCTTCAATGACCACATTCCAAATATCAAATCCGCACCCTTGTAGAAAGCACTCCATACGGTCTTTCAAAAATGCATAGTTGTTGGCGTCGAATAGTGGTAGCATGTTGGTGGAGCCGCTGGTGGTGAGGTAGCTTTCGTTCATAGCCATGGATCTTTCCTCTTTACTCTAAACGAGCTAGCCAAAGAGTTTGGCTCTGATACCACTTGTTAGTCCAAGTGGCTACGATAATCTAGAGGGGGTGAATAGATTATGCCGATTTTTCGCAAATCGCCCTCTTTTTCGAATGAACAAGTAAATGACAAGAATGTAAATGCGGAAATTAAACAACATTCATCGATTTAAAGAGGTTCAACCCACCTAAGGCCTAATCCTCTACCACCCCAGTATCTCCGGGATGGATTTCAAAAAGCAAAAAAAGATTTTATTAATTACCACAATTAATACAATACCACCTTTGAAGATTACCACAATCTTCTTACAACACCTTCAAGGAGATTACCATAATCTTCCTTCAACACCTATGAAGAGTACCACACTCTTCAACACCTAAGATCACCCAAGTGTGTTCTTACCACAAGAACACTAACAAGGATATCTTGTTTTGGATGATAGAAAAATTCAAGATTACAACTCAATAAATGAAGTATACAAACTTTGAGTGCAAGTGTAATCAAGAATGAAAAGCCTAGACCTCAAGATTGTGCAAGTGCAAGAACTGGGCTATTACAACAAGAGTGTAAAAATTAGAGCTTGGAGAATTTGCAGATTTCTTGTTGTGTGTTTGCTTGTATGTGTTCTATTTTTGTGTCTTCAAATCATCCTTTATTTATAGGAGAGTCTTCATAGACATAGGCTCCTCCTTCTTCACTTTTGTCTACAAAAAGAGGATCACAAGATGTAGAAATATTGTACAAAATTCAAAAGCGAATATTGTTGATAAAGATTCCAACGGTAGAAATTTTGCTGTCAAATTATTACACAGGGCGACCGGTCACCCTATAGAAAATTTTGAATGTTAGACAGAATTAGTGCGATCCAGTGCCGCTTCGGAGGGGGGTCGGCCGGTCAAGGGGGGTGCGGCCACGTCCGCCCTAGGGTGCGACCAATCGGCCCTGCCCTGGACCGGTCCCCCTCCGTCATTTTTCAACTCCAGTACGTTTTGTTTCAAGTTTTTCTTTCTTCAGGTACCGGTCGACCTTTTGCTCGACCAGTCAACCTCCAACTTGAAATATTGGCCGATTTTTTGTCAAAAATAAACTTCAACAGATACTCCAAAAAATTAGTAAAAATATTTTAAATCAATTTGGAGTATTTGGACAACATTTAAAACATTATTTTGGTATAAAAACTCATTTAAACAAAATCATCAAAATCTTGATAAAAACATTTATCTAACACTTATATCTTCAAAGAGACTCAGGATTTAAAGGTGACTAAAATCAATTACTTTTGTTGATGAAATTAATATTTAAGTTATAATGAACAATATATTTTCAAAATCATGTTTATTTTTGAAATAAGAAAGAATATTTTAGTTTGATCCATAAATAAACGTTTTGATAAATTTTTTCACTCAAATGTAATGTTGTGGTCGCCACCTAAAATTCAAATATCAAGTAAGTTTTATACTTATTTTGCATAACTTAATACAATATTTTTTAAGTAAAAGATGAGCATATTAACATGTAGGTTATAAAATATGTACTTATGATATAATTGTCATATTATTATTTTTTTTAGTTTTTCTTAGCATATATATATATATATATATATACAATTCTTTAAATTTTCTGGTTTTGATTCTTGTTTCCATATTATATTACATTTTTTTTTGTTAAGCAAGATTATTTCACTACCTAAATAATATAATACATATCTTTTTACCTAAAACTATATAATTTATTAAGGGTGTATGTTTTAAGCAAAGCTAAGTATTGTCATACATGTTAAAATATACATATGTAAGTGATTATTATATATATACATATATACCACTTTAATTGTATTTTATTTAAATCTATTTTAATTTATTATATTAGTTTTTATTTTTTTAAATCAAAGTCTATTTATTGATGCAGTTTTGTTTTCAACCAATACACCTCTATATAAGTAATAAATGAAAAAACTACCATAAAATAGAAAGTCCAAATAGGAACAATAATTTCATTCTAAATTAAAATTTCTGATATGTAAAATAAAATAAGATTATTAAAAGTCATATTGACTTCTTATTTAAAATTTAAAAATAAAATATTTTGCTACAATAAAATAACTTATTTTCTTTTTTTATCCAAACTTGTTAGACCTTTCATCCTATTAATTAAAAAATTATTATGCCAAGAAAAATAAAATTAAAATAAAATATATATTTTCCTGCTCTCTATACCTCCATATTAAAATATAATTTATAATTGCATTTTGTTAAGTTTGAGAACAAATATTTATCCTTTTAAGTATATTTTATAATTAATTTCATGTTTTTATTATCATATTTACTGGGCTTATTTAACTAAAAGAATATTCAATGATATATTATTAATTGATAAATGAATCTAAATTATAGGTTTGAAAGTTCAAATGGTGCATCATAAAAAAATAAATAATTGCATAAATAAATGTTAAAGAAAAATTAGTTCTCAATTTTCAGTTTAGCCTCAAAATTCTTAGTATTAACTGTTTTATATTATTATTGTAATTTTTGTTGTAAAATTATTTTTCTTTCATTTTTTATTTATTTAGTTTTACAATAGAGATATATATGTCAACCCTTAAAAAAGTAAAAAATTATAAATTTTAGAGATTTAAAATATCATTTCATTAATTTCAAATACATAACTCTTAGCCAAGTTTATTTCATTTTTAAATTTTAGAGTATGTACTTATAATATATTTGTTTTGCAAATTTAATTTTACATTGTCACAATGATCGAGTTTTTTTTATCGAAAGAATACATGTATAAAATAAACTAATAATTGAATCTAAATCATGTTGAACCGCATATCCATTATTACGGGAAAAAACATACATAAAGATTAATGAATAGATCTTAGAAAAAAAATAATATTTATTCAAAATTTTAGTAAAAATTTATATTTAACTTATATATCTTAAAAACTAATTATTTGTTTATGGGAAAAGCATAAAATTCCTTGAAATTTTCAATAGTCTCGAATTTCCATCTTCCCATACCAAAAAATGTATCATTTACTCCAACCAAAAATAATATTATCTCAAAATTTAGTTTGTGTGATAGATGATAAATTTATTATGTAATACCCCAGTCTTTCACTACTCACTAGGCCAATATAATTCATGCATTATATGTTGGGCATGTGCTATTTGCATAATCTGATTATTTTATACGGCATGACCAGTTCTATAATTTTGAAAAACTCACTAATAATGATTAGCCGTTAGATTATTAATTTAAATATAGTAAAAGAGAAAGAAAGAAAAAGAAAGCGGGGTCTGATATAAATATATAGTACGTATATAAGTTGCTACTTAAAGGTGATACACATAAAGTGATAGTTAAAAATATTATTTGAGAATAATAGTCCCCTTTAAAGAACTAATAATAATTATTATTATTATTATAATAATGATGTAACATATAAATATATATATATAAACATATAGCTATACGTAACCATAGGATCACAATGGATTTATATATTTATAGATTAATATGAATGAATAGATTTTCTTCAAACTTTATGTGGCCAGATGGATATTGTATGTGCATCTCCATGTGTAAGACTGCACCGCCTCATTTTATTAATATAAGATACTTGAATACTTATCTATAACATGAGAACATGCATGAGAACACACCTACATGACCTTACTCCTCTCGACGGCCAAAAGTTTCTTGTGAAACGGATTATCAAGTTATAGCCGTGTGAAGGTAAATATTTATTATTGTCCATGTAATACGATTGGCATCCTATGAATTTGGAATCAAGAGGTTTTGTTTAATGAATTGAGTCAAGATTAAATTTTTGGTGAAGAGTGTTATTGTTTGGTGTAGAGAACCCCACTGGTGTTCAATAATCTAATTAGGCAACCAAATCTATGTAGAAATTCATGTGGGGGTTTTGAGAAATATAAAATCTTGTGGCTATGACTTTAAAGGAGATTAATATTCTAGATTTTCAATTTAGTGGACTTGGATTCTATGAGTATTTTGGGAGTAGAACCGAGTTTAGTGTCAAATCATTATGGTGTTGTATATTAATAATTATTACAATAATAATAATATTTGAAAATCAAGTTAAAGGTTAATTCTAGAGAAACAAAAGAGAGAAAAAGAATTGAGGCCTAATCAATATAAATATAACTAAGATAACTCTTAGCCATACATGGATATAAACCTATTTATACACTCACAAGTTGCCATAAGTAAAAGAACGAGAATTGTCATTTATATGCCTGAAATTGGTAAGTTTATCACCCCTCAATCCTTCAGTTGACTTAATTTAATTTTTAAAGTTACATGTTGCATATGGAGTTGAGAGAAACCAGTTATCTTGAAGCATTAATTCAATTTCTTTCTTATTTGAAATATATGGATATGGTTACTGTATGAATGAATTGATGGATGGGTGATGTAAGAAAAACTATTCATGAAGTAGAAATGTTGGAAATGTTTATGTGTATGGATATAAAATTGCAGAGATATAAATAGAAGTTAAGTTTTAAATTCTGGAAAATTCAATTCTTGTAAGGAGAAATAAATTAGTAAATAAATAATAATAATAATAATAACAATTCAAATTTGCAGGGGTGTATTTTGTTTTTCTATTAGACTATGAATACTCTTTATATTAGTTCTAGGATTTTGTATGTAATACTTAGGAACCTAATCAGGTGTTATTATAAGTCACCAATTAATTGAGTGTAAATTTATTTAATTAAAATGAGTTAGTTAATGGTGCAATTGGTAAGTGATTCTTAAAGCTAGCTCTCATTTATTTTTAGTTTAATTTAGCTAATATGAAACAAGGTTACTTATATGTTGATAACAATTTTAGTATATTCTGAAAGCTCTCAACTTACCTTAATGACATTTAATGAGCAGGTGATAGACTTGTGGGATATCCTATGTGAAGCCCTCGATTTTTATTCGAACATGTACTTGTATCACGTATCGTCTTTGTACTATTTGACAATTCTACCGCGTCGCTTTGACGGGTAAATATTAATGATAAATATATTTTGCATTTAATTCTTTTAATTTCTATTTGTGATCATAATCATTTATTAATTTTAATTCGCATTTATGATCACTTGGTTGATCATCATTATTATTATTGGTGTATTATTAGTCACCTTAGAATTTTAAGAGACTATTTATTTTAGGGATTATAATTTATAGAATTAAGAATTCGATTTAGATTAAGTGATCATGAGACTTATAAGTGATCAAGGACATCACTAATTATTTTGGAGATTGATATTTATTCATCTATTATCATCAATTTTGGAAAGAAAAATATATGGAATTACCAAAATACCCTTAGGGGACGGCATTGGTGTAATTTTTGGTGTAGAAATATCTCTCAACTCTTGTACATGTACACCTTGTGTATTCCTCTTGTGTATTTATACACCATTAATTCAAACCTACATCTTAAATTAATCCCACCATTTCAATCATCCAATTGGTCAAACAAGACCAAATTAAAAATTTCCCCTAAGCTTAGCATTTTGGCCCATTGTCCCTAATAAAGATACCTAAATATTACTTTCTTCCCCAATTCCCTCAATTATTACTCTAACTTATCATTTAATCAAAACAAAACAAAATTTTTATTCTTCCCATTTCATTTCACCAACACCAAATTTCTTCTAAGTCTTGAAATTCCTCTTACCTCTCTCTAAAAATCCTCCTACATCTCTCTACCTATTCTTCATCTTCTTCACTAACACTTAACCAAAACTTCAAGAATTCATCTCCCATTTTCTTCAAAAATTCGAACCATATACACTACACAAGGTAAGAAATTTTCTTCTTCAATCTATTCTTATACCTTCTAGCTCACCTCTTTCACCTTCTAATTTAAGTTTGATTTTTGAATTTGAGGTATACCTAGAAGACCTTTGAAGAAGTTAAGAGACTAGTCATCTTGAAGAAAAATTGTGAAGAAGTTGGTATAAGGTAAGAAATGGAATTTTTAGTACACTTTCTTCTTCTCTTTCTATTTTCCAAATTTTTACACTCCATTTTCATTTTTGGAGTTTTAGGGGCTGACCTTGGTGGTTGACATTAAGGGTGACCAAAACCTTATACTTGGAAGCCATTACTAGTCACATTTTACTCACTACACAAGGTAAGTGTAGTATTTCCAATTTTCTCACTATCTTCTTCTTTTCCCTAAATTTTTAACCACATTCTTATAACTCCTATATTTTTTTGATATTCCTTGACTTAGGGGCTGACCTAAGTCATTCCTTCACCGAGAGAGATTTATCCCATTTTCACCAACAAACCGATCTTTAAGGTGGGTGGAAAAATCCTTTCAACTTCTAGGTGTTTTAATTCATGAAAATGCATGTAGTATTTTGTTATTGAGCATTTGAGATATATATTATGTATTGCATGCTATTTTCTTGTATCAAGTTGAAAAATTTCTCAAGTGTTGCTCAAAATGCGATTTACCGAA
>JABTTQ020001798.1:0-50000 GCA_016081115.2 Rehmannia glutinosa | reverse complement strand
AATTAGGACATACATGTACACTTTATTGTCATATTTGATAAATTCTTGTATGAGATGGATATGTATGTTTATGACTCTTGAAATATATGTTTTGAATGACCTATAACCTGGACAAGTCGAGCATAATTGGTTAAATTTCGATTTTTGGACTTAAAATGCAAAAATGGAAAGTTGGTGGACTTAAGTGCAAGAAAATAAAACTTAAGGGACCTCTCTGTAAATTTCGATTTTTGGGACTGTACTCAGGTTCAAAAATGTTGTTTTGACATTTTAATAAATTTTTAAGAGTTTTTAGATAAATAAAATCAACCCTCAAAAGCCCAAGGACTAGATTGTAAAATTTGAGAAGTTTAAGGGCTATTTTGCAAATTTCGAAACTGTACCAGATCCTAAATTTAAAATTTGAAATTTTAACTCTTAAGGGACTGGAAATAACATATTTTATGTGTATTCCAAAAATCCAAGTGTTTAGAGCTTGGAAAGTAATTTTATAAAACTTGAGGGACCAAATTGTAAAAGATTAAACTTGAGGACCCAAATGAAACTTCCAAGACTTATACAGCCCATGTACCTGGAAATACTAATTTACCTATAACATAATTATATTTTGGACCCAAGGTTCAAATTTCATAACAATTGGACCCCTAAAAGCCTTAAAGGCAATTATTTCAAAATGGGACAAAAATGAGATTTTCAAAAGTTAAGGGACCTATACTTATGACGTTTTAAAACTGTTTTTGTTCCAATATCCCACTAACCTTAGTGACATTTTCCAACTGGAATCACATTAAAAGCCCTCCCGGTTTGTGAGTTCCGATTATTTTAAACTTAAGGCCCGAAATGACAATTTTAACAAATTTGGGGCCAATGTGAGAATTTTATAAAAACTCGACCTCAAAACTTTAAAAACCTGAATCTCTGAACAATTTAGAGATTTTAGGAACTGACCTCATAATTTTTCAAGGTCGGGATATTTATTTATTCAATTTTTGACCCCAAAAGTATTGGTTTTTACAAAACGGGGCTAATTGTAAATTTTTCTTTTTATCAAGGACCTAACTTAAATTATTTTTCATTTACTAAAACAGCCCTGGACCCTCTGACTTTAATATTTAATTAAAATATTTTATTTTCTTAAAAATCCCTTGACTTATCGAATCGTCTTGACCGATTAATACCCGATCGCGGGCGATTTCCTTGTCTCGCGATTTCGAATTTATAACGGGACTTATGTTCCTCCTAATCCTTAAGATATCGAAGACTACTTATCCTCCCGATAATTATCTTCATCCCAATAACTCCACCAACGCCATAACAATCTTGCGCAAATTTTTGAGAACATTTCATGAATCGCTTCCCAAATCAATAATACTCATTGCACGGTTGACTACCCAAACGTACTTAATTACCCGCCTGAGTCAACTTGGTGTGTCGAGCTCACGATCGGAATGGATACGCCGGGGATGGAACCGGCAGCTCGGCCGCTATTCCACTCTCCCCCATCGCCCTAATCCCGCAAATCGAGGGACGGAGTTTGTCCAAGGGAAGCGGGTCGTAGTACTTGAGGTATAATCATGATTATGACAAATCCGAGCCTTGCTAGCTCCACTGTGGATTTTGTCTTTGCCTACGGAGCGATAAGGTGACAGTCTTGGACCATCTTGCTCGGGGAGTTACAAGGAAGAACGAAGGAATCGGGCTGCCGATCCACACGATTCCGGAGTTAATCGGACCCGCTTGGTTGGCGCTACAAATCCGTGCAAACCGCTACTTGTATTGCATTGGTTGGCGCTACAAATCCGTGACGCAACAACCGCTACTTGTATTGCATAGGTTGGCGCTACAAATCCGTGACGCAACCGCTTACTTGTCTTGCATAGGATTGGCGTTACAAATCCGCACGCAATCCTCCCGCTTGCTTGACCATAGTGCCGCTTGACCATGAATCGCTTTTTTAATCGTATAAGTATATTAATTAAATATATTTATCACGACGCTTGTGGATCGTGTGTGAAATCATGCATCATCTCTCATGCGTTTTCATACAACTAAATTTCTCGCATTAACTATTTATATCGCCACACTTACACACGATCACCCCATCCACCGAGATTTCTGTCTCATTCCCTCCTGTTTTCTAACCTTTAGATGAAGAGTTCATTTGAAGACATCGAACCTACCGCAGATTGAATCTCTATCGATGTGGAGCGATATTTCCTTTTACTTTTTTTTTTTTGTTGTTGGACTTCTTCATTTTATTTCTGTTGACTGTAAGTTAATTAAGATAATCTTTTGGGTTGTATTCGGATACTACCGGACCTTAAGATATAATTTGTACTTGTGGTTGTTATAATTCCATTGCATTAGACTCTATTTCACTTGGTGTTTTGTATCTTTGGTTTCGATTTGTTGAATTACCTCTGTTTAAGTGATTGATCGTTGTCGCGTCACGTTTGGGCGTGATGATTATGGTATCGAGCTCGGTTGGTAAGATGGAAACTTACACCGAGCTGACCCAGGATAGGACCCTCGGATTGTGTTGGGTAGTACCGCAACTTGACTAATTAAGTGTGAAATTGATTTCAATAATGGCATAGAACCATATTACTGACGTTTATGTTAAGTCGGAATTTATACTTGGAGAACCATAGTCGTATTTTGATTTGACTTAGTTGACTCTTGACTAACTTTCCTTAGTCATTCTTTTCTTGTTCTTCCTTATCTTTTCCTTACATTCGCCTAATACGCCTTAGTTTTGTTTGACCAGATAGGTTCCTCTGCGTTGGATTGGGTACCACTACTAGATGACCTAAGTTGAATCTTGGATGGATATTTGAACTCTTTTGGGTTGTTATAGTGTTAAGATATCTGGATATTCCTCTATTTGGACATTAGGTGATTTAGAAAATCCGTGATTTGGAGATTATAATGTCTGATATGGTGAGACTTGAAGAATATGAGGTTATCTCTTGATAAGTATATGATTTGGATGTGATCTATTATAGAACCTAGACACCTAATGATATTAATTTGGGAAAATGATAGTAGGGGAGTCACTAAGTATAATGATCGATGATAGTACCCTTGTGTTATTCATTCTCAAGTACTTGCACAAGCTTAAGTAAGAGAATTTGACTTGTGGATTAGGTATCACGGATAAGATACATTGAGGATGTGACTATTATACGATCTCGACTAGATGTTACCATTAAATATCCCCTCCTGAGGATAGAAGAACTATTTGATCAACTTCAAGGAGCGACGGTGTACTCTAAGTTTGATTTGCAACAAGGATATTATCAACTGAAGATCCGTGAAGAAAACGTTTCCAAAACGACATTTCAAACAAGATATGGACACTACGAGTTGGTAGTGATGCCTTTCGGTCTGACAAATGCACCAGCAGCGTTTATGGATCTAATGCATCGAGTCTTTCAACCTTATTTGGATCAATTCGTAGTGATATTCATTGATGACATACTCGTATACTCTAAGTCTAAAGAGGAGCATGAACGTCATCCGAAAATTGTTTTGGAGATACTATGAGAGCACAAGTTGTATGCCAAATTCAAAAGTGCGAATTTTGGCTTAGTGAAGTCGCATTCTTAGGACACATAGTATCCGACACTAGGATCATCGTAGACCCTTCGAAGGTACGGTGGGTTGAATGGAAACAACCCGAGTCCGTAATGTAGAGATCGAAGTTTCTTAGACTAGCTGGATATTATCGAAGATTTATCCAGGATTTCTCCAAGATAGCCGGACCACTCACTCGACTAACCCGCAAGCAAGTCAAGTTTGAGTGGAATGACAAGGTGAGGCTAGTTTCAAGAGTCAAGAAAAAGCGACTTACTACAAACTCCGATCTTAGCCCTTCCAAAGGGAACAGAAAACTTTGTCGTCTACAAAGGACGCATCAAAGGAAGGACTAGGAGCAGTACTCATGCAAGAAGGAAAGGTCATTGCTTACGCATCACGGAAACTCAAACCGTATGAAGCCAATTACCCAACGCATGACTTGGAATTGGCAGCAATAGTGTTCGCGTTAAAGAAATGGAGACACTATCTCTACGAGCAACATTCACGGTTTACACATCATAAGAGCCTAAAGTATCTATTCTCTCGAAGGAACTCAATTTGAGGCAACGAAGATGGATGGAGTTAATAGAAGATTATCACTTTGATATTCAATACCATCCCGAAAGCTAACGTAGTAGCCGACGCCTTGAGCGAAAAGGCGAGTATAGCTAGACTAATGATTCGAGAGTGGAGATCATTAGAAGAATTGAGCACTTGGAATCCGACAAGAACCAGTACTCGAATTTCATGTGCTAATATTTCAGTTAAACCCGATCTACTAAACGAGATCAAAGTAACACAGGGGAGTGACGTGCAACTTCAAAAACTAAAAGAGAAGATACTCAAAGGAGAGAGATCAGAATTCTCGGTACAGGAAGATGGGATCATCAGATTTCAGAATAGAATTTGTGTACCGAATGATGAGCAACTTAGGAACAGAATCCTCTCGAAGCACACCGTTCAAATACACTATACATCCCGGAGGAAACAAGATGTATAAGGACTTGAAACAACATTACTCGGTGGGCAAACATGAAGAACCAAGTAGCGAGTTCGTTGCGAGATGCCCGACTTGTCAACAAGTAAAAGTCAACACCAACGACCATCCGGTTTGTTACAACCGTTGAGAATTCCCAGTGGAAATGGGAACACATAACGATGGACTTCGTGACGGATCTACCAAGGACCGCATTTGCGGCGATGATGCTTATATGGGTAGTCGTGAGACCGACTCACAAAATCTGCACACTTCCTACCCATGAAGAAAACCGACGACTTGCGTAAACTTGCGCAAATTTACATCCGAGAGATCATCCGATTGCATGGAGTGCCAATCGACATTGTGTCAGGTCAGAGACCCGAGGTTTGTCTCCGATTCTGGAAATGCTTACATGAGGAATTGGGTACCTCGCTAAGTTTCAAAGACAAGAAAGACATCCGCAAACCGATGGCCACGGAGCGAACAATTCGGACCCTGGAAGACATGTTGCGAGCCCGCATTGGATTTCCAAGGAAGTTGGGATTCGCACTTACCATTGGCCGAGTTCGCCTATAATAACAGCTTATCGTGCCACGATTGGGATGGCACCCTACGAAGCCTTGTATGGACGAAAGTGTAGATCCCCACTACACGGGGAGATTGATGACCAATGGACTCCAAAAGAGAAACGAAAGTCACCATCGATTCCAAAGGTCGACTTAGTTCGGGAGGCCATGGAGAAGGTCAAGTTGATCAAGGAACGAATCCGCATGTAGCTCGAGCCGCCAAAAGAGTTACGCGGACAAGAGGAGAAAGGACTTGGAATTTGAAGCCGGAGATGAAGTATTTCTCGGACTCTTGCCACGGAAAGGATTGATCAATCCAAAGAAGGGAGGCAAACTAAGTCCGAGATATATTGGACCTTACAAGATTTTGCGGAGGGATCGGGAAGTTGGCCTACCGACTCGAGTTACCGAAGACGATGCGACGGGAATGCACGATGTATTCCATGTATCGAGATTGAAAAAGTACCAACCGGATCCCGAGCATATTATCACTCGTGATGCTCCTCCTCTAATGGAGAATTTATCTTACACCGAGAACCAATCGAATCATTGACCAAACAGAATCACGCTATTGCGTAATGAGAGATTCAATGGTTAAAGTTGTATGGCGGAACCACAACCGAGACGAAGACGCAACATGGGAGAAGGAAGAAGACATGAGGAATCAATACCTTAACTATTAAAGAGAATTTGGGGACCAAATTCTTTTAAGGAGGGAGAATGTGAAGCCCTCGATTTTTATTCGAACATGTACTTGTATCACGTATCGTCTTTGTACTATTTGACAATTCTACCGCGTCGCTTTGACGGGTAAATATTAATGATAAATATATTTTGCATTTAATTCTTTTAATTTCTATTTGTGATCATAATCATTTATTAATTTTAATTCGCATTTATGATCACTTGGTTGATCATCATTATTATTATTGGTGTATTATTAGTCACCTTAGAATTTTAAGAGACTATTTATTTTAGGGATTATAATTTATAGAATTAAGAATTCGATTTAGATTAAGTGATCATGAGACTTATAAGTGATCAAGGACATCACTAATTATTTTGGAGATTGATATTTATTCATCTATTATCATCAATTTTGGAAAGAAAAATATATGGAATTACCAAAATACCCTTAGGGGGACGGCATTGGTGTAATTTTTTGGTGTAGAAATATCTCTCAACTCTTGTACATGTACACCTTGTGTATTCCTCTTGTGTATTTATACACCATTAATTCAAACCTACATCTTAAATTAATCCCACCATTTCAATCATCCAATTGGTCAAACAAGACCAAATTAAAAATTTCCCCTAAGCTTAGCATTTTGGCCCATTGTCCCTAATAAAGATACCTAAATATTACTTTCTTCCCCAATTCCCTCAATTATTACTCTAACTTATCATTTAATCAAAACAAAACAAAATTTTTATTCTTCCCATTTCATTTCACCAACACCAAATTTCTTCTAAGTCTTGAAATTCCTCTTACCTCTCTCTAAAAATCCTCCTACATCTCTCTACCTATTCTTCATCTTCTTCACTAACACTTAACCAAAACTTCAAGAATTCATCTCCCATTTTCTTCAAAAATTCGAACCATATACACTACACAAGGTAAGAAATTTTCTTCTTCAATCTATTCTTATACCTTCTAGCTCACCTCTTTCACCTTCTAATTTAAGTTTGATTTTTGAATTTGAGGTATACCTAGAAGACCTTTGAAGAAGTTAAGAGACTAGTCATCTTGAAGAAAAATTGTGAAGAAGTTGGACTATAAGGTAAGAAATGGAATTTTTAGTACACTTTCTTCTTCTTCTCTTTCTATTTTCCAAATTTTTACACTCCATTTTCATTTTTGGAGTTTTAGGGGCTGACCTTGGTGGTTGACATTAAGGGTGACCAAAACCTTATACTTGGAAGCCATTACTAGTCACATTTTACTCACTACACAAGGTAAGTGTAGTATTTCCAATTTTCTCACTATCTTCTTCTTTTCCCTAAATTTTTAACCACATTCTTATAACTCCTATATTTTTTTTGATATTCCTTGACTTAGGGGCTGACCTAAGTCATTCCTTCACCAAGAGAGATTTATCCCATTTTCACCAACAAACCGATCTTTAAGGTGGGTGGAAAAATCCTTTCAACTTCTAGGTGTTTTAATTCATGAAAATGCATGTAGTATTTTGTTATTGAGCATTTGAGATATATATTATGTATTGCATGCTATTTTCTTGTATCAAGTTGAAAAATTTCTCAAGTGTTGCTCAAAATGCGATTTACCGAAAATTAGGACATACATGTACACTTTATTGTCATATTTGATAAATTCTTGTATGAGATGGATATGTATGTTTATGACTCTTGAAATATATGTTTTGAATGACCTATAACCTGGACAAGTCGAGCATAATTGGTTAAATTTCGATTTTTGGACTTAAAATGCAAAAATGGAAAGTTGGTGGACTTAAGTGCAAGAAAATAAAACTTAAGGGACCTCTCTGTAAATTTCGATTTTTGGGACTGTACTCAGGTTCAAAAATGTTGTTTTGACATTTTAATAAATTTTTAAGAGTTTTTAGATAAATAAAATCAACCCTCAAAAGCCCAAGGACTAGATTGTAAAATTTGAGAAGTTTAAGGGCTATTTTGCAAATTTCGAAACTGTACCAGATCCTAAATTTAAAATTTGAAATTTTAACTCTTAAGGGACTGGAAATAACATATTTTATGTGTATTCCAAAAATCCAAGTGTTTAGAGCTTGGAAAGTAATTTTATAAAACTTGAGGGACCAAATTGTAAAAGATTAAACTTGAGGACCCAAATGAAATTTCCAAGACTTATACAGCCCATGTACCTGGAAATACTAATTTACCTATAACATAATTATATTTTGGACCCAAGGTTCAAATTTCATAACAATTGGACCCCTAAAAGCCTTAAAGGCAATTATTTCAAAATGGGACAAAAATGAGATTTTCAAAAGTTAAGGGACCTATACTTATGACGTTTTAAAACTGTTTTTGTTCCAATATCCCACTAACCTTAGTGACATTTTCCAACTGGAATCACATTAAAAGCCCTCCCGGTTTGTGAGTTCCGATTATTTTAAACTTAAGGCCCGAAATGACAATTTTAACAAATTTGGGGCCAATGTGAGAATTTTATAAAAACTCGACCTCAAAACTTTAAAAACCTGAATCTCTGAACAATTTAGAGATTTTAGGAACTGACCTCATAATTTTTCAAGGTCGGGATATTTATTTATTCAATTTTTAACCCCAAAAGTATTGGTTTTTACAAAACGGGGCTAATTGTAAATTTTTCTTTTTATCAAGGACCTAACTTAAATTATTTTTCATTTACTAAAACAGCCCTGGACCCTCTGACTTTAATATTTAATTAAAATATTTTATTTTCTTAAAAATCCCTTGACTTATCGAATCGTCTTGACCGATTAATACCCGATCGCGGGGCGATTTCCTTGTCTCGCGATTTCGAATTTATAACGGGACTTATGTTCCTCCTAATCCTTAAGATATCGAAGACTACTTATCCTCCCGATAATTATCTTCATCCCAATAACTCCACCAACGCCATAACAATCTTGCGCAAATTTTTGAGAACATTTCATGAACTGCTTCCCAAATCAATAATACTCGACTGCCTGGTTGACTACGAACGTGTACTTAATTACCTGCCTGAGTCAACTTGGTGTGTCGAGCTCACAGTCGGAATGGATACGTCGGGGATGGAACCGGGCAGCTCGGCTGCTATTCCACTCTCCGGCCCCATCGTCCTAATCCCGCAACTGAGGGATGGAGTTTGTCCAAGGGAAGCGGGTCGTAGTACTTGAGGTATAATCATGATTATGACAAATCCGAGCCTTGCTAGCTCCACTGTGGATTTTGTCTTTGCCTACGGAGCGATAAGGTGACAGGTCTTGGACCATCTTGCTCGGGGAGTTACAAGGAAGAACGAAGGAATCGCTGTCTGATCCACACGATTCCGGAGTTAATCGGACCCGTTTGGTTGGCGCTACAAATCCGTACGCAACCGCTACTTGTATTGCATTGGTTGGCGCTACAAATCCGTACGCAACCGCTACTTGTATTGCATAGGTTGGCGCTACAAATCCGTGACGCAAAATCGCTACTTGTCTTGCATAGGATTGGCGTTACAAATCCGTGCACGCAATCCTCCTCTGCTTTGCTTGGACCATAGTGCCTGCTTGACCATGAATCGTTTTCTTAATCGTATAAGTATATTAATTAAATATATTTATCACGACGCTTGTGGATGTGTGAAATCATGCATCATCTCTCATGCGTTTTCATACAACTAAATTTCTCGCATTAACTATTTATATCGCCACACTTACACACGATCACCCCATCCACCGAGATTTGTCTCATTCCCTCCTTTTTCTAACCTTTAGATGAAGAGTTCGCTGAAGACATCGAACCTACCGCAGATTGAATCTCTATCAGCGATGTGGAGCGATATTTCCTTTTACTTTTTTTTTGTTGTTGTTGGACTTCTTCATTTTATTTCTGTTTGGACTGTAAGTTAATTAAGATAATCTTTTGGGTTGTATTCGGATACTACCAGACCTTAAGATATAATTTGTACTTGTGGTTGTTATAATTCCGCTGCATTAGACTCTATTTCACTTGGTGTTTTGTATCTTTGGTTTCGACTGTTGAATTACCTCTGTTTAAGTGATTGATCGTTGTCGCGTCACGTTTGGGGCGTGACATCCTATGTATAATATTTAGAATTTTAAATAAAGTATATACCTTTTCGTGATTATGATAGATATAACTTATGTTCATATAAGTTTCTTTTATATGTGGGAAGTAACTTTGATTAGGTATAGATCATAATGCCTAGAGATGGATAGGTTAACTAATTAAGGTGAAATTGAAGGCCTTTCACGAGATTTCGGGTAGTAAATTTGATAGACTGAGACTAGATATTGGCATCTTATATTTTTACAGGTTTCTACACCTAAAATTAGAGAAGAAGACAATTATCTAATTTTCTATAGAATATCCAAGGGTCTCAGGTAAGTGAAAATCCATCGGCAACTACAATGCATGAACATAGTATTTCCTGCTTTATTGATATTAAATGTGATTCATATGTCTTGATGGATGCATTATGGAAACTTTGATGTTCATATGTTGCTTGGTGGATATTGGAGGATGATGATTATTGTTTCATTGACCATGTCATTCATTAGCATTGTCATGTGCATGCATAACATATGATCATTATTGAAATGAGGCATGCACGACGTGACTTTCTATAAAAAGAAAAAGGTTTTGGTTGGCCACTGCTAGTGCACCGAGGCATGTGGTCATGCTTATATGAAATATTGAGCTCGTGCCATGTGAGACATCACTTCGGGTATGTGAGACATTCGGACGAGGCTCAATGATACGATATCCAGTGCCATGTGAGACATTACTTCGGGTATGTGAGACATACGGACTGGACAACTTAATCAGTAATAATATATTGAGCTCGTGCCATGTGAGACATCACTTCGGGTATGTAAGACATTCGGACGAGGCTCAATGATACGATATCCAGTGCCATGTGAGACATTACTTTGGGTATGTGAGACATACGGACTGGACAACTTGATCATTAATACTATGTTGAGTTATTTCCGGTGCATAGCAGGTGGGTTAAGGGCCCTATGTAAATAAATGATTATAAATAATATATTTCAATGCATTATGTGTACTTCTGGTAAAATATCTTAGAATGCATTTGCATTTTTATTACATTGTTCGTTAAACATGCATGGTTTTTGCTTACTGGGCATTAGCTCATGTAGTTCATGCATTGTAGGTGAGTTTGGTGATGTTGGATTTCTTGAGCTTACTGGGCAGGCTGCTGGAGCTCCTACAGGTTACTGAGGATAGTGTACATGGATGACGACCTGTTGGGCTATGTTGACGGGTCACCTTTCTTTTTGGTCTTGTATTATATTTTGGTTTAGTGTTGTACCCTGTTTTGAAAACTCTGATGTAAATATGTACATGTAAATAGTTGGGTGATGTGGGTTATGAGTTTGGTCATATGGATGTCTGTTGTATTTAATAATTGGGTTTGTTACCTCTTTTGCTTGTGGATAAGTGTTGTCATTTTCTTACAAGTAAAGTGATCTTGCTTGTTCGTTGTTAAAATGCCACAGGAAAAAAAATTGTACATGTATATAGGGTATGTTGTCAAATTTCACTTTTCATATTGCTTAGTAATGTAGTAATAGGGCTGTCAAAAAAAAAAAAAAGTAATGTAGTAATAGGTGTGGGCGTCACAATTATAGTATGAATAACTACCAATTGTGAAGTTTAAAAAATGTATTTTGTTCTGCTATTTATCTTGAATAAAATAATATTAAATATTTTTTATTTATTTTTTCTCTTCATTTTGCTGTAAATTCATACTCTTTTTTCTCTTTTGATGTATTTAATTATTTAGAAAATTAAAGAAAGATATTATAAATGTGTATTTTACATAGCACTCAACTTTAATTGGCTAAAATTCTCTCATATGAAGTCTTTTATATATGCTTATAACATATGGTTGGAAAGGTCTCGATATCTAGTATAATATAAAAAAAATATTATCAAAAAATTTAAATTATTTTAAGATTTAAAATTGAAAGAAATCATATAAGAAGGGTTTGGAATATAAAGAGACACTTGTCAATATTATTAAACAAATAAAATCAAAATCAATATGAAAAACTACTTAATTACCCTTAAAGCTAACTTTACCATGAGGACATTTTTGGCAAATCAAAATTTTCAAGAACTTTAAAACTTATTCAATTTTATATAGGTATAGATAAGTTGGCTTCATTTGTATCTCCATCATCTTTATGCCAGCAGTCTCTTTGAGAATGATTTGCATTTCTGCGTCTTTTGCACTTATAACGACAATCTTTGGTATTGTGGTTATTCTTTATACATATCCAACAATACAAATCAGAATTTTGATTTGAATTTCTCTGATTGAATGCACCTCGTCTTCCTCGTCGTCGTGCCTGATGTCTACTGCGACCTCTTCCTCTTGCACCTCGATATGCTGAGTTATTTTGCTTTTCTTGCTCGCCATCTTTTTTATTTTCTTTTTCTGAAATGTTTGTTTTTACTTGGAAGGCTTGCTCCAAGCTTTGATTTGAGAATCTATTCATTCTTTTTTCATGGGCTTCAAGAGATCCCATGAGTTCATCCAAATCTTAGACATTTTCATTGTCCTTCATTAACAAATTATCAAAATCTCGCCATAAATTTTGCAATTTAATAGAGATAACATTTTCATAGCCTCCAAATTATTTTTTTGAAATTTCTCGTACTTCTTTTGATGTTTTCGCCCCGTGTCGAGAAGAATAGATCGACTTACCCTTGGTGCATAAAGGACAAGGCTCTTGTATCTTTAGTCTTGTTCTCATTATGCTCTTTTTTTCTTTGAGGCGGTTAGTGCGGCTTCCTCCTCCTCGGAGTATGTGTACTATACCCAACTTCAATAATATCCCAAAGTTCATGGGACACGAACAATGTGTGCATTAGAATGCTCTATAGTTCGTAATCTTGACCAACAAAAATAGGAACACCTTGTTTGGGAATATGTAAATGCAAGTTCACCGAACTGGCTGGTTGATGTTATTTTCGCAAATAGACAAGGTTATCGAGGCCAAGAGGTGGCTCGATTACCACAATTATTGGGTAATACGGTGTAATATGTAAATGTGAGAGGTAAAAAATAAATGGAGGCTAAAATATTTGAATTACTATATCAATAATTTAGAGAATACAATAAACTCTCAATCTTGCTCACAATTTTTTTCTATAGAAGCTCTTGTATATTGCTCTCACTTTACTACTCACACTTAGAATGCTTCGTATAGAATTTTGCTTTGATTTCTGATCATTCAAGTGAAGAATGCAAGCCTATTTATAGGTTGCACCATCAAGTAGTAGTTGATACGATTTGCATTAGATTACACAATAATTCTCCACTAAAAGATTAATGCTCTACTAAGTAATTGTCCACTAGCTATATTATTGCTCCATTGTATGTTGCTCCATGACTTGTCTATGAGCAGGGGCGTAGCTAGGGGTGTGCCACCCCGGCCCCCGGCACACCCCAATTTTTTTTTTGTCCCGTTTTTTCGTTGGAAAAAAAATGAAAAAAAAAATTTATGTTTTTTTAAGTGGAAAAAATAATTGAGCTAGGGGGAAATAGGGGGAAAAATTTTTGAGCTAGGGATAATCAGTCGGGCTGGCTACGCCCCTATCTATGAGTGCTTCATAATTGATGCTTGTGATGTGTAGTGCTCCAACTCATAATTACAAATTAAACTTTTAACAATATGAACCGATGAGCTTAATTAATTAACAGCTACCACTTTTAACAAAAACATGAAATCATGGAAGGAAATAATGATAAATTCATAATGAATTCGCCTGTCATTATATATTTTAAACAGCAATGAAACTAACTAAACTAATAAATTGTTCATACATGCAGTTTTGGAGGGAACAGTCTGAGATGGTTCAATTAGTTGGATCAAAGAATCAGATGGTTCACAGAGGAGGAAGAAAGAGGAGCAAGAGATTTTGCTCTCCAATCATTAGGTATTTTTTCCATCTAGAAGTTGAGCATCACTTTTTTTTAGAGTTTTTGAAGAAGTGGAGCAACGAGCTGTTTATAATCAGCACATTATTGAAAGCAAGGATTCTACTGCTCAACCATTTATAGATTTCTTATCAGTTGGAGATCACTCTTCTTCAGGAGCGGCTCTGGGCGGCCAAGGTGATGCTGCCGCACAGGAGCCCCTGTCGGCAAGGCCCCCGGAGTTTTTTATATGTATTTCGTTTATATATAATAAGGGTTGGCATAACTTTTCAAACGCCTTGTTGTCCGAATGGTTGAGGCCTATACTATCTTTTTTTCTATCTGGAAAGGTCATGGGATCATTATGCTCTAAAGCCAATATTGTGATTTATTTTCTTTTCTATTTAACTGTTTTTCTTTTTCTTTTTGCTGACTTCTTCTTTTTTCTTTTTGCAAAACCAAAAAATAGAATTGAAGAATTCTTTTTGAAAATAACAAAAAAATAATTAAATAATTTAAAGAGTCACCCATTTTTTCGCCCTCATTTATTTGTATCAGTCATTCCTATAATTAATAACAGAGCTACCCCGCCCCACCTTCATCCCCCAAACTATAAAAAAAGTCCGACCTCTGTTAAATTATCTATTAGCAATAAAAAAAAATTGTTTTTGCCTCTATTGATATTGGTAAGATGTTTATTTATATTTATTTTATATGTTAAGTACATATAATTAATTACATCTACAACATTATTTATGTTATTTTTAATTTTATTTAATGTAAACCCAAGGGCCCTTTTTTTCCTTCGCTCAAGGCCCCTTGAAACTTAGGACCGGCCGTGCTCTTCTTTAATTCAATACAAATATTGAATGGAGGGGGGAAGAAATCTTCTTGTAATTTATTTGCTTTTTTAGCATGAGACTGTTTCTATTTTGTTTAATAGTATACGCATGATTTTACAGCTGATAAAGAAAAATAATGTATATTACTGGCTATTTTTTAATTTTTATTTCAAATCATTTTTCCAACTCTATTCAATTTGGAAAATTCTTAATAATAGAGAAATATTACGTGAATTAGCTACTCCACTTTCTCCGTCAAAATTACTCAAAGTGATTAAAAATATTATTAAGATTAATCGACAATAAATAGCATTGGTCTTTTATATTATCTTTCAAGAGAAAAGCAGAAATTTTAATTTATTGATATATTAAATCCATGCATGAATATGAGGGCCGCATGTTCAATTATATGAACACGAATTAACTATAATAAAATTGGTACTAACTATAATAAAATTGGTACGACCAAAAAACCAACTATGCCAAACTACCTACAAACAAGGGGGTCGGAGGGTTGCTCCAACGTACCCTCTCCGACGCTCAAGTCAGATAATATTTCAAGAAAGGAATAAGAGAAAGAGAGAATAAGAGAAAGAGAGCAAGTATAGTAAAGGTATGCAAAGTATCTAATGTAAATCATACCTGGCATAGAGGTATTTATAAGGCAACTGATTAGGGTTTCCGAAAATTAAGGGGGCCGTTACGGGGAATCTAAGACCTGTTAAGATGTGTCAGAGTTTGTTACAAAAACTTATCTGCTAAATCCAAAACCGAGCTTAAGCAGAAACCTTCTAGAAACTAAGTTGTAAATGCTTTTACCGAGCTCGTAAGCCTTTGCGAGGGCTAAACCATAAATGCCCCATACCGAGCTTAGTCGAGCAACCCTCTAAAGGCTAAGCCATAAATACTTTTACCGAAGTTCACATCTCCCAGTATGGTATAAGTTCGGCTTTTCTTATGTCGAATCAAAAATCCTATCAAAATAAGAAGTTGCTTCCCATGCATGCATTTCACTTTTGTGTAGCATTGGACCACCGAATTTAGTAAAAATATTTTTTTCCCAAGCTTTGATTCTTGCAAATACAATTCACAAAGAGCCCCACGCCAATCAAAGCTGGATAAACAGCTATTTTCACAAATTATAACTAAAAATGACCTAAAAGAATTATCATTTATCACACATCATGTACAACAAGAGTGAAGATTTCCTTTCCACCCAACAAAAATGAAAGAAAACCAGAAAACCCTACCAATACATACTGCGTGAAAGATTACAACTTTGCCGTGGATAAAGAAGATTCGATCTTCATCTTCAAAACCAATCACACCTTCCAATTGAGCAGGCACTCGGAAACTACAATCCCGGTGGTGATCGGTTTGCTAATTGATGAGCCAGCCAGAGCCGGGGCAATTTTTCTCTGACTCTGTAAATACACTCATATCTGAGCTGATAATCCATCATGGAACTATACGTTCTTTAGGATGAAATTGGTTCATAAGGATATTGTAACCAAGGATGTTTTAAAGCCTCTGATGCAGAAGGCCGCTTCTTTGGGTTAATCTCTAGCAAATGACCAACAAAGTCAATGAAGCCTTGGTCTCCCATTGGCAACCGATGTCTCAAGGATGACTTTTTGGGTATCAAATATTCTAGTCTGTTAGTATCCTGAAAAAGATAAAGAGAGAATATGTAAAATTGTGAAAAATTGGACCCCAATGATTAATGTTTATACATTCAATCATAGGCTAACAGACAATTTTTCAGTCTCATCAAAGTACACAAATCTGCTTTCTGTATTTATTTTGGGGACCCATCATAAGTAAATCAAATTAAACCACATTTAAAGACAAATTGGAGACATGATGGCATATTGATTGGGCAAGGAAAAACCAGCCTAAATAAAAATAAGAGGGAAGCCCACCGATTTCTTTTTTTTTTTGTCCTTGTCATTTTTCCTTCAGAAACAAAAGATGTTCACACCAGAGCATCTACGACTCAGTTTATCTTTTCCCTTAAATTTTCTGTGATCAAATAAGCATTATTAGCTCCAGTTCTCTTACTCTCCTAAATTGTCTATGATCAAATAAACCTCTTCCAATACCGGAGTTTCTGAGAAAATAAAGTTCATTTTCCTTTTCAGTTTAACTTTTTGACTCCACATCTTCAATGATCAATGCAGATTGACTGCCTTACATTCTACTTTTTGAGATAGTTTTTGTGTTATGACATGTTGAAATTTCATATAAATCTTGACATGATATATACACTTTACCTAGCTAATTTACAAGTATTTAAGGCTGGTCAATTAATAGCATTAACATGGAGAAAATTGCATATTTAGTCCCATAGGATTTGGCCTGTTGCAATTTCAGTCCCACGTGCAAAATGGTCCCATAGGAATGGTTTTTTTGCAAAAAGAGTCCCACCGTTATATTTTTAATGGAGGCAGTTGCCAGCTCCGTTAACATGTAACTTTGAAGGGTCGAAAATAGCATATTTAGTCTCATATGATTTGTCATTTACAATTTTAGTCCTACATACGCAAAACAGTCCCATAGGAACGGAATTTTTGTAAAAATAGTCCCGCTATTATATTTTTAATGCCTGCAATTGTCAACTTTTCCACTTATGTAATGGGATATGACTAGAGCAACTATCTCAACTCATCGCCGTCTCATCATATTTTCCATGCAAGTGGAAAAACTTATGATGATGATGGTTTTGGAATTTCATCTCATTTCTCCTTCGTATGAAGGTTGCGTCAGGAAGGGCATCCGGCGTAAAACTTTTCCACTTTGCTTTTTGTGTGAATTTGTAGTGTTAACTAATTTTAGGCAATTAATTGACACTATAAACTTCACACCACCGACCCCACATAGTGGGATAAGGTGCAGTTGATGATGATGATGATGATGCAATTGTCAACTACGATAGAAATTGAATTTGGAGGAAAAAAATAAGCCAGTCTACTCAATTAAAGAAATAAAAGAAAAAATTGAATGTAATGTTTTTGAGTATGTCTCTCCATTTGAAAAACTCCACGTGTCGTGTCTGCCTTATATTTTCCCTAGTTAATTAAATACGAGACGGAAAAAATTCGGCATTTAATACGTACGAGTACATTATGAAGTTAGTAAAACTTATGGTTAAAAAACCAGAAACAAATACAAAATAATTAATATACAGACTCGTAGACGTACGAATAAAATACAAATATAAAATAATTAATCGGAAGTAAAATACGACTTATTTTAGTATTATTTTATATGAATTGTATTTATATTTATTCCTAGATTATATAAAAATTAATTTAAATTATTTTATATAATTAATTTATAATTATTACACAAACTAAATATAATATTATTAATAATAATTAGTTTACTTTTATGTGAATTGTATTTATATTTATATTTAGATCATATAAATATTAACATATCGTATTTTTTATTATATTAATTTATAACTAAACATAAATTAAGAATATTTAATAATAATTAGTATATTATCGCGTAGGAATCAAACAATTCGGGCCAAATCCTAAAGAAAGCTAAAAACCTGTTTGATGAGCCTTCCAGCCTTTCTTGTGTGCCTGCTTTGGAAAAGCATTTATATTATTAAAATTCTTATTTATGATTTATATGTTATTTACATTATATTTATAAACGACTTTTGATTTTTTTTTATTAATTTACATGTTAAAATATATTAAATGAAGTATTATTCGCCAAGTATTATTTAAATAACCATAATATGTATACTAAACGTTTAGTTTTTAAAAAAAAAAAAAAAAAGTATCTAATATATACCAAGAGGAGATTTTAATCTCATTAACTAGCTTTCTGACCATTATGCATAGATGGAACTAAAAGTGCAAACGGCAAAATCCTGTAGGACTAAATATGCAATTTTCTCAACAAAAAATCCAAGACTTTAGCGTTCACGTGCGACCCACATGTAGTCTCTGTTAATTTTTAGATGGCTACAGGACTAAAGTTGCAACACTTGTATCCTATGGGACTATCATTGCTTTAAAAAACATTATGGGAATTTTTGCAAAGTATGGGACTAAAATTGCAACAGGAATAATCCTATAGGACTAAAAATGCAATTAAGTTTGATACACGAAATGGATCCAAGTAGTTGGACAGTACATGCAAGTCTGGGTATCATTGCAAACAATAGATGCTCATATTGTTCTTATGCATACATAATTTCTTTCGCCCATGTCACCAATCATTAATCAAGGGTTGCAAAATATGAAAATACAAATCCAAAAATCGTTCTCTCACTTTAAGCACGCTCTGTTTCCAAAAGTAACTCACTTGTATATAAATATATTCCCACTTAAAGCATATTTTTCATGAATTCCAATCGACTACAAACTCCCCCCATTTTCAAAGTGATGACCTTTTCAACCTTAAAGAATACACCTCATCCGTTGTTAATCAATAAATCAACCATGTTGCACCATATTTCTGGTTAATACACTATTAATGAATACCTAAATATTTTTATTTATATTTCCGTTTTATTTTGGTCATGTTCCATGATGTACATGTTGAATTTTACAATATCAATTATGCAATGGGACATGACTAGAGCAACTATCTCAACTCATCACCGTCTCATCGTATTTTCCATGCAAGTGGAAAAGCCTATGATGATGATGATTTTGGAATTTCATCTCATTTCTCCTTCGTATGAAGGTTGCGTCAGGAAGGGCATCCGGCGTAAAATTTTGCCATTTTGCTTTTTGTGTGAATTTGTAGTGATAATTAATTTTATACAATTAATTGACACTATAAACTTCACACCACCGACCCCACATAGTGGGATAAGGTGCAGTTGATGATGATGATGATTTTTACGTTTTATTTATTATTTATTTGTCTTCTTGTTGCACGAGTGTCAAGCTTCCTCATTAGATAATATATTCAAATGATCTTATTCAAGTAGTGAACTGTACTTGAAATGTAGATGCACGGAACTCTGAAAAGGAACTATCCACACTTGAAGAGGCTCCATTTCTCATTTGAGGTCATCTGATGAGTAACTTACAAAGCAACCTATATGCAACAGATTGGTTTGCATAAAAGACACCTACCAAACTATGCCCCAGGTGGTGGGGGTGGGGGGTTGGGTTCACCAAACAACTTAAGAATGCAAAATATGTAATAACATTGGAAGAAAAGAATGAAAGTAATAAATTTAACATGTCGGCGAGCAAATAAATGTTCTATATGCCCACAACCCCTAATGCTTCTAAATATTCGTTCTTAGCATGATAGCTATTGTGTGAAGATTGAATGAAAAGAAAATATGGGAGAGAAACAGATAAAGGTTTACCTGATTCCTTTCATAAAGCATGTGATTTTTGGTGAAGTACTTGTATGTATCTCGTCCTTTAGCAAGCATCTCTTGCTCAATCGGGGCAATGATTCCAATTACTCGAGCAAGTAAAGTGGCAGGAGAATCATTTTGAAAGAGCACCTACATAGATAACATTGCTTTTTATTTAGAGTTTCGAAAGGTAATAAAGAAAAAAAAACACTAACAATTGAAAAGCTCCATGAGACAAACGAAACAAGGAGCAGAGAACCACATTGCTCCTAAAAATGGGGAAGAAAAAGAAAAGAAATGAGCTCAGCAGCCATAAATATGACTTTGACACTAAATAGAAGATAGATATCATGAAGCCTAATGCAGCCTTCAGGCTCTGGGTCATACATACTACACCAATCCATATATATATATATATATATATATATATATATATCTTCTTGTCCAGGCTGCTAAGGTATATATCATAGCACTTCATCAGCGCATTGTGTTTGGCTTCATCAACTGTTGAGTTTAGAAGTGTTGTTGGGTCATGCTGAATCCAACACTTCGTGGCCCAAATAGCTAATAAATGGAGAAGTAGCTTCTCATCAACCGCATCAAAAACAATATTTTTAAATGTAGTCCAAGTACAGAAAGGGAGGTGAAGAGAGAAAAGAGAAGAATAAACATATCTATGAAAAGATACAAAAAAGTAACGGACTTATAATTTCAAAATCATGAGGGAAAAGAATACTGGAAAATACCAAAGCTGACCACTGATGAACTAGAGAACTATGAAATGGAAGAACTTACATTGCCTGTGCAAAGTTCAGCCAAGATGCAACCAAGAGACCAAACATCGATCTTTTGGTCATATGGAAGTCCCAAAATAACCTCTGGTGCACGGTATGACCTAGATTGAACATAAGAACAAAGATGATCCGTTTCAAAGCAACTACTCCCGAGATCAATGACCTTCACCTCACATCTACTGTAACTTTTCACCAATATATTCTCAGGCTTCAGATCGCAATGTATGAGCCCAAGACTATGTAGAAATTGAAGCGCTTCCAAGCACTGAATAGTGATAGACTGCCCAATCAAAAGAGCAAGTCAGCAATGGATACTGTAATAAGATTTAAGCAAAGACATTTATTCCTCAACCTGCAGTCTTGGCATCGTAAAGTACACTTCTCCTCCAGATTCTCTGTTAAATTTATGGAACTCATACAAGTTTGCTTTAAGCAATTCACATACAATCAACAAATGCTCCTGCACAGAAGAATAAAGGTCAACAGTCGCCAATTTCAACACATCAAACATTGATTGCATTCGTTAGACATGCATCCATGCAAAACACAAAGCACACCTTGTGACTGTAAGAACTTGTATCAAGAGTGTAAATGGAAGAAATGTCTGATTTTTCATCAGATTTATTTCATCAGGAGCTGAAATGCTCCTGCTAGGACTAACTCCATCACATTTTTCATGCATTGAACTGTTAGCATAGGGAGTAACTTTTACACTTGTTAGTTAGGAGGGGTGTAATATGTCAGCACTTCAGGGGGTAAATTGTGTTTAACCCTATAATCCAAATTGACTGAAAAGTGCTCACTTACTCGATAATAGAAATAATCGTACAACCGAAGAAGATGATACTTGTCAGCAGGATCATGTTTGTTCACATACTTGAGCAGCTTTATTTCATCAAGGCTCTGATCAAAAAAATCCTTATTGTTCTTTATAATCTTCACGCAAACATCCATACCAGTGTGCAGGTCGTGGGCCTGAATGGCTTTGCTGAATGCAGCCGATCCAAGATACTCAGTGACATGATAGCGGCCAGCAATGATTGAGTTCAAAACAACATGGAAACTTTTGTCCTCCTCAAAGCCAGTTCTGAACAATAAACGCAAGCAAGATTAAGGAAACGCATCTGACAGTTGGAAGTGATAAAGCTAAAAGGTCTAGCGTGTGGCATATCATCATCTAGCAATGTGCAAAAAGATCTCCAAAGACCCAGTGGAAAACTGAACTCCTAAGTGTAATAACATGTATACTCTGCTGCCACTTTACAGAAGCAAACTTCCTCATCTCATACCTACGATATAATCCATTAACTTTTCAAGATACAGCGGATTAGTCTACTTGGGATATGTAACTTATGATGCAAGTCTTAAGGATGCAACAGCAGGACATAGGAAACGAGCTCTAGATAGTATTTGCTAAATACATCCTATTCATTCGCATGAAAATTTTCTCTCCATATACTGGTAATTTTGAACACTTATAAACTCTATGTATATCATGTAGTTCTGCTGGTTAAATTTGCACCTGCCAGCGTCAGATTTCGAATTAAACTCTCGGGGAGGCAGTGTATGGGTTTCATAGTAAAAAATTCAGTTCTTTTAACATGGCCAACATGCCAGGCCTTATAAAACACCTTTTCTGTTTACTATTTTGGTCTTTGACTTTATATAAGCTTATTGACAAGCCAAAATAAGGAAAGCAAAGACAAGCAACAGCATATTAAATTAAACCGTGATCCATTTGAAAATGAATTCATTTTTCAGAATTCAGAAGCTTTCAAGATTCGGCAGTGAAAACACAAGACTTAGGTTAAAATCCTTTTCAATATATATTCTAGAAAAAGGTATGCGTATGGTGGGGCTTATATTATACATCGTAGTTTCATCATTTACTATTACCATCCCAGAGATTGATCGAAAATTTCAAAAGTAAAATAGTGAAACTAAAACCAGAATGAAGTTAGCCATTGCGAGAAGAGCATGAACTTTAGGTTTGTGTTACATGTGATATTATCTTCAAATGAAATACTTATAAAAAGATCAGGATAATCAAATTCCAGTTTACCAGTGGGAACTAAAGTAAACCATATTGAGAGCTGCCTTGATTTGCATGCTTCTAAATAACAGAGACTATTAATAGTATTATGTGATCACTTGATCAAAAAGTACGTGCCTGTTTTTCCTGTGGACAATCTTCAGATTGAAGGTTTCAAATTCGTCCTCTTGTGCTTTGATCTGCTTCACTTGCTCTTGTACAGCAGCAGCTTCCTCATCTTCTAATGATCCCCTAGGATCTTCTTCTCTTATAACTGCTGCTTTTACATCTTCGTCTCTCTTTGCGTGTTCCCTTTCAATATAGCCATAATTTGAAAGTGATGAGGGACTAGAATTTGCTGACTCCCCAGCAATGGCATATTTTTCCTCCCTTGAACTCTTAACCGGTGAAGAGTCATTGCTTTTGCGCCGCCATGATGTAAGCATGTCATCATTAGCCACTACACAATTATTAGCTCCGTCACTGACAGTAGTGTTGTCCTTGTTTGACCACAAAGATTTGCTTGAGCTCGTTTGCACCAACTGCCCATCTCTAGGGGAAGGAAACGAAAATCCTCCATCCATGCGATTCTTTTCCAGTGTATATGCACCTTTATCATTACTCCTTGTATATTTATCAGGATTGTGTCTTTTTGTTCTGTTTTTATCATTCTTGGATTGTTCATTGGTATTCTTATCCAACTCATGCTGTGAGTGTCTAGAACCACCAGTACTAGCATCATGATCGTGAAAGTACTCTATGTCCCCTTCACTACTACCTCCAACCAAACTTTCTCTCACTTCACTGCCCATATCAGCAGCATCACTGTTGATTCCAACACCAATAGATCTAACTGAACCATGTTGATCATCATCCATGCAGATATCATCCAGACGAGGCCTTCCACATTCGCTCATAACTTTCCTATTTCCTAGCATAATGAGTTCATTGTTCTGAGTGACAAAGCCCTGCCAGACAGGCTCTGCGCGCATCAAATTCAGCTCCTCCGAATCCATCAACTGTCCACTATATTGACCAAACCCCTGTTTTTCACTGTTTCTCCTGTACATTTCAGTTGCAGACAAGCCCACAGGTTTATCTGAAGATACAACTGGATCAACATTTTTGACTGGAAATACTGCTCCCCAGATAAATAAGAATCCTCCTCAGCAAATGATTGATCATCTTCATCATCTTTGTTCTGTTCTCTTTCTTGAGGATCTGGAACGCTTCCATGCCCTGTCCCCTTTTCATTGTCACTTGGGTAATCAATTTCATGTGCCAGAAACCAGGTCTCATCTTCGATAGGTTGTCTCATGTAGCCAACATCATCGTCATCTTCATATTCATCGGAGTCCCAGTACTCATTAGGGTAGTCGATGGTTTCACTCAGTCCATCACCTATAGTTGCAAATCCAGAAACAAGATCGGAAGTATCCTCAGCAATACCCTGACTCACGGAGAGCCAGTTGCCTCCTGCTGGCCTTTTACCTATGCATCATTGCCATGAAAAATAATATTAATTGGAAAGCTGAAGAGCAAGATTAGTAAAACAACAAATTTAAAACCATAAAAACGCATACCAGTTCGCATGATAAGTGCATAGGTAATCATATGTTCAGAGGTCAACTTCAAAAAGGCGACAAAGAACACTCGGCCTCATCAGTCATCTCGATTTTTAAGGATGAGATGGAAGGAAAAGTTCATGGGAAACTAATAACAGAAAATTAAATTGGACATAAAGTTTAAAGCATTTACGACTCTCTGTCAATTGATTTGAGAGATTAAAGTTAAAGATAACCAGGGATAGGTCTATCGACAAAGAGTTAATTACTTTACTTTGTTTAAATCTATTTTCCTTCTACACACCAGAAGCCAGTCAAGGGGAAAAGAAGTGCAATATCTCCCACTGACATATGTAATAAGCTAGTCCACAGAAAAGGAAGAAAAGGTATTCAGGACCGCAAGCAACCAGAACATGCTCAAATTCTCGGAGGACATTGCTAAATGAGAACCTTTTTCATTAACTAATTCACAAGCTCGAAAGCTTTTGGACAGAATCATTGGATGTCCATGTTAATATCTCAGCATAGGAGGATCCCTGATCAGCATACTGCATAACACACAACAGAATGATCTATGATGTATACACCACCCATTCATTGCATTCATCATAAATTGTTCTTCAATCCATACATAAAACAGGAATAGTCAACCACCATGCATATAATTCAGAGAATACATAAAGTTAACATGGTAACTATATATAAAGATGGAATTTAAAATTTATCTAATATAGCATCGTCAATGGTGTAGAAATTAGAAAAAAAACACTAGGCAAGCATTTAAATTTAAATTTTTCCGGACAAACCTGAAGGGTTGATTTCTCGGCCAATAGGTACATCCAGAAATGATCCTATGAGATATGCACTGTCAGCATTCACGATCTTTGGACCAGGTTCATCACGTTCATACTTCTCCTCCCAGTGGATATTGAAAGAATTGTCTTCTGATTTAAGTCTCACAGGAGGTAGCCTTGGTAACTCTTCCTTTTGGTTATCGGATGGAAGATGAAAATCTAGTGAACCAAAATCTTTCGGCTCAGCCCCCTGAGTCTTCCGGAAATATAGAGCTCTTCCCACCTCATCCACTTGATCCTTTATTGCTGCCCTAATATCGTTGAGTTCTGTTTTCCTTTTTCCCTCCTTTTTATCAAGAATGGTAGCAGCACAATCATAACTGGTTGAAGTGTCTTCCTCGGAAGGGGAATACAGTTTTAAACGAAGAGTCTTTCCAAAGCTCTGAAGATGGATAGGAAGATACACTATTTCGGGACCAGAGATTATCAGCAAGGTCATTTTTAGAGCATGAACCACTTGGATTTCTTTGTTGATCAACTTCCTTAAGCTCACTCTTCTCACTCCTCCCATGCTTCATTCCGCACTACCCTTACTAAAACTAACTGGCCAGGAGATTCTCTTTTCACCAGAAAAACTAACATCTTCCCCAGATTTTGCATTTACCTTACCGCTATTCAGAGCCTCAGCTGAATTTAACTTTGCCTTGCCGGATACCTGGAATCCCAAAAGGTTGTTTTCATTAACATTGCTGTCATCATTCTGATAAGAAGGAACAGGGCCATTGCTAGTCTTGTATTTCAATGAATATAAATCAAGAACAGTATCATCTGAACTCTTGGAGAAGGTGAAGTTCATATCACTTGTTCCAACACTCACATTGACCATGCTCTGTTCCCCAATAGTACCGCAGCTTTTCCACTTGCTCTCGGACCCATTCCTCCCTGTTCCACACTCTACCTCTTTCACTATTAGCTCCTTAGAAACCTCGGCAATACTTGAATCCTTAAGAGCTTCCCCAATATGCCGAGAACTTTTTATTTTTTGGTCCTCTTCTAACAATTTTCCACCATTTACTTCTTCGCTTGATCTACTACCAGACTCCTTATCACCGAGCTTAAGCTTTTGAAGAATTTCATTTAAGTCGGGTCTGTTACTCAATTCACTTCTTAAAGCAGCCTCTGCTTTTGTAAACTTGTTCTTGCTCAAGAAGTCCAGTATATCATCTACAGGACTTGACCCAGCCATTTATACAATCACTTCTAAAAATCCAAGTAGCCAAGTACTAGAAACACTATCTAAGTAAACCTGAGATAAACAACCAAACGTGTAGAAACCTATTAGTTTTAAACCATATTTAAGCTACATTTCGGACATCCATTTATCATATTATTGCTCACAAAATGAGAAAATTGATTCACTAAACTCCTTTTTTAGCTTCAAACTCCATATTTTTTAAGAAAAAACACATTACTTTCATTCCTTACATCTCCACACCCCAGAACTGAAAACAATAAAGTCTAACAAAAAAAAAAAAACAAAGTAAAAGAAAAAGGAACATTCAAACTATAATTCAAATACTGGCTAATATAGCACAAAACCTGAGTAAAATGACATTTTGATGGATCCCACTACCAAAATCCTATATCAACATTCACAATGTTAAAGGAACCACACTATTTGTCCTGGGATTTTACATATAAACCTCGCAATATTTCACAAAGATCTGCGCTTTAGGCGAAACCCTAGAAAGCAAGAACACTTCTTGCACGAAGAATTATAAAAGGAAAAGAAAAACTGAAAATGCAAATGCAAATGATTGCCAATAAATCCAACGAAGAAGATGGAAACCCCGAATTACTAGAGTGAATTAGTGAAATGAGTTGGAAAAGAAGCTTACAGATCGAAGAGTATGGTAATTGAAGAGCCAAACACGGTGCTACTGAATCCATCGCCCAAACTTAGGAATGTAAACAAACATGAAACACTGCAATTTTGTTTTGTAAGTATAAAAACACATTTGTTTGATTCTGGTAATGTGGTTTCCTCCGAAAGTAATTGATTTTCGTATATGTATAATATACTGCAAAAATTTCAGGCCTTGACCTGTGATTGGATAAAAAAGATAATATATTATTTGGCAAGTATTTAATAACTCCTAAGCTCAAACTTTGTTTACAAATAAATACATGTCCACGTGTTCTTTCTCAACAAAAAAAAAATGAAAATACATATCATGTTGAGGGCTGATTTACTATTTTGCCATCGTAATTTCTCGTCATTTAAATTTAGGTAATGTCTCTATGGTGCAACAATTCATAGCAATAGGGCTCCTATAATGATTTTAAGAATGATAATTAAAACCGATATGTGTACTTAATTTTATTTTTTATATTTTTATATATATTTACGTGGTTTAGGATTTCTAGTAGAGTAGTAGATACTAATTAAAGAGGGTCCTTATCCTGATAATGATATAAATGTGCAAGTTGCAAAGGTTAAGCAATGGGCCAAATATATGTTCTATATATTCTAGGCCATTTGATTTAATAATCAATGGTCCAGATTTTACTCTTAATTTCAAGTCTTGGATCCTCACTCAGGAACAATAGGGTCATTTCGATTTAAAATTCCGAGAATATTTTTATAATTATACATGTTTTGATTTGGTAACAAAAATCTTAGCTTATCTGAAGCCCGCGAATTTGGGTTCAGGTTTTTTTCAAATATCAAAACTGACTTTATTCCACGAAACCACATCTTGCAACTTCAATATTTTGTGCGAATTTACTTCTATTCAATATGGTGTGATTTTGTGCTTCTTCACTAGGATGCGATTTTCGTCTTTGATGCGAATTTCTCAACGAATTTTATTCACTAGGCTTCGGTTGTAAATTTTCGGTGAGTTTGATTTAATTTTCGTGGGTAATTTACTGAATTTCTAGGGTTTTGATTGTTGTTTTTTCTTATTGAAATGTGTTCATATGTTGTGTGTTATCTCTTTTGCAGCCCCCTGTTTTCATAGTTCATCTTCTTTCGATTTCTCTTTTTTTTTTTTGGAATTTATCCCCAACGTCAAACGTTTTTTTACATGTGTTATATGCACCTTTGTCTTATGGGATTCCTGGAATAGATTTATGAGGTATTAGATTTCGTAAATTAAGTTTTTCAGAGTACATATGATTATGTAGTTTTAGAGTACATATTGTGTATATTTAGGGTTGATATTTTGTATACAATGTGCACTGGTTGTTATTCTTTGTATATATTTAGGGTTGTTATATTTTGTATACTTCATTATGTAATAATGTATATTTAGTTATGTAATATTATATATGTAGTTGTGTGATAATGTATATTTAGTATATAATAATGTCTACTTAGTTGTATAATAATGTATATTCAGTTATATAATAATGTATATTTAGTTGTGTAATAATGTATATTTTAGTTGTGTGATAATGTATATTTGGCTATATAATAATGTAATTTTAGTTGTGTAATAATGTATATTTAGCTATGTCTGTGTATACTTAGTGCACATATGTATGCATAATTAGTTATGTAATATTGTTTACTTAGTTGTGTTTTATTGTATATTTAGTACACATATTCTGCATATTATATTTTTGTAAAAGACTTGGTTCTATATTTTTGCAGGTTTGTTTATTCAAGTCTTATTAATTAGATGACCAAAACTAAGGGAAAAAGGGTTGCGGAGAGTGGGGCTGATGATGGGCAGGGGAAGAGGGCGAAAGGTTCGTATCCGACGTTATCCACTAGGTCGAACCCCAGGGTATTAGTAAACGCATTGAAGGAACTTGCTGATCCACAAAGGACGCGGTTGTGGAAATGGGATTTGGAAGTTTGCTATCATTATCTATTGTTGACTTCCCATCTCAGCTCACTTTTTGGTTAGTGGAAAATTTTAATCCGCATAAATAAGTTGATATTGGGCTTCTCTGCACGTATTCACATTTATGCGGATGATGTCGAGAGAGTGTTGGGGTTCCCTAATGGTCGAGTTAATTGAGAAGAAAAAAAAAAAAAAAGTCGGAGAGTTGTGATTTATACGACGAATGGCCAGTTTTGTTTAAGAGGGGGGATCACAAAGTAACAGCTACGCGGTGGCTAGTAAAATGTTGAGCTTTGTGGATGGTGGCGACTGGTTTAGGAGGCTTTTCTTGCTGCTGGTTGATTGTCTTGTGATTGGGAATTTGCAAAGTGGAAATGTGAATCCACTTTTACTGAAAAGTCTGGTAGATGTCAGTAATGTTAAGAATTTAGGTTGGTGCGATCACACTTTGGCAACTTTGGTTGAAAGAAGAGTTGGTTGGTAGTCGGATACTAATCCAGAATTCAACGGCCCATTGATATTTTTGACAGTAATATTTTTTCTCTGTTAAAATTGCATATTGTTTTTTTCATTTGTATGTAGTAAGTTTATTGACGTAATTTATGTTACTTCACAGATTTTTTATGTTGATAGAGTGGTGTGTATGAGGAGGAGTATTCCAAGGACGCGTCCCAGCGTATTGGCTGGGAATATAGATAAATTAAAAGAAAGGAGCAACAAAGAGATTGAACTTAGTGGATTCGGACAGGGGTTTATTGAGCCTCCGTTCGATGGAGAAGTAGTGTTGGAGCTACGTACGAATTTGTCCAGGGCTGGGAGGGAGAAAGAAACAAAAGGCCATGGAACTTCGTCGTCCGGGGCCGGTGTGCAGGTTGTTTTGTGTTTGGGGTGTTTTTTCTATGTTATATGTCATGTTCATTTTAATTATATATTATGTATTTTTAGTCTTGTAATTCTGTGTATTTAGTGTATATATGTTGTGCATCTTACATGTCATGTTTATTTTAGTTATATATTATGTATATTTAGTCTTGTGAATGAATACACATATTTTTTGATGTGCTGGGAATTACTGATACATTGCTTGCCAAATTGAAATGTTTCTCTTCCGATGTTATGGAGATTATATCAATTCTCCATATTGCTCACCAAGGAGTTGATTTGGGATGCATAATTTGCTAGAATTAGGGATGTTGCTAGGGGGGCTTGATATGCTCCATCGCATTAGCGCTCTAACGACTGGGATCGGAAGGGAGTGAGAGTCAACAAAATAAAGCTTTTTGGAGCAAGCCAGAGAACATAGCGATGGTCGAGGCGATTGAAAATGCAATTTTGAAAAGAGATGAATTTAAGAAATGGTGTGATGACCCATCAAACTTCTCTCTTGGTTTGACGCAAGATACAAATGTCGGGATGTGAGATGACATCATTGACACGTCCCAGCACTACGAGAAGAGTGTCAATAAGGCGGGAGTTGTAGGAGATGGTGGTCTGGCAAGGACGGAGGAGTGCGAGATTGAGCCGATTGGGATAATTACTTGTGGTTTTTATTTTTTATGTTTCTATGTATATATTACTTATATATTATGTATATTTAGTTTTGTTTTTATGTATATTTAGTTTCACCTTGTTGCTTATATATTCTGTAGGTTCAAGAAACAGATGCTGGTGGATCTGGGGGGGGTTGAGGTGCAACCTGGGAAAGAAAAATCAAATATTATATGCTTACATTACTTTTATATTATGTTTATTAAGTTTAATGTTTATGTATATTTAGTTTCCATTTTCTGCTTATTTTATTTTGTATGTTCAACAAACAGATGTTGGTGGATCTGGGGGGTTGAGGTCCAACCTGTGAAAAAAAAATCCAATTTTGTATGTTTGCATTACTTTGATATTATGTATATTTAGTTTTCTTTTTATGTATATTTAGTTTCAATGTTTATATTATCTTTGTATTATGTATATTTAGTTTAATTTGTATGTATATTTAGTTTCATTTTTCTGCATATTTGTTTTGTAGGTTCAAGAACCTGAGGCTGGTGGCTCCGGGGGGCATGATGCTCCTTTGATGGAAAAATTAAAGATTGTATGTATTTTTTGTTTCACTTTAAGCTTTTATCATTAAAGTGTATTGACTTCATAATTATTCGCATTGTGTTTGTAGGTTGCGAGAAATGGAGGTTGGTCGGGTATGCGACTGTTGGTTCTGGGGAGGTTAAGGGGCAAGATGATATTGCCTTTAGAAAGATCTAAGAAGATTTTTACCCGAAAAGCTGCCAGGAAAACAAAGAAAACAAAGGCATTTTCTTCGCCTTTTGTGGCTAGATAGATTGGTGTTGCCTCGAAGCCAAATCAAACTGAGAATATGATTGTGAATTGGCTGTTTGAAAATCCGAGGATGGACAAGTAAGAATTCGGTTTTGATACAACATATTAGGTTTTGATTTCTTTTTCTACATTGTAACTCTTTTTTTACATGTAGGAGGACATTATTTTCAACGCACGGGATAAAATCTTTGACAAGGGAGGATTTGGAGACCATGCGTCCGGAGGATATATTAGTGAGTCAATTTTGGACGCTTGGTCATGGATGATGAATCTGAAGAAGGGCTTGAGGAGTAACACTTCACCAAATAGATTCTTTTCTTCTTGTTATTCGACTGTATGTTTATCGTATTTGTATTATTACCTTTCAGCTTTCATCTTCCGGTTGTTTTTTTTAAGCTATTAATTTTGTGATTTTGATTTTTTATTTTTGTATTGGTTGTAGTTGTACACGGTTGTTAGTCCAAGAGATGACGCAAATGGGAAGGCTACGTATGATTTGTTTGCGCAAGGACTTGATACAGAGTTCGGTGAGCCGAGATCTGAAAAATTGAACAAGATTGACATTGTAAGTAGCGTAAATTTTACTATCCCTGTTTGTCAGTTCTTATTTGTTCATTATCAGCATTTTAATTTATTTTCTATTTCAGTTTTTTTCCCGGTTCGTAAGAGCGAGCACATATTTGGGTGACATTTGATTTCAAGAGGAAGAATTGCCATATCATTGACAACTCTTCTGTCGTGGGAAGCAGTCGGGATAAGTATGGAGATTTGCCTGCTAAGTTGGTGAGTTTGGTCTCCAAACAGACATGCATGTTGCATATTTATGGTTGTTAACATGTATGTGTTGTTAATATAATTAAGATTAAAAATCTGAACAATTAGTGTATTTTAATATTTTTGTTGGATGTTTAAATAGATGTTTAATATTGTATACTTAAGTATAATGTATAGTTAGTTATTATACTATGATTATCTGTAATTTTATAGTCTATGAAGTTTAATGTTTTTCTTCATGGTATATGTGTAGGTTCGGATGTTTTCGGATTACTTGGAAGGTAGAGGATGCACGTAAATGGGAGATGTTGTCCGTAAATATGACCCGATGAGACTTCTTGTATGGCTTGAGAGATACTACCAACAAAGTTGATTGTGGTATATATATTATGAGGCATATGGAGAGCTATATGGGTGATGACACTAAGGGATGGGATTGCGGCTTGAGAAGAACAATCCTTCCCAACCACAAACTTGCGATTGAAGTATTCGGTAGAATAATCCCACACGACAAAAATGAGCAAAATGATAGGGATATTTGTTGGCCACGAAGTTTTGTGTTGTTCCTCGAATAGCTTAGCTTTCTCGTTCAATATGATACATGATAAATTTGACAATTTTTCAATATTCCCCTCGTGCAAGACCAATGCGATTTGTGAAAATCGACCACGCAGTGTTCAAGGTTCTTGCAGCCTCGATTCCTCCCGAAATTGGTACATGTGTCCATTTTTTGAATGTGAAATAAACGAGGCTGATTTCATCCAACGTGGAGCTAACTATGTGTTGGGATTTGGTCCAAAGATCCCGCCCGCAATGGGCTTTAAAATAGGCGCGGCGCGCGCCCGTGATTCGAACTCGTGAGCGCTGGATTGCACGCTTAAAGGATAGCTTAAAGGATATGATTTGACTACCTATACCAACAGATGATCTTCTTTTCTCGTGTCCATCACATAGAAACTCTCGGGTTAAACGTGCTTGGCCCGGAGTAGACATGGGATGGGTGACCCCCGGGAAGTTTTCCAGTGCGCGTGAGTGAGGACAAAGCGCTAGAAAAGACTCGTGTTGGTTTGTGGGGATAGTTGTCAATCCGAGTAGCGCTAGAGGTCCAACAACTCGGTATCGGAAAGCGGTCACGAGTTCGAATTCCCTTGGAAGACGCTGCAGTGGAGGTTTCCGGGAGCGGTGGTGGAACGAGATCTTTGGCGCAATGCCGGAGGTAAACGGACCGGAACTGAAGGTAGGTTGCCGATGGCCGAATCGAGGTAATGATCGAATCAAGGTGTAGGTTCTTTGGGTGACCAGAATCAAGGGTAGGTTGCCGTCGCCGGAAACATCGAAATCGAAGGTGTAGGTTCTTTGGGTGGACCAGTAATCGAAGGGTAGGTTGCCGAGGTGGCGAACTCGTAAAATAGATCGAACTCAAGGTGTAGGTTGTTGGGTGGACCGAATCAAGGGTAAGTTGTCGGTGGCGAATCGAGGTAAACAGATCGAATCAAGGTGTAAGTTGCTTGGGTGGCCGGGCGAGAGGCGGCGTGACGCGACGCTGAATCAAGAAGTTGGCGTTAGAATCGAGGAAGTTTGGCGGACAATGGAGGTTGCCAAGCAGAGAGCCGAAAGATGGCAGTCTTTGGGAGGGGATTGTTGGGATTTGGTCCAAAGATCCTGCCCGCAATGGGCTTTAAAATAGGCGCGAGGTGCGGCCCGCGATTCGAACTCGTGAGCGCCGGATTGCACAGTTTAAAGGATAGCTTAAAGGATATGATTTGGACTACCTATACCAACAGATGCATCTTCTTTTCTCGGTGTCCACCACATAGAAACTACGAGGTTAAGCGTGCTTGGCCTGGAGTAGACATGGGATGGGTGACCCCCGGAAGTTTTCCGAGTGCGCGTGAGTGAGGACAAAGCGCGCTAGAAAAGACTCGTGTTGGTTTGTGGGGATAGTTGTCAATCCGAGTAGCGCGAGAGGTCCAACACTATGGAGTCGAATTTCATCGCAATCCTTGAGTATTACAAATATATGCCAACATAGTAGTCGCATTTGCTCAAACAACTTGCGACTACATTTTGCGATCCATCCATCTTGCATTTTGTCACTTCAAACACCCCACTTTCTTCCTTTATCAGTGTACGAGATTTCATGCGTATTGTCATTGATTCGTATAATCGAGCAATTGTAACACACTTCTTCAATTTCCTTGCTCACTTCATAAAATACGGTATGCGTGTACACTAAAGATGCATGCTTTTCAATGTTCAATGGTGTTCGACAACTGAAGGGAGGTTTGGCACTCGATTGTTCAACTTATCGAGAATGGTGTTGGGATTCCATTGCGCTCTCGAAATGCATTACAAATTCAACCAAGTTTGATTGAGGATTTGTAAAATTACCAAACCATCTATTTGTGCTTTCCAATCTTGATGTAGTTTTTAGCACCACTCATGGGCACGTCTCTAAAATATGCGGGATCCACTCTCCCGTATCTCATACATAACTATGAACCATGGATGTGAGGCTAGATTGAAGTCATCCATAATTTCATGCCATTGTTTTTCAAATTATGTTGTTGTAATGTAGTTATACCACACGATTGAATTAAGCCGATTGATAAAAATTTTATCCTTGAATAGGTTGGGACCGACTTTGATATTAACTTTCTCCATTATGTGCCACATACACAATCGTATTTTGCCTTCTTGAAGACGATTGTATTGCATTCTTCATGGCCTTGTCTTGCTACTTATATAACATGGTCCTTGACCAACAATATCTAAGAATTGATCAACAACCATGTATACGACTCTTCATCCTCTTTCAAAATAAGGCTAGGAAATGTTACACACCTTCGATAGTTATCTACTCCTAGTAAATGGAGCGAACACCATCTTATACCCGTGTAATAAATCTATTGTTAGTATACAGATTTCCATAACTATATAAACAATTTTAGGATTATAAATATACAACTCAAAAGTTCTTGATGTGCATTACGAAATAGAAACTTATAGGGGTATATGCATTATGTATAAGGATATATGCATATTTTACAAGGATTATATGCATTATTTATAAGGATTATATACATTTTCATACCTGTGTAATAATATTATTGCTAGTATACAGATTTACATAACTATATAAACAGATTTAAGATTATAAATGTACAACTCAAAAGTTCTTTGATGTGCATTATAAAATAGAAACTTATAGTAGTATATGCATTATGTATAAGTGATATATCCATAATTTACAAGGATTATATGCATTATTAATAAGGATTATATACATTTTTATAAGGTATATATGCAATTTAGAAGGATACAAGTTTTTCAACTATACTATACACAATAATATAATTAAATACACATTATTGTAGTGATATATATGCAAGACGCAAATTATTATTTTTGCAGTCAAATACATTACATGTTGGTATTGTATGTAGCATCAAAGGATATTACATCACCGAGTGCGGCATAGTTCATTATAGATGCTTGGTATGCCCAAAAGAGTCGTGTTAGTTGTTCATCTTCATCAACATCGTAATCGAATACCATCCCCTCGATTTGCTTCTTTTTTGCCTTAGAATTTGTCTTTCACCAATTGTGCTTCCACACCACACATGTATGCTTTTAAGTCTCGTTTGAAATTTTTAAAATCAATTTTCATGGCTCCAACTTGTGAAAGTCAGCCCACCATTACAACCCGTGTTGTTTTGCACTCCATATGTTCGCCTTTGTGCAATTTATGATAAATTGGTGTGCCCGGTTTAAATTCCTATTTACTTTCAGAAATTGCCTGTGTTTGTCAGTTGTCATCGGATGAGTGTGTCGTTATTCAAAGTTTTTTACCTTATACGCCCGAGCCAAGAATTCAAAAATACAATGTGCGTTGCACCCAACTCAGTTTGAAACTCTCTTGTGTGTTCCCTGCTTTGTGATGCTTTTGTCATGCTCGGAATTTTTAGGAGGTGTGGTTTTTTAGAGTTTTTGAAGCCCTCTCTATTGCAAACCACATATTGCACACGAATTTCGTCGATCTTGAATTTCTTTGTAGTGCTCCTTCTAACGTTGAAGCCACTGCACGTACCATAATCCTTGTAAAATTATATTTCGGCCTCCAATGTATGGAAATGCATATCGACACGAGGAATGTTTTCTTGGTCCACTTCTGGGATCCAATATTTTATTGATCCTGGTGAGATTTCGAGCCTCTGCCCAACATAAATCATGTACTCTGGGGCTTGCTCTAGTAAAAACACAAATTTTACATACTAAATATACAAATATGCAGAACGTTAATGTAGGGTGCTTGCTCTCATAATTTCCACTATTTGTGTTCTAAGTATACATATTAACAAAATTATGTATGCAATATCCGTACACTACATTAGCATATCACTAAGGTATTTAATTGTCGTTATTTGAGAACATTTTGTATAGAATGACTACTCTAAGTATACAATATATGCATTGTAATTATGCAAAATCGTATTGTAAACATGCCGAACGTTAATATGTAGTATGCATTATATGTCATACAAATTTTACAGACTAAATACAAAAATATGGAACACTATACACGCAGAACGTCAATATGTATTACGTATACAATTTCTTATACAATTTCTCATAATTTCAAATATTTTATTCTACGTATACACATTAACAACACTATACATGCAATATCTTTACTCTAAATTAACATATTAATAAAATTTTTGATTATTGTTATATGAGAATATGCTATACTGAGAATAAGGACTCTAAGTGTACAATATATGAATTGTAATAATACAAAATCATTGTTGTAAATACACAGAATATTAACATTACTGCGCGTGTAAGTTTTTTATTGTTCAATAGTATATGCGTTCGATCCAAACATTTTGCAGGAATTAGTGGTTCGTGATTACCTTCATTCGAATGGATTGTGGAGTGGAAATCCTGGTTTTGTGACATTGCAATTTTTTATTTTGTTGAAATATATGACGATTTCCACTTTTTATGTTGTTTGATGATTTGCTCTTCGATAGCTCGGTTCCAATTTTTGATGCTTCTGCTAGTAGGAATGAAGAATTGGTTCTCTACTTTGCAAGTTCCAGTTTTTGTGTTATTATGACGTGAAGGGAGGGAGAAGGAGAGTGGTGATCAGCGTGAGTATAGGTAATGAATCTAAAAAAGATTTTCTTCCCTTAAATGTAGCTGGCAGTTATTTTGGTCCATTTGTGCAATTCCAATTTTACCCCTGGATGGTTTCCCTCCATTTTTTTAATGTTACACAATTTTATTAGATCTTAGCCTTCCATTTTTTTTGTTGGATGGTGTAGATATGGTCTTATGTTCTTACCTATAGCTATAGTCTCACATGATCTCCTCCATAATTATATTTATATATTGTATATTAAGAGTAAGGGGACAGTGACTCCTAGGGATTTTAAGGGCATTGCCGAATCGATGGATGTAAGAGAGGGGCTATTACTCGTACCAATGATCTAATTATGTTGATGTTATTGAATGGGATGCTAATTTAGGGTTGGCAAGCCCTGATACGATACGATAACCCAACACGGATCCGACTTGGAGTAACTAAGAGAAACTCAAATATGAACAAGACTAATATGAATCTGATACGATGTTACCGTTTGTTTTAAAGTATAATTATCTTAAAATTTACTCTTGTTTTTGATATATTTGGAACACAACCCAAAACTGACCCAAAGTTAAACACAAACACTACACTCGAACTGCCACTCATAGATGCTATAATGTTGTTAAGGAGATAGTTTATGCTGACTCTGCACAAATGGATGACACTCATAATGTGTTTCGTGATATCCGAAATATAATTGATATGCATTTTAGAATAATGGTGTGCACACGGACACAACATGATAATAATATGATGGCGTGTATATTAGCTGCTTCTGTTTTGACAAAATATAATTTGGCTGTGTTGACTTATATTCCGTGATGGTTAGGAACTATTGTATTAGTCGATTTGGCGCTTCTATAATATGTTTTCTTTTTCCTAAAAAAATGAAATAACATGAATTTGAAGATAGATATTTATCCAAAATCTCTTTAGCGTCATTGAATTTATTTTAAAGTACAAGTACTTTGTAGGAGCTAGTTTATGAGTACTATTATACGAAATTGTAGTCAAAACTCTATTTAATCTAATTCTATTTAATCTAATTCGATTTAAAGTACTTTGTAGGAGCTAGTTTATGAGCAATTTTTTTATTTTATAGTCTAATTGAAGTGAAGAATCCTGATCACAATTATAAAATTTTCCCTAAAAATATATTATAAATTGTTTTTATTTTTGTTGTGATTAGTTAACACAATATTGATTTTCTTTCTAGATCAACTAATTTATACGTTGAAGAAACAACGGCCTTTTGGATCATGGTCTAAGAGCAAATTTGTTATCATTTTTTCCCCTCACCACAAACAATAATAAAAAAAGATGGTAGCAATTAAAACCTTTGGTATAGCAACCATGGACGTTGTTATGATTTAGGAGATTAATGTAACTTTTATAGCTTTATATAGTTAATTTTTGTTGTACGGTGAGACAAAGGATTCATGGGAACTTCTAGTCTTCACTTGAAAAATGTTGCCAATTGTCTATCTCCAATAATAATGAACTACGACAAATTATACATAGCTATGGATCCTTTTATGATGACATATATTTCAATTTAATTCAACCAAAGATTGCCACTACTTAATTGATTGCTCTTAACAAAAAAGAATATACTTGATTGTAAAGAATATTGACACCTTAACGAGAACTTTAATATGATATTGTATAGTTTTAAACTTGTTCCATGTTTTATAAGAGCATGTGCACATGTCAACATATGAGTATGTACATAAATTCTATAGTAAAATTAATTCATTCATCAAAGTTTACAAAATTGTGTTGAAAAATCAAATAAATATATATTACTTGAATAATCAGCAATCGACCGGGATTATGCAGTAATTGCATTGAAGAACATTTGGAAACATAAATAAAGAGCCACCCATAAAAGCATTTACTAAGATAAAATGCTTCAACTTAATTACGATTCTTAACCACTCATATGGATGTGCTTGGAATAAGCACTAGTTGGCAACACAAAATAAAAGTTATCACCGACGTTTATATTGTTCGTTTAAATCAAACTACGTCAACAAATAATGTTATACAAAGAGAACATAAAAGAAACGGATAAAGAAACTTTTCTATTAACCCGAATAACACAAAGTAAGAAGTTACCACTAACATTTATATTGTTCGTTCAAATCAAACTACATCCATAAATGAGGTGATACAAAGAGAGGATAAAATACATGAACCTAAAACTTTAATACATAAAAATTGAGTACATAACAATTGATTATAACCTATTAATGGTTGAAGTAGGCTAAATTAATGAAACCAATAGCGTAAAAATGTGATGCTCATGCAGGACTGGACATGGAGCAAATCCAGAGGAAGACAAGCAGTTTTTGCACCCCATATTCCAGCCCTAGACAATTCTTTTTGTTGATTCAGTTTTAAGGTAATCTACAAAACAAACGTATTACCACTTTATATATATAACAAGAAACTACGTCCAACTTGATGATGGTCGAGTAGAGGTGGATGAATATGTGTACACGTGGCCTCATGAGCCTCCCACGATGGACCGACCGTAGTGCTCACGCCAAGAAGAAAAATCACGTCTAACCCGTTAAAGACGAGTAGAAACCTAGAATATGGCCGCCAAACGTCTTCAGTTCTAACGCCAACTTCTTCAGTTCAAGCGTCGCGTCACGCTAGCCTCTCAGTTCCGGCCACCCAACAACCTATACCTTCAAATCTAGTCCATTTACCTCGCTCCGCCACTGAAACCTACCTTCTGCTTCGGTCCATTTACCTCTGCTTTGTGCCACCTCTCGATTCCGCCACCCAAGAACCTACACCTTCGATTCGAAATCAGTTTACCTTAGTTTTGGCCACACCGCAACCTACCTTCGCCCTGTCCGTTTACCTCCGTTGTGCCGCATCTCGCCCCACCGCTCCCGAAACCTCCACCGCAGCGTGCTTCCAAGAGAATTCAAACTCGTGACTCGCTCGATACCGTTGTTGGACCTCAAGCGCTTTACTAGATTGACGACTATCCCCAAAAAAACCAACACGAGTCTTTTCTAGCACGCTTTATCCTCACTCACGCACAACCTGGAAAACTTCTCGGGGTTCACCCATCCCATATCTACTCCAGGCCAAGCACGTTTAACCTAAGAGTTTTTATGTAATGGACACCAAAAAAGAAGATGCGTCTGTTGGTATAGGTAGTCAATATCAAATCCTTTAAGCTCCTGTACAATCCAGCGCTCATGAATTCGAATTGTGGGTCGCGCCTCGCGTCTCTTTTAAAGCCCATTGCAGGCAGGATGTTGGACCAAAGCCCAACAAATGTGAAGATGACAAGCATCCTAGTATAATTCTAGATATAATATGGCTACTCCACTTATTGTATTAGTATAAATACTACTAATTTATATGGAAAAGGACAATGGAAAAGTACTATATAAAAAGCTATGTATTAAATAACCTTCTAGTAGACAACCGATTAGGTGTCCTGCTCGGCATTTATCAATAAGAATATTACTCTCTCGTCCTTTTTAAATTCCATCTATTGTAAAAGGGCATTAGAAGTTGCTAAGCAAAATCAGGCATCAACATATTAACACTAGAAGCCGGGTCCATTGGTCTAGTTGTTCGCCAAAAATATTTGGATCTCCATACTGCAAGTGTACAGTGTAGTTTACAGAATAATGGCAAGCAAGGTCGTATTCCTCTAGAATTGACTACGAAACACTTTAGCTATAATAACATCATATTCCAATTTTATTAAAGCGATCGAATATCAAGTTTTTTTTATAAAAAAATAAAAAATAAAAGAAAAATAAATAAATTTGCGAACCACACTAGTATTTTCAACAACCACTAAAACAACCTTAGTAAATAATCTCAACATATTTCTTCAATATTAACTCCATAAAGTTTCAATAACCAATTCATGCAATTCTATGGGTTCAATTCCTAAAATAGTTTTTTCTCCCTCTCGGGTGGCGTATAAACGGTAGATTAATAATAATTGAGGTCTCCTGATCCATCACAACTATTATTAACTCCCAAAAGATCTTTGAATTGAAATACTCCGCACAAACAGAAGTAGTCTCCCGATACATTACCCTGTTTATGTCTGAATTCGATTTTTTCTCATTAGAACTCACCTCCCGGATTATGGACTAACAAGTATGACATGCAAAATATTGATCAGATAATCGACAATTAAGAATACGCACTCGAATTCATAAAATAGAATACATAAATTAATTAAGAAAATAATTAATCAAGATTTAACATGAATTTCCAGTTTTGATTATGCCCTAAGATCCAAAAGATTAGCCAAACATTGATAACAAATTCATAGACAAACTTGAAATCAACATTGTGACATCGTTTAAGCACAAACAAGAGATCTAAACTAAGAAAGGAAACCCCTTCTTGTCATAATGGATTCTCCTTCCAAGACTTCGAAGCTCTTGTGCTTCCATAGATACGAAAGGCCTTGTGGTGTTCTTCGTAACCTAACCTTCCTCTCTCAAACGATCTTTGATTTTGTGTTCCTGTGAAATTTGGTGTGTTGTATGGTGTATCAATGTTGTTATTTTCGTGCAGCCCTTGGGTCCTTTATATAGGTGCTTGGAGAGATCACTAGTAGAGTTTGAGTGGGAAAAAGACACAAAAATCCAAAACAAAGATGTCACACGGCCCGGTTGTGCAAAGATCACATGGCCACTCCACACGGCCGTGTGGCTCTCACACGGTCTGGTCGTGCGGCTTGTTTTTGTCCCCTGTTTCTTCCCAACTTCACACGGACATGTCTTCATCGCGACGGGCAGTCACACGGCCGTGTGGTCCCATACATGGTCCGTCCGTGACGTGTTTTTGTCTAGTTTTTTCATCTTTTCGATCTTCTCTTTGCACTCGTCAATCCTATCCGGGCCTTCCAACCGATATTTCTTCAATTAAGCTCTCTATTTCCGTAAAGGTTACAAGAATACGCAAGACATATCAATCCCTTCTAAGAAAACCAAGTAAAAACACACCGAATATACATGCAAATGTATCAATTATATATCATTTTAAGCCCCTAAATGCACGTATATTTTACAAGCATCAAAATCCCCCAAACATAAAGCATTGCTCGTCCTCGATCAAATTAAGGAAAATAATATGAAGGGATATAAAGAACACTATAAACATTTAATCTTATTCGACTCCATATCTAAGTAAACTATGCAATTCATTATCAAGAAGTCATCAATCATAAGTTCGACATAATTAATACTCTTTCAGTGTACTTAACATTGCGACTCACAAGTAAGTAGTGTATAACTCAACTCTCAAAGTGTATGGTAAGTGTTTTTGCGCTCAAAATCAATTCAAATGAATGTAGAACTACCATAGGCTTGCAAATCGTCTAACATCTCTACCACTTTAGTGTGTATAATTTATGAATCAAAAAAGACTTTTATTTGGTTGTAATGTAGGCTCTTTGGTAAGGGTAAGAAAAATTTGGATTAAGTGACTTGACTTGAGCAAATAGAATTTACGTTCATGCGCACTTGCAACTCACCAACCCAATTTTGATCTAAAAATCATTCTTTCAAGATATTTTCCTTTTTCAACTCAACTCCACCCCTTTTATCCTTTTTTCATTCTTAGGCCTTTTGCCTTGTTTTCTTTCTTTTTTCTTTAGCCTCAAGCTCTCAATTGCTCAAAATTTCCGAATTTTTTTCTTTCTTTTCTCCTTATGCTCGATTTTCTCTCTTTCTTTTTCTTTCGAGATTTTTTTCCTTTCTTTTTCGAGCTTCATACATCCTTCATTCACCTAGATACTGCTCATCCCTCTTTCTTTTGCCAACTCTCTCTTTTTCAGAATTTTCACCATATCTCCCCCAAACTTGTTCATTTTCTATAAGCTCAAGAAATTTCAGGGATAAAATCATTTTTTCAATTTTAAAGATCAATGTGGGTAACAATAAAAAGTTTTGGCTCAAAATTGGCTAACTAGGGAATCATGAGTTCATAGGTAGGCTTTTTAGGCTAAGTAGGCTAAACAAAGATGGCCTTAAATCATTTTCAAAAATTGCACACACACATGGTTTCAATGAAGATACCAAGGCAAGTTCTAGAGTTCTAACAATCATAAATGACACACTCAAGAAAAACAAATAAGCTGCATAAGATAAAGCAGTTTAAGGCACAAAATCTCACAGACTTATTTTTCGCAACATGCTCAAATACCCAATTTTCTTAACTAATGCCAAATAAATAAAAGACATCTCCTCAACTATTCATCACATTATTCACAAAAATATGTCATCTCATAAAATTTAATGCTCATAGTAAAAATCATACAGAAGTTATGCTCTTTCAAAAATCTTGATTAAAAATCACACACAAAAGCAATTAAACGTGCTAAAAATAAAAAATAAAAAATAAAAAAAAAATTCAAAAATTTTATGCTCTATATGCAATCCTAAATGCAATGCAAAATACAACAGTACTAAATTACGCATTCTTGACAACCCTCCCTCAAACTTAAAATATGCTTCATTCCAACATATGAGGAAATTATCAAAAGAAAGAGGAATGCGTAAAGAGTATTTACCTGATAGTTCACACGACCCGTGTGCATTTCACACGGTCGGCCCTATAGCCCTGCTTCGTGGCCTCTGTTTTTTGTTGTCTCCACCACACGGTCGTGTGTAGCTCACACTACTGCCCCGTATAGCCGGGTCTCTCGGGGTCGCACGGCCCGTGTGGAATTCCACACGGTCGTTTAATTTTTTTAACCCCGGGTTTATCACGACGCCTTGGCTTGCCTCCCACAAAGCGCTAAGTTTTATGTCTTCAGCCAGACTTCAGATTTCTAACATCACTGCCGTTGAACTGTGTAGGTTGAAATCCTTGAGCCCTCATATTCTGTACCATCCATCGACGAATGGTATTGTCTCGCTTTTCTCGGATTAAGTTCGGATCTCTTGGGAATTTGTCTTTTGATGTTGGCCTCCCACCGCAAAGAGCGATTTTGGGCTACTTGTGTCTCCAAAGATTTTAGTCTCGCATTTAACAAAAACGATGTTAGAAACAAAGCAATAAGAAAAAAATATTTACAAAAATAAAAAAATATTTACAATTCACAAAAGGAAAAAAATCAAAAAAAAATATTTTACAAAAATCGAAAAAAACAAAAAAAATATTTACAAAAAAATCGAGAATAAAAAAATATTTACAAAAGCTTCAATTAAAATTGAACTACTTATTACTATATCTAAGTAGAATCTTTCAATCCCTGGCAATGGCGCCAAAACTTGTTCATCAAAAATATTTGGATCTCTATACTGCAAGTGTACAGTGTAGTTTATAGAATAATGGCAAGCAATGTCGTATTCCTCAGGGATTGACTATGAAACACTTAGTCTATAATAACATCGTATTCCAATTTTATTGAAGCCACCAAATATCAAGTTTTTATTATAAAAAATTGAAAATAAAAGAAAAATAAATAAATATGTGAACCCCAAAAGTATTTTCAACAACCACGGAAGCAACCTTAGGCACATAATCTCAACATGTTTCTTCAATATCAAATCCAATTAAAGTTTCAATAACCAATTCATGCAATTCTATGGGTTCAATTCCTAAAATAGTTTATTTCCCCTCCCGGGTGGCGCTTAAACATTAGATTAATAATAATTAAGGTCTCCCGATCCATCACAATTATTATTAACTCCCAAAAAATTTTTGAATTGAAATACTCCCCATAAACAGAAGTAGTCTCCCTATACATTACTCTGTTTATGTCTGAATTCGATTTTTGTCTCGTTAGAACTCACCTCCTGAATTATGGACTAACAAGTATGACATGCAAATTATTGATCAGACAATCGACAATTAAGAATAAGCACTTGAGTTCATAAAATAGAACATATGAATCAATTAAGAAAATAATTAATCAAGATTTAACATGAATCCCCAGTTTTGATTATGCCCTAAGATCCGAAATATTAACCAAACATTAATAACAAATTCATAAACAAACTTGAAATAACCATTGTGACATCGTTTAAGCATAGACAAGAGATCTAAACTAAGAAAGAAAACCCCTTCTTGTCAGGTTGGATTCTCCTTCCCAGCCTTCAAAGCTCTTGTGCTTCCGTAGATGCGAAAGGCCTTGTGGTGTTCTTCGCAACCTAGCCTCCTCTCTCTCACAAGGCCTTTGATCTTGTGTTCCTGTGAAATTTGGTGTGTTGTATGGTGTATGAATGTTGTTATTTTCGTGCAGCTCTTGGGTCCTTTATATAGGTGCTTGGAGAGATCACTTGTAGAGTTTGAGTGGGAAAAAGAACACAAAAATCAAAACAATGCGCCACACGGTCCGTTTGTGCAAAGATCACACGGCCACTCCACACCTACGCCGTGGTTCTCTCACCTGATCCGGCGTGCAACTTATTTTCATCCCCTGTTTCTTCCCAACTTCACACGGACATGTCTTCATTGCACGAAGCGCAGTCACACGGCCATGTGGTCCCATATGGTCCGGTCGTGTGACATGTTTTTTTCTTGGTTTCTTCGTCTTTTCGATCTTCTCTTTACACTCATCAATCCTATCCGAGCCTTTCAACCGATATTTCTTCAATTAAACTTCATTTCCTATAAAAAGTTACAAGAATACGCAGTATCATGCCCTTCTAAGGAAACCAAGTAAAAACACACTGAATATACATGCAAATGTATCAATTATATATCATTTTAAGTCCCTAAATGTACGTATATTTTACAAGCATCACTAGTCACCACATGACCACATTCCCGTTAGACATTCCACTCAATTCCTTCCAATTCTCAACATAACAATCAACATGAGCCAAGATGGTACACAACGCAATATTCAGAGACAAGATCCCCCCCGAAGATTACGACCAGTCGCGAACATATGCCGGGGATGCTGCCATCTTGCCCATCCATCAAGTTTTCACGGATCCATATTTTCTGCAAAAATTTCCCAATTAGTGAGCCAAGCTTTAAAGATACCTTAGCCCCAAGTTTTAACTCCTACTCCCCCTCGGGGTCTTGAAAATGTCCCAGTCCATTAAAATAGGGTAAACCAAGAAGCCAATTCTCAAAATAGGCACCAAGAGATAAAGCACGAGAAAAGACGACTAGTAGATGATGTTAGGGGCGTTAGCCGAGTAGAAGAGTCTTCCCCATCTATCCCCCGGGTGCGCTAGGTTCAATCTATTTTTGGGAGACTGGAGGTGGAGCCAATCCGAGCTAGACCTACCCGTTCGGTACAGTCTCACATTCAGTACACTGAGAACCGCATCCCTCCAAGAAATAACCAGGCCCTAGTCCCCCAAATGATAAGGAAGCCCAAATCCGTTGTCTGGGACATCGTCTGAATGAATTGGAAGAAACACCACATGACCTTCCCTATCACGCCAGCCCGATTGCCGACATCAGGTCATCATTGTTTGCTCCTCACATCTGGACACCCCACTACCTATGAAATTCAAAGTCCTTCAAATCGGTCTATATAACGATGAGATGGATCCTTTAACCCACTTGCACAAATATATTGCTTTGGATGGAACTGTAAAGTCCAAGTGATGCAATTTTGTGTCGTGCGTTCCCTCTAAACCCTCGGCGACCCAACTCACCATTGGGTTCACACTCTCCCACTCCAATCAATATATTGATGGACCGATCTCTCCATAACATTCACAATGCATTTTCTTGCTTCTTTGGTGAGAGAAGCTCTGAAAGATTATCTAGTTACGATAAAGCAAAATAAGGATGGACCTCTCAAAAGTTACATCGCATAGTAGAACAAGAAAGTCCGAGAGATGGAATATCTGATGATGCCATGCTAATGGCTACACTTTTGGGACTCTCCCCCAATCTTGATTATGCTGGGCCATCCACGAGCAGGGGGTGAGCACATTCCAAGAATTCATTGTTTGTGCCGAAAGGCATATCTGGCTGAAGAAGCCATGTCGGCGCCTGTTGCCGAGCAGAAACAACAAGCCCTAAAGAGGGAGCTCAAGAAGGATTCCAGCTTGGGATCCATTTCAAATCATTCTCAGACAGTTCATGAACCAACCACAAATCATATCAAGAAGTTCGTGCCGAGATCTATGCGATAAAGAATACCCTCACAGCTCATCCAACTATCACTTACAAATAAATCAAAGACATGAACACCCTTCCACCAACTCGTCCTATGAAGATTGATCCTTCAAAGCTATATGATTCCCTCAAGCATCGCTTTCTACCATTGGTCTATTGACCACGATCTCAAGAGTTTCGAGATCTTATTCGAGAGTAACTAGGATAATCAAAAGAGGTGGCCTAAAACATTATTTGAGAGATTTACCTCCACTACCCCATTACCAAATCAAGCAGAGCATAGAGTAGAAGGAGTTGCCAATCCAGGTCGAGTTCCCCAATGAACGACCACAACAATCGTGAGATTTGGACTCTAATCAACACCAACCAGGCAGGGACCATTGTTCCATGAGAAAAAGAAAAGGCGAGATACAAGAAGCATCCATTCGTATCAAAGAGACCCACATTGCCGAGGTAAAGGAAGGCCCACCTCGTGCCACTTTGCCTTCTCCAAACAAGATCCCGATCAAATTGTCCATCCTCTCTCTCGATCCACCGGTCACCATTGCACCTATTTTGGGTATCCCGTCCACATAATCTTGGTAGAGTCCGTGTTATGCAACTATTATATATATTCAAGCTTTCGCAAAATGAACATTGATCCATCTTTTGTGCGGCCATTTAATTACAATATATTGGGTTTTGGAGGAGAAAAATTGCTCCCATTGGCGAAGTCAATTTACCAAAGGCAATTCGGCTTAGGTCCAATCAAAAGAATGTCAATGACCACTTTTAAGATCATTAATGGCGACTCCGAGTACAATGCGATCATTAGGTGACCAATCCTATATAATCTAATTAAGGCTACCCTCTCCATCTATCATTACTATCTGAAGTACCCGGCTCCCGAGGGAGAAGGCATCCACAAAGAAAATCAAAAGACATCTCGGGAATGTCTCCTCAAAATTCGACCTACCGAGATAAACACCATGGATCAAGATACCAATGAACACTAGTGGAACCAGCCACCTTCTGAGCGAGATGTACAAAGAGAAAAAATTCAAAACACTATCGACGAAGAAGAGAAACCAAGAAGACAGACCAGGAAAGAACCAATGGATGAATTAGAGGAGCTACACATCCAAAAGAAAGAAGGACATAGTAAGAAAAGGAAACATGCCAAACCCATCGAATAAGTCGACATAGTAGATGTCAATAAGCTGCATTCAGGCCGCCAACTTCGAATTGGCCATGACCTTGAAGAGCCTTTCCCATCCGAGCTTATCACTTTCCTTGAAAATAATCTTGATGTCTTCTCTTGGTCGCATTCAGATATGCCTGGGATCAATCCAAAGCATGCATGCCACGACCTGAATATCGACCTTACCTTCAGGCCGGTCATTTAGAAGAGAAGAAAGTTAGGCCCAAACCGATAACTTGCATTGGAAGTGAAAGTTGACAAATTGCTAGACAACGACTTTATCCACAGGTACCCAAAATGGGTAGCCAAACCGGTCCTTGTGAAAAAGAACAACGGGCAATGGCAGTCTGCATTAACTTTATCAACTTGAACAGGGCCTACCCGATGACAACTACCCTATTCCCACCATCGACTATATGGTGGATGCAACTTTTGGTCATGAACTGATGAGCTTCATGGATGCCTACTCGGGCTACAATCATATCAGAATAATCCGGATGATGAAGAAAATACCTTTTTCTACTCGGCGCGAGGCCTATACTGCTATAAGATGATGTCATTCGGGCTTAAAAATGACAGGGCAATCTATCAGAGGTTAGTAAACAAAATATTTGAGAAGCTGATTGTCCATAATATGGAAGTTTACGTAGATGATAAGCTTGACTAATTGATAAAGAAAAATAAAATAGATTAATGTAAGATTTTTCTTTCTTTGTATTTTCATTTTAGCATCACTCATCAGCTTCATGAGTTATGTCTTGATGCACCATATTTATAAGGTCCAACAGGCTAAATGCACGAAGGTCATAATTAAACAAAAGTAATCGGTTACAATACATAAGCTAAATTCACGAAGCGCACTAGGTTTAAGCCCGTGGGCTTGTGAAGCTCGTGGTTTATGCACTAATCCTTATTAAAGTACACACTCCGATATTTAGGTATAAATACCCCAACCTACTCCATTTGAAGGGACCTGAGTTACTTGTTACAAATTCATTCTCTCTAGCCACGACCCCTAACAACCTAATTGTTTGTTCGTATTGCAGGCAGACTCAACTCTATTAGTTACTTCTTGATGAAGAGAAGTCAATTCTCGGTCGTTCACATAGATCCAAAGTGTAAATATTCAACCTTAACCACATCATATCTCAAATTCTCAATCCAAACTTTCTTTATACACCTCTTGTAGTAATTAAATATTAAATGACTCACCTCTCTAATAACTTAAACTTTTAGATGAGTTGACCATTCAATATGGTGTGAGAGTCAGGCTAAATAAGAGGTCTTGAGTTAAATCCTATCGCAATCCATGAAAAATATCCATGTGCAAGGCTAAACAACTGTCTGCACATGAGGGGGCTTATTATAGTAATTAAATTTTAAATGACTTATCTCGATAATAACTTAAATTTTTAGATGATGTGGTCATTCAAGACACTCTGATACAAAGGCAAGAACAATGTAAAAAAGGGTGAAGAGGA